>WOXC01001749.1:0-36087 GCA_011680675.1 Gymnobelideus leadbeateri
TTATTATTAATGGGGATGGATTCAATTAGCAAAATCATTAATTATGTTTGTACTTATTATTTCTCCTCTGCCAAGTTCATTTGTAAGCAAGAATTTATACCTTAATAAATATTCTAAGAAAATCAAAGTTGTTTTTATTTCAGATATATTTAATTCAATTCAACAAACATTGATTAAATATACCTGCCACATGGAGAACTAGGTGAGATAGAGTTCAAATGAGAGAGAGTTTGTGTTCCTTGCCTTCATGAGTTAGATCTCATAGGGTGATTAGACATAAAAACAGACAACTTTAAACATAGTGAGTGCAAAATAAAAGCTCTGTGAATATCCAGAGAGAAAGCATTTACTGATAGGGGACGGAATAAGGAAGTCTGCGTAGAAAAGGTAGCATCTGAATTGAGCTATAAAGCATTTGACAAGTAAACAAGGGAAGGGACAACTTTCTAGGCAGAGGAAACAGGGTGCAAGGCATGGCACTGGGAGAACAGAGTATTTTGGGGGAGTATAAAGTGGTACAGTTTGACTGGGAAATAGAGTACAAGAAAGTTACTTTATATGAAATGAGTGAAAAGAGATTGGAGACAGATTAGGGAAAGCTTTGAAGCTAGGAAAAGGATTTTATATTTTATCCTATAGGCAATAGGAACCACTGAAGATTTCTAAGCAGATGAGTGACATGATTAAACTGGTGATTTAAGATTTTTTTTTTAAATAGCCATCTAGAATCTCCTTTCTGAGAGACCTTTAAAGGTAGATTAGTTTCTTTTTTTTATTCATCAAAGCTGTTTTAAAGATAATCCAACCTGAAAACCAAGAGAACAGAATTAATGATCTCTTATTTTTGTAACCTATCTATACAGAGAGGTGTACAAAACATTGATGACAACAATTTTCTCATCTAAAAAAGAAACATAATTATTAGATTTTTCTAGGCAAATAAGAGGGTGGAAAGTAGAATGCAAGTTATCAAATTTTTATCAATTGGTGTTGAAGGTTGGCTGGAAAAGCATGTTAGAGTCAGATTGTAGAAATTGTAGTGGAAAGAATATTGGATATATCATCCAGATATACTGGGTTTTGATCTTTGTTCTTCTCTTTACTACTTGTGTGATCTTGGACATGTAACCTAACATCATCAGGTATGGAAAGCACCACCTATTTCCTCATTTTGCTGTCCTGAGTAGCTCCTTTTTGTGATTTCTCCATACAACAGATAGTCAACACAGTTTCTTAGAACTGCCTCAGCAGAATTGTGTTTGGGATAGATGGAGAGAAATAGTTAAAAAATGGAAATAAAGGACCAAATATTTAAAATGAGAGCAAATTGAGACTGCTACCTGAGATATCAATAACACAGTATCAGTGCAGTTATCCCTCCAAGGTTTCTTTCCCAGCTCCCATTTATTTTTGCAGACTGGATCACTAGGAGGTGACTTTTCCCCTTAAGGTCCTAGAGGTTACCCTAAAGGACTGGGCTTTTCTACAACTACTAGCTGCAAGCCTATAACTAGTGTGCTCCCTCAGTAATTATCAGAGTTAATTAACTTTTAGAAAGAACATATACTAAGGGTGTATTTCAAAGTTAGAGAAATATTCTCCCAGCTGGAAGCACACTCTCCCTTTCCACAAAGTCCCTTGGGACAGTGAGCTAAAAAATAGAGAATGCATGTGGCCAAAGGGTGCACTTGCAGCTTCTCATTGCTAGGAGCCCTTTTCTCCATATGTGGATTTCTTTTGAAGTTCCCCTTAGAAGTAATTCTCTTACAGTATATGAGAGTTGATGGTCTTGTAGAGTTCGGAAGCTGACTTTCATTGGTTTCTCTGGTTTGTCTATACTATGTTTCTCCTCTCTCAATGCAAATATAGAAATATTTGTAAGTAAGCAGTAAGCCACTTCTGGGTATTCTAATTACAGTTATCCCTTCCACATCTCATGGGTTACAGGCGTAGTGCCCCTGCAATCTGGAAAATCCTCATAAAATATTTTGACTCCCTCCCCTCTTTGTATCAGAGAAGTCTGATATTTTTCTTTTAAGGTGTGTTTATTACAAAATTTGGGCTAAGCATTTGGTCGTAGATGCTGTGTCATCTCCTGGACTTTGTGTGTCATCTGAGATTTTTTGTAAAACACCTCAAAAATTCAATTCCCATCTAATATCTTATTTCAACCCCATTAGGGGTAAAGTTGTGATATAGAAGGGATAACTCTGTAGATCTTCTTGGAGCAAGTCACAGTTGGACTGACTATTGGGTATTGTATCCTAGCAGGACCCTGTTTTCCACAGTAGAACTCAAACAAAAATGGAATAATTTATGTGGACCTACATGTTACAAAAAAGTAAAGATTTTACCCCCAAAACAGGATCAAAAGCAAAATCAGCTTTATGAGTTATAAAGTCAAAAGAAAAAAGTAACTCAGCTGTTACTTAGGAATAATATGAACATAAAATAGCTGAAAATGAACGTGTTCTTTCTCAAGCCAAGGTCTTCTGATAATGACTGCCAAATGTTTCCATAAATGTGTAATGCAATTCAACCAGCATTTATTTTTTGTTTTTGTTTAATTTGTTTATTTTTAGTTTTCAACATTTATTTCTACAAGATTTTGAGTTACAAATTTTCTCCATGTCTTTCCCCTATGACCACCCCAAAATAGCAAGCCTACTAAATACCCCTTCCCCCAATCTGCTCTCTCTTATATTCTCCCCCACACCCCCTCTGAGTTTCTAGGAGGGCAAGATGGATTCCTATACCCAGTGCCTGTATATATATATTTAACATTTGATTTTAAAACTTTGATTTCCAGATTCTTTCCCTTCTTCCCTCATCACCCACCCCTACTGGGAGGAAAAGTGATTCAATATAGGTTATACATGTGTAGTTATGCAAAACATTTCCATAGCAGATATATTGTGAAGGAATGACTATATTTCCTTCCATCCTATCCTGCCCCCAATTATTCTATTTTCTACTTTGACCCTGTCCCTTTTCAGAAGTGTGTACTTCTAACTACCCTCTCCCACAATCTGCCCTCCCTTCTATCATCCCCTCTCTTATCCCCTTCCCCCCGACTTTTCCTGTAGGGTAAGATACCCAATTTAGTGTGCATGTTATTCCCTCCTTAAGCCAGATTAAATGAGAGTAAGGTTGACCCATTCCCTTTTGCCTTCCTGTTCTTCCCCTCCATTGTAACAGTTTTCTCTTGCCTCTTTTATATGAGGTAATTTACCCTATTCTATGTGTCCCTATCTCTTCAAATTATATTCTTCTATCACCTCTTAATTTTAATTTTTAGATATCATTCCTTCCTATTCAACTGATCCTGTGCCCTCTATGTATATATGTATACATATATACACACACTCACATATGTATTTCTATGCACATATACCTTCCTGTATAAACATCAACTGTCCTTATACTGAGAAAAGTCTCATGAGTTACAATTATGATTTTACCATATAGGGATGTGAATAGTTCAATTTTAATAAGTTTCTTATGATTTCTTTTCCCTGTTTGCCGTCTCATGCTTCTCTTGCTTCTTCCATTTGAAAGTAAAAAAAAAAAAATTTAACAAATGCTTTATTAACTTCTGGTTTACATCATTTATTTCAGCCAGATTTTGAGTTATAATTTTTCCCCATTTTTCCCCTACCCACCACCCCAGAATAGCAGTCCCATAGGATATCCCCTCATCCAATGTGTTCTCTCCCATATCTTCTCCCATACTCCCTTCGACTTTGCCATTAGGGCAAGGTGAATCTCTGTGCCCCAATGTCTGAACATCTTATCTCCCAATTACATGCAAAATAGTATTAATAATAGTATATATATATTTGAAACATTTAATTTAAAAACCTCGAATTTCAGATCCATTCCCTTCCTCCCTTGTCACGCATTCCCTCTGGGAAGATAAGCAATTCAGTATGTGTTGTACATGTATAGCTATGCAAAACATTACCATAAGAGATATATTGTAAAAGGCTGCTTATAATTGCCTCCCACCCATCCTACCCCCACCTGGTCCATTCCCTACTTTGATCCTGTCCCTTTTTTATAGTGGGTACTTCCAACCTCCCCTCCCCCCAGAATGCCCTCCCCTCCATCATCTCCCCTCCCATCCCCCTTCCCCCTACTCTCCTGTAGGGTGAGATATCCCATTTAGTATGTATGTCATTCTCTCCCTGAGCCAGATTCAATGAGAATATGGTTTTGCCTTTTTGCCTTCCTGTTCTTCCCCTCCCCTGCAGCCACTTCCCCTTGCTTCTTCTACATGAGATAGTTTACCCTACTCTGTCTCTCCCCATCTCCTCTTGCCACTTTCCTCTCTCACCTCATAATTTCACCCCTTAAGTATCATCCCTTCCCACCAAATTCAACCTGTGCCCTCTATCCATGTATAACTGTAAACATATATACACACATTCACATATGTATTCATATGCTCATATACCCTTCTTCCATTATTTTCATACTGAGAAAGGTTTCATCAGTCCCAGTTATTGTTTTTCCATGTAGGAATGTAAATAGTCCAACTTTGATAAGTTCCTTTTGATTTCTTTTTCCTGATTACCTTCTCAGGCATCTCTTGCTTCTTGTGTCTGGATGTCAAATTTTCTATTCAATTTTGGTTTTTTCCTCAAGAATGCTTGAAAGTCCTCTATTCCACTGAATGCCCATATTTTCCCCTGAAACAAAATACTCAGTTTTGCTGGGTAGGTGACCCTTGGCTTCAATCGCAGCTCTTTTGCCCTCTGGAATATCATATTCCATGCCCTTCAATCCCTCAGTGTAGAAGCTGCCAGGTCCTGTGCTAGTCTGATTGTGTTTCCACAATATTAAAATTGTTTCTTCCTGGCTGTTTGTAGTATTTTCTCCTTGATCTGGGAATTCTGGAACCTGGCTATAATTTTCCTGGGACTTTTCTTTTTGGGATCTTTTTTAGGAGGTGATTAGTGGATTCTTTCAACCTCTGTTTTGCCCTCTGGGTCTAAAACATCAGGGCAATTTTCCTTGAGAATTTCTTGAAGGGTGATTTCTAGGTTCTTTCTTTGATCATGGCTTTCAGGTAGTCCAATAATTTTTAAATTGTCTCTCCTGGATTTTTCTCCAGGTCAGTGGTTTTTCCCATGAGATATTTCACATTGCCTTCTATTGTTTCATTTGTTTGGATCTGCTTAACAGCATCTTGATTTCTCATAAAGTCATTAGCTTCCATTTGCTCTAGTCTAACTCTGAAGGAATGAATCTCCTCAGTGAGCTTTTGAGATTTTCCATCTGGCAAATTCAACTTTTTAAGGCATTCTTCTCTCATTGCCCTTTTGGGCCTCCTTTGCCATTTGAGTTAGTCTATTTTTTAAGGTGTTATTTTCTCAGTCAGGCTGTTGACTCTCATTTCATACTTTTCCTGCATCTTTCTCATTTCTCTTCCCAATTTTTCCTCCATTTCTCTTATCTACTTCTTAAGGTCCTCTATGGCCTGTAACCAGCTCATATTTTCATTTGGGGCTTTTGGTGCAGGATTTCTGACCTCACAGTCCTCCTCCTGTTCCCTGCTTCAATCCTCTTTGCCCCCAAAATAGGAGTCTAATGTTGCATTTTTATGTTTATTTTGTTTCTTTTGCCTCGGCATGTTGCCACTTAATTACTTGACTTTTGGGCTTGTTGCTACAGTAGGACTCTGCCACCAGACAGGGGAGCTTCTGTCCCAAACATTGGGGTCTTCACAATGTCCGGTTCTGGCAAGTTGGATACCCACCCCAGACTTCCCCCCAGATCCAAGCAGGTTAAAGCAAAAGTGATTAACCTCCAAGACTGATCGTTGGATCTCCCGACAGTTCGCAGGCCAGGAGCTGATGCTGCCACTGAAGCTGCAAAATGGCGAGTGTCTCCTCAGTGGTTTCTAGCCCCTGGGGGAGGAAGCCGACGCGTTCTCCAAATACTGGTCCCAAAGTCGATAGGGCACTAACCTCTTACTTTGTCCCAGGCATGTCTGTGTTGATAATTCTGGAATTGCCACAGCTGCTGGTGTTCTGGGGTCTGTCCAGCCAGCTGCTGGCCTGGCTGCCCTGGGGCTAAAACTGTGGCTCACACAGACTTGGGCTCGGCTCTCTGCATGCTGGGCTGTCGGCTCCCAGAATGCTCTGCTGGCCCTCCCTGCAGGGCTGCTGGGCTGTCCTCAGCAGGAGGTTAGCTTCTCTGTGTCGTTTTGTGGGTGCCGGGGTTCCAGAAGTTGTTCAGAGTCCCTTTTTACATAGTTTGGAAGTGGTGTGGGGCAGAACACCTTGGAAGTGCTGTTTCTACTCCTGAAAGTCAAATTTTCTATTCAACTTTGATTTTTTCACCAAGAATGCTTGAAAGTCCTCTATTTCATTGACTGGCCATATTTCCCCCTGAAACATTATACTCAGTTTTGCTGTGTAGGTGATTCTTGGTTTTAATCCTAGCTCTTTTGACCTTGAGAATATCATATTCCAAGCCCTTTGATCCCTTCATGTAGAAGCTGCTAGATCTTGTGTTAATCTGATTGTGTTTCCACAATACTCAAATTGTTTCTTCCTGGCTCCTTTGCTTAGATCTGTTTTATAGTCTCTTGATTTCCCATAAAGTCATTAGCTTCCATTTGCTCCAGTCTAATTTTGAAGGAATTATTCTCTTCAATGAGTTTTTAAAGTTTCTTTTCCATCTGGCAAATTCAGCATTTTAAGGCATTCTTCTCCTCATTGGCTTTTTTGGCCTCTTGCCATTTGAGTTACTCTATTTTTTAAGGTATTATTTTCTCCAATCAGATTGTTGACTTGTTTTTCATGATTTTCTTGCATCATTCTCATTTCTCTTCCCAATTTTCCCTCCACTTCTTTTACTTGATTTTCAAAATCCTTTTTGAGCTCCTCAGCAACCTGTGACCAGTTCATATTTTTCTTGGAAGCTTTTGATGCAGGAGTTCTGACTTCATTGTCTTCTCCCGTTCTGTGCTTTGATCATTTTTGTCCTGGATTCTGTGGTCTTTTTGTGCTTCCTCTGCTTGCTCATAATTGCCAGTCAATTACTTGACTTTTGAGCTCTTTGCCACAGTAGAACTCTGCTTCCAGAGAAAAGAGCTTTGTTCCAAATTTCTGGGGTTTTCACAAATTTTGTCAGAGGTCTGAGGAGGGTGCCTTCTCTACAGACATCACACTGGCAAACTGGTGTTTCTCACCCCAGTACCACCACCCAGGAAAGTGACCCAGATCCAAGCAGGTCAAAGCAAGAGCGATTACCCTCTTAATAGTTGCTTGGTCCCCCTACAGTCTGTAGGCCAGGAGCTCCTGAGGCAGCCATGTGGCAGCCACTGCAGCTGCTATGCCTCTGCCACCTCTCACCTCGGGGGCTGGTCTGTGCTTTTCCTTTCCAACAGAGTTTATAGAAAGTTTATGGAGTATATGGGTTGAAAAGTATAGAAACTGCCACATGTGCTGGTGATTCACTCTCCTGAAGTCTGCTCTGGCCGCCGCTGCCTCTCTGGGGCTAAAACCATGCAGCTTTAGCGGGACTGTGCTCAGTTCCCTGTGCACTGTGATGAACTCTTCCTATTGGCCTGCCAGGCTGCCTTCAGTGGGAGATTTGTTTTCTTTGTCATTTTGTGGGTTCTGTAGCTCTAAAATTTATTTTGTAGGTATTTGAGGTGGTTGTATGGGGAAGTCATGGAATTTCCTGCTTCTACTCCACTATCTTGGCTCTGCTTCTCAACCAGCATTTATTAACCATGTATAGACAACTCATTGTGCTCCTTTCTGGGCAGATATGAAAATAAAATTAAAAAAAAATAATAAACAAGACAGTCTCTGACTGAGCATATTGGTAAGCCTATAGATTAGGTATAAAAATTGTAATAGGGTTAAAATGGAAGGAATGAAGTTTTTATATAAAGTAAACAATTGACCTTAGGTCACCTGGCCATATTCTGGTACTCCAAATATTATCACATAGTTTTAGAGCTAAAAGGGACTTTTAGAGATTGTCAGGTCATTGGGTTGTCTTAAAATTTATTTGATCCACCCTTTTCATTCTGAAGATGAAGGAATATTGACACAGAAAAGTTTGAATTTGTTACAAACGAATTTGTCAAGATTATACTACTAGTAAGTCACTTCTGAATGTGATCCCAATATTGATATTAAACCAGTTAATAACCCTACAATGACTTCTAAATATTCAAGTGAAAAGAGAGTCCATTGATGAGGCAAACTTCATTATTGTCTTATTTTAAGAAATTGGCACAACCACCACAACTTTCAGCAACCACCACCCTGATCAGTCAGCTGCCATCAATACTGAGGCAAGACTCTCTACCAGCAAAAAGAGTACAAGTGACTAAAGGCTCAGATGATGGTTAGTATTTTTTAACAATAATATATTTTTAGGCTACAGAGCCAAGATGGTGGTGTAAAAGCAGGGACTTACCTGAACTCTCCCACAGATTCCTCCAGATACCTCTAAAAAAGTAAATCTGATCAAATTTTAGAGTGGCAGAATCTACTAGGAGACAGAGAGTGGCAGATTCCCAGCACAGGACAACACAGAAAGTCAATGGGAATGATTTTTGGCACTTGGCAAGGTGAGTGCAGAGTATGTGGAATAGTGGAACCAGCAGAAGGGGTACAGCAGTCTTTTAGCTTGGGAGACTAGGAAGATTGGTGGGAAGGCTCCTTCTTGCTATGGCTGAAGGGGACCAGTGCAGATCAGGAGGCATCCCAACAAGCCTCACTTCAGCAGACCAGTGGGGGATCCTGATCCCCAGGAGGGTAGAGCCAGTAAGCATCAATCTCAGGACCCCAGGTATGCCTTTGCATAGCCAGGGGAATTTATAGACACCAGTGTGGATAGGCATCCACCAGTGGTTGAAACTGCCTGTGCCCTAGCACAGACCTATGGAGGTGAAGGCCTCCCCTACACCTCATGCTGTGAGCTTCAGTGTAACCCCAGGAAAACTCAGAAAGACATCACCTGGCCTAAACCTTGGCCTCAGCACACATCAGCCAACTCCAGCTCAGCACCAGGTGAGCTGCAGCATTATATATCTTCTAACTGACAGAATCAAGGGCCACAGCATATAAAGTCAGTAACCAGGCCCCCAGGTCCCAGCACAAGAAGCTTGGGATAGGGGTGGCTAGGTGGCACAGTGAGTAGAGCGTTGGCCCTGGAGTCAGAAGGACCCGAGTTCGGATCCAACCTCAGACACTTAACGCACACACAAACAAAAACCCAGCCATGTGACCTTGGGCAAGTTACTTAACCCCAATTGCCCTCCAAAAAGCAAAAAAAAAAGAAGCTTGGGATAGAGCCCCTTGTTCCCCAGAAGCAGAGAGCCACTATAAAAGCCAGGAAATGGGCAATCACAATGGGCAAAAAGGAAATCGGAAAAGCAAAGACTATAGAATCTTACTATGAAGACAGGGAAGATCAAAATACAAATTCAGAAGGGGACAGCATTAACACTATACACATATTTGAAACCTCAAAAGGGAATATGAACTGGTCTCAAGCCCAAAAAGCATTCTTGGAAGAACTCAAGAAGGATTTTTTTTTAATAACACGTTTTCTTTTTTATTATTTTTAATTTTTTTGGTCTTTATTAATTTGTCTGTTTACTTTTAGTTTACAAGTTTCAGCTCCATCAAGAAAGATTTTAAAAACCAAATTAGAGGGGTAGAAGAAAAACGGTTCAGTTATTTAAAAAATACAATTGACAAAATGGAAAAAAAAATCAGTGAAGAGAATAACTTTTTTTTTAATGAATTGGGGTTAAGTAACTTGCTCAAGGTTACATTGCCAGTCATTATTTATGTGTGGGTGCTCATTTTCTGAGGCTGGAACTGATCCCAGGTCCTCCTGACTCTGGGGCTGGCTCTCTTACTCACTGTGCCACGTAGCCACCCCAAGAACAACTTCTTAAAAAGTAAAATTGGTCAAATGGATAAAGAGGTATAAAACCTAACTAGATAAAATTAATCCTTAAAAGGAAAAGTTGGCCAAATGGAAGGGAGGTACAAAAACTAGCTGAAAAAAACAATTCATTAAAAATTAGACTTGGACAAGTAGAAGCTTATGACTCTGTGAGGCATCAAGAATCAGTCAAACAAAATCTAAAGAATGAAAAAATATAAGAAAGTGTAAAATATCTCATTGGAAACTGACCTGGAAAATAGATGAAAGAGAGATGATCTAAGAATTATTGGTCTACTGGAAATTCCTGATAAAAAAAGAGTCACGACAGTATCTTCAAAGAAATCATCAAGGAAAACTGCCTTGAGGTCCTAGAACCAAAGGGTTTTAAAGAATCCACCAATCACCTCCTGAAAGAGATACCAAATTGAAAACTCCAAGGAATATTGTAGCCAAATTCCAGAATTATCAAATCAAGGAGAAAACACCACAAGCAGCCTGAAAGAAAAATTCACATATTGCAGAACTACAGTCAGGATCACACAGAACCTTGCAGCTTCTTCATTAAGAGACTGGAGGGATTGAAATATAATATTTCCTAAGGCAAAGGAGTTTGCACTACTATCAAGCATCAACTACCCAGTAAAATTGAGTATAATCTTCCAGGCAAGGAAATAGACATTCGATGAAAGGACTTCCAGACCTTCCTGATGAAAAGGCCAGAGCTCGATGGAAAATTTGATCTTCAAATACAAGACTCAAGAGAGACATACAAAGGTAAACAGGAAAAACAAAGAAAAAAAAAACTTGATATTCAATAAGAGCAAACTGTTTACATGCCCATATGGGAGGATGATATTTGTTAATCTTGAGAATTGTATATTTATTACAACATTTAAAAAAGATACACATAGATAGAGGGTTTGGGTATAAATTAACTGATTTGATGATAAAAAAAAAAACCTAATTAAGGGCTACAAAAGGACTACTATGGGAGAATAGGAAAGGAGGAGGCATAAAAGGTAAATTACATCACAAAGAGGCACATAAACATAACATAGTAGAGGGAAAGAAGGGAGGGAGATGAACATTGTTTGAGCTTTACTCTCATCAGATTTGGTTCAAGGAGGGAATAACATACTCAGTTAAGTATAGGAATCTAACTTGCCCTTGGCAGTAGGAGGGGAAAGGGGAAAGAAAAGGTGGGGGGTGGGGGGTTCTTTCTAAGAAGGGAATATTGAGGGAGGTGATGGTGAACAGCAAAACTCTTGAGTAGAGGAAGGAAGAAGAAAGAAATAAAAACATAAATGGGGGAGGGACAGGGAATAGGATGGAGAGAATAGCACAGATAGTGATCAAAACTGTGACTATGAATTGGGTGAACTCTACCATAAAATGGAGGTGAATAGCAGAATGGATTAAAAAAATATGCTACGGCATGTTCTTTACAAGAAATACACTTTTGAAACAGGGGAAAATACACAGGATTAAGGTAAAAGACTGGAGTAGAATATATTATGCTTTAGCTGAAGTAAAAAAAAGCAGGGGTAGCAATCTTTATCTCAGATAAAACAAAAGGAAAAATAGCAAAGGAGATAAGGAAGGAAACTATATCCCGTTAAAAAACACCATATACAATGAAATATTATCATTACTAATCATATATGCACCAAGTGGAATAGCATCCAGACTCTTAGAAAAGAAGATAAGGAAGTTGCAGGAAGAAATAGACAGCAAAACTATACTAGTGGGGGACCTCAACCTTCCCCTCTCTGAACTTGATATATCTAACCTCAAAATAAACAACAAAGAAGTTAAGGAAGTGAATAGAATTTTAGAAAAAATAGATATATAGACCTCTGGAGAAAATCAATTAGGGATAGAAAGGCATATACCTTTTTCCCAGTGGTATATGGCACATACATAAAAATTGACCATGTACTAGGGCATGTGCATATCTGCACAATCCAGTTCAGAAAGGCAGAAATATTAAATGCATCTTTTTCATACCATGATGCAATAAAATTATATGTAATAAAGGGACATGGAAGGATAGACTAAAATTAATTGGAAACTAAATGATCTAATGCTAAATTATGGTAGGTTGAACAACAAATCATAGAAACAATCAATAACTTCATTCAAAAGAATGACAGTGATGAGATAACGTGCCAAAATTTATGGGATGCAGCAAAAGCAGTTCTTAGGGGAAGTTTTATATCTCTGAATACTCACATGAATAAAATAAAGAGGAATTCAATAAATTGGGCATGCAATTGAAAAAACTAGAAAAAGAACAAATTGAAAATCCCCAATTAAAAACCAAATTAGAAGTACTGAAAACCAAAGGAGATATTAATAAAATTGAAATGAAAATAAAAACTATCGAACTAATAAATAAAACTAAGAGCTGGTTTTATGAAAAAAAAATAGATAAATCTCTGATCAATTTGATTACAAAAAGAAAGAATAAAGTGTTTTTAAATTAAGGTATGCACATTTTTTGATGCAGTGCTATGACACACTTACTAGATTATAGTATAAACTTAACTTTTATATGCACTAGGAAATTTAAAAAAATTTATGTGATTCACTTTATTGTGGTGTTCTGGAACTGAACCAGCAATATCTCCATGGTATGTCTGTAATGAGCAAGTAATATCCACTTACTTGTACTTTGGCTATTAGCAAAACATTTCCTCTTTTTTACTTTTAGGTTTATAGGAGTAGTCTAGTACATATTCTAATACACAGAAAACAACATAGTTATAGCATCAAAAAACCTGATTACTGGTCAATAGTCACCCCACATCAATAAATACAAATTCTCCAAATTGGCAGGGATTTTTGTGCATACTCTTCATTCCCTGAGCACAGACTCTCTCTTAATTAACATGCTCTGGGCCTAAAATTTATCCTTGATAAATGCTTCTAACAAAAGGGAGTACAGTAAGCATTCAACCATGATTCCCAGATATCTCATCATCATTTTTGCTTCTTGTTTATCATTTTCGCTTGAGTGATTTTGTTAAGGCCTAAGAAAAATAATAAAACTTTATCAAGTCTTTGTTACTTACTCTATTGAGAACAAACCCAGCCCTGATTCCTATGGTGACTTGCCTGCAGGATATGAATCTTTTAAAGCTTTTAGGCTGTTTATGGTCATCAGCAAGGTATGTAGTTATTATCATCAGCATTTTCTCCTTTTTTAGTTAATGTAAGAATCTCTGTCTGCATTAGTTTGGGAATAAAGATAGAGGGTCCAAATTCATAAGAGGTCTAGGTGGTCTATATTCTTTTACATTTTTTTTTATTCCTGCAAAGAACAGAGAGCAATGGATTCCAAACTAGTGACTTTGAAAGCCGCATGTGTTTGAAACACACAGAGACAGAATAATATTTAGCCTGAAAATCTCATGCTAAGCTTTTTAAAATAGGACGAGTTACTACTTCTTGCTGTTTAATGATGGGAAACTGTACAATTGTGGACTGTGGAAAGCAAAAAAAAAAAGTCAGATATAGTATCTCAGCTCTGGCACACTGTCCAATATTTTTGAAGCCTCTTTCTGAACTTGCTGCTCAGGAACATGAACAATTCTAACTTAATGGTGTGGCCTTGTGCCTTGGGGATAGGGCAATGAGTACCAAAGCTCACTACATATCCACCCAGGGCCATTATGATTGTTTGTCACTTAGGCTCACTCTGACTTTGACTCCTTGACCTTCAGGGACTTTCTTAGTATGCATTCAGATGCATTCTGTAGGAAGTATTTTTGGAAAAAAAAAAAGACCCAGTGGATGGTGCTTCTTATCTTCCAGAGTTATTGATGAAAACTTTTTCTGGAGAAGCCAGAAAGGTTGATTAAAGTGTTAGTAAGATTAGTATGAAGATTAAAGAGAAAGATATGTGGGTGTTTGGGGAGTGAAGGTTAGATAAGCCAAAGAGAGTACTCTAGGGCATCTTATTCTGTCAATATGAAGAGGGACAATGATGAAGACAAGGAAAATACCAAGAAAATGAGAGTAGGCAAGTTCAGGCCTCACATTCTCCAGAAAGGCTTCTTTGACTAAGCCTTCCATTTTCTTTCTCCTCTTTCCCTCTTTCTCTGTCTCTCTCTTTCTCTGTCTCCCTCTCTCTTTCCCTCCCTCTCTCTCTCTCTCTCACCATTCTCCCTTCTCTTTCTGCCTAGCCCTCTTTATCTCCTCTCCTCCTTCCTCTCTTCCTAGTCTTCTCTTCTCTCTCAATTCTTTCATCTCCAGAACACTTCCATAAACTTGATCATTTATCTATTTGCTTCAGGTATGCATTCTTGTTTTACTTTGCTGTAAGTTCCTCCCACCCCCAAAAGCATGACCTATATCCTTTTTTCCTTTGTGTTTAGCATAACTCTTGGTAGTAATGAAGAAGGTAAAATGGTAATGCTTGTTGAATAAATAAATGGACTGAATTTATCTTCAATATTTGTGTATTAATACATTATTATACTTCTCTTTTCCACTCTTAGGAGTCTGACATAGTTGCTTTTCTCACAGAGGTGGGAAACTTTTATTTTCTTTCGCAATGAAGATTGAATCAGTAGAAAAGGAATTTTTCAAAAAGTTATGTCTCTAAATTGGTCAGAAGTCTCTAAAGAAGGAAGTATGATGGCCATCTCACCTGTGTTTGAATCTTCAGAGTGCTGATAAAAGTTACAATGGAGTGCTGTAGTCATTGAGTTTTTTGAAAGACTATTTTCAACTGTTGAAAGTAAACATACAATGAAGCACAGTAAGTGCTTCAATGCATAGTGAAAGAATGGGAGACACTATTCTTCTCCAGGAACCTCAGTATTTATCAATTATGTAATCTATATTTATATTAAAAATACCTATATTTATGTTATTTTAGATATATATGTGTATATATTATTCAAGGAATGAGTGTAGTGGGGAAAGTCTAGTTGTTATAATCAATTGTGAGTAGCTTCTTAGAAGAAATTAATATTAATTTGGACTTTGAAGGTCTTATGTTACAAGGATTGGTGGAGAAAAAGAGGTTTAGGCATATGCAAACTGGAGAATGTTAAGTGTGGGATAAACATATGGGTGGTACCATGTTATGGTGAATTGAATGCTGAAGTTATGAAGACTGAGGATTTTTGTTTAAATCCAACTTCTCACATTTAGTATGTTCTTTCCAAAATTGCTGTTTCCATTTAGGCCATCCCCTCTACAGTCTTCCCACAGGAAAATTGTACTCTATCCCTGAAATCACTGTGGGCTATGATAGACCACTTTGGATCTTATCTTGTTTGGTTCCAGGTCTCCTCAGTAGCTAGGTCTCCCACTGAATAGAGGCTTAAGCCTGGAGTCAAGAAGATTGGGGTTTAAGTTCAGCCTTAGATACTTACTAGCTATATGACCCTGGGCATTTAATATTGCTCAGTCTCAGTTTCCTCAACTGTAAAATGGGGATAATTATAGAACCTACTTCCCAGAGGACATGGTGAAGATCAAATGAAATAATATTTGTAAAGCACTTATCACCATGCCTGGCATTTAGCAAGAGCTTCAGTATTGTTCATTCCTTTCCCTTCCTCAGCACTTCTGGAACATCTCTAAACATACATGACTATATACCTAATTATCCATATATACATAACTATAGTTGTATACATATATGTGACTTTATACTAAATATATAGACCATATGCTTTTTTTTGGACATAGCCAATGTGAGAAATTTGTTTGGCTCTGGGTAATGCCAAGCACAGGCAACTTCTAAGGTTCAGGATAGTAACTCTCCCTTTTTTTCAGTGACAAATTAAGGCAAAACATTCATAGAAAAGAGAAAATCAAAATATAGCATTCACCAAGTGTGATTCAATAATTTCCAAGTACTACTCCACCCTGGGCAATACATTCATTTAGTCAATCAAAGTCTCTCTTCTCAAACAGAGATTAAGATTAGTTTCCAATCATAAAGTATATTCATTTGGTTAGTTCCCCTCCCCTGGATCACAACTGAATTACAATTATCATCAGTTAACACCAAGCACCCTCTCAAAAGGGGCAGTGGATAGTACAAAGGCCATTTACCCCTGAGCTACAACAAGGTTAAGATATCATCACAGTATTTAATACCCACAGAGAGGTCTTTTCTTCATCTTGATTGCTGAGGCAAGTTCTCAGCAATCTCTATTCCTGGGGAGACAAAGCTTAACAAAGCCACAATATACATTGCCAGTGTCTCATCAATTCACTCTCTGCCTGCAGAACAGTTTCAGGACCCCTGAAAATGTCAGCAAGACCCTCTTCCAGGATTTCTGTAAACATACAACAAGAAAATCCTCCTTCAGGGCTTCTGAACCAACAGCAAGGTTCTATGACCTCTGCAACAACATCACTGTCCTTCAGCAGCAGAGGAATCTGGCAAAACAACATCAGGACAGACAAAATACAGGCATCACAGGCATCACAGTCATGTCTCCTCAGTCCTCAGCAGCTCTGGGTGGTGGCTCTCAAAAGTCCTGGGTAGCTCGGACTGGTCTTCAGGAATCTTCCACAGTGCTGCTCCCAAAAGTTCTTCAGCTTCTCTCTGCTTGGGCCTTCTCTAAATCCATAGCACCAGCTCCTCCCAATTCAGCTTTCTCTTTTCATGTCAACAAGTCCATCCCACAAATGGGATTTACAGGCTCTGGGTTTCAACACTCAACCTGAAAACCATACAGGGGGATCTTTAAATTCCATTACTATTACACTCTGCGTATTTGGCTAGGAGAGTTTTATTTTTACTTTTTTTTTCTAGTGGGACATTTGAGAAAAAAATGGAAGTAGATAGTAAAATTTGCCTCTCCCCCCCCCAAAAAAAGAAAGAAAGAATAGAGGCCCACCAAAGCATTAAAAATGCGCAATACAATAGAAAGAAGGCCAAAAGGAAACACAGACAAGCATGATAGTTTTTTAAGTTAAATGTTGAATATGTAATATATAATGAAGCTGTTCCCCACATGTAGCATGGGGGTGTCATTTTGTGACTTGAAGGGAAACAGAATAAATATCTCTAATCTTTTCTTCCCCCATCCTTGTACAAGGGTAAACTATTTCCTGCCCTGAGAGGAAGCAGGGGATTGGGGCCAGAAGCTTGGACACACTGCTCTCCTCAGAGAGATGGAACATTTATTAAATGCTTACTACAGGTCAGATACTGTACTAAGCTCTGGAGGTACAAAAAAAGGGCAAAAGATAGTCCTTGCTTATAGTCTGAGGGGGAGACAATATGTTAGCAAATATATGTAAAGCAAGCTATATACAGGATAAACAGGAATAATTAACATAAGGTCAGCACTGGAATTAAGAGGGGGTGGGGAAGGCTTCCAGTAGAAAAAGAGATTTTGAGGTCAGTAAGCAGAGCAGAGAAGAGAGGTTGTTGTAGGCATGGGGAACAGCCAGAAAGAACACCTGGAGTGGAAGGATGGAATGTCTTATTTGTGGAACGACCAGGAAGCCAATGGCCCTGGACTTAAGAACACACGTTGGAAAGTAAGTTATAAGAAGACTAGAAAGGTAGGAGGAGGTTAGGTTATAAAGGACTTTGAATGACAAACAGAGCATTTTGTATTTGACCCTTGAGGCAATAGGGAACTAATAGAGTTTATTGGGAGGGGGGTATACCATGATTGGACCCACACTTTAGGAAAATCGGTTTGGTGACTGAATAAAGGATGAACTTCAGTTGTGAGAGACTTGAGGCAGGTTGACCCACCTGCAGGCTCTTATCATAGTCTAGACTTGAGGTGATGAGGGCTGTCAAGAGGGTGGTCACTGTTGTGATTTGTCTTTCAATCAGGAAGGTGATGCAAGTAAATTGAATTTAAGTGAGGTTTGCTATTCAAAGGCACCAGCCTCACTCTCTCCTCTGGAACCATCTGGATTCAGTGGCAAGATGACTGGAGATGGTCAGAGGGGTAGTAGTGTCAGAGGAGAGGAGGGAGAATATTTGAGAGATGTAGCAAAGGTAAAATTGACAGGCCTTTGAACAGATTGGATGGGGAAGGGGTGGGGTGAAAGATAGTGAGTAATCCAGGATGGCTTCTAGGTTTTGAACCTGAGGGACTTGGGAAGATGGTGTTACCTTCTAGGGCAATGAGAAACGTAGTAGGAATGGGATAGGGGAAGGTTTAGTGGGAAAAATAATGAGTTCAGTTATGGACATGTTGAGTTTAAGGTATCTACTGGACACCTGAGATATCTGAAAGTCAGTTGGAGATACAAGACTAGAGGTCGGCAGAGAGTTTGAGGCAGGATAGGTAGACTTGAGAATCATCAGCATAGAGATCATAAAGATTTATAACCATCTGCTCCCTTAAATATTATCAGTCTTGGTGATATGACTTTGAAGTTCTAGATAAAATTAAGATTGTGGTTCATCAGTGGGGAAAGTCAGGCCTAATTTCCTTTCTACCAAATACCAGTTCCATAATGAACATACATTAAGAAAATTCAAAGAAACCCATTTATCCAAGGTGATAGCAAAGCAGAAATCAGAGAAAGTATACATAGGAGAATATATACCAGCCAATACAGAGTATGCCCATTGGGAACAAGGTAACTCAGTTTCTTCACTCTCTTTTTCTCTTTCTTTTTGTAAATCACAATTATAATTTTATGTTGTGAAGAATTTATATATGTATATATATAATGTATGTGTATATTCATGCATTGTATTTGTACAGATATATGTATATATCATATATGTATACATATATATCTACCTATGTATTTTGTCATCCATTTACCTATCTATCCATCTATCTATCTGTCTATCTAATCATCTATAAAACAGAGATCCTGAATATGCCACGCTTGTGCTGGCTGCATTTAAAAATAGATAATTTCTTGATTCTTATTGCTGATTTCTTCTTTTAAGGAGAAAAATCTTCAAGTGTTTTTTTTTCCTTTCCTATTTGGCATTCATGTTTTGGATTGTTGCATTGGGCTTTTTTCTTACGAGCACCTGTGTGTTGCTTTGTGTTTGTAGCTTCTGCATATATAATAGACTCTTCCCTAATTTTTTTCCTGGTTTAACCCTTTTTTGTAAGTGAAGATTCCAGGGAGCTAGCTAGAAGCAACTTTTCCTTCATGTTCTCCACTTTCTCTGTTTCTCTAGTTTTGTTTTTTAAGTTCTCTTTATGAAAACATCTACTTTGTTTGAAATTTCAAGAAAAAGCTATGACTCATGATTAGCAAAGAATGTGTAAAATATGACACAACCAATGGATCCTTGTATTTAAGGATAGGTAAAAATATCTATAACAGCAGCAAATATTAATTACATCAAATTTTACATATAGCTACCATCAAATCAGCCATAACTATATTTTCTTTTATTAGCAGCAGGGAAAACTTAGTGTGCTTCATAGTCTGAGCTGGATCAGTGTTTCAGTGAATGATAAAATAAATAAAGGAGAATTAGTGGCCAAAGAGATGAGAAGCTTGTATAGAGCATCACTTTCTGACTCTTCTTTCTTATTTCCTCATACTTGTAGCAATCTTCAACCTTTTCTGCGCCCTATCATGACACACATTACATTTTTATGTTCAACATCTGTGTGTTCTTATTCAAAGCTGCTGCATGTGACTAGATATGAGAGAGTATTGCATTTAGGGAAATGTGGGGATTGTCATGGATGAGGTTGGGCTCCCCTCTCCCAAACCCCAACTCTCAATAGAAAACATACAGGCATATAAACTAGTTTGTTCTCTTACATGAAAGAGCATCAGAGATACAACTTCAGTAATCATTCATTCTTTTCTTTGAGTGCTTTCCTTGACTGTCTTTGTGATAACAGTCTAATTACATTATCCCTTGGGTTATCTTATTGCCTTTGTCTCCTGCCATTCCTTTTTTCCCCAATCCTAAAGCATATGACCATACACCATGATGTATATACACTTGATTAGGCCCTACCAAGAAGAAAAATCTTTGAGAATGGTATATCCCATCTATTTAAATCTTTGTAGGGATTGAGAACTCACTGTTTCACAGCATAGCCCGTTCCAGTTTTGAGCAGCTTGGTGCAGAAGTACCATGAGGAACTCCTCCATGAGTCCAAGTGACTTTTGATCTAGAGGAATCTCCAGGTATAATGAAAAGATTCCAGTTCTATTTAGGCTCTGAGATGAAGAAATGGATAGTTAAAGACAAGGAGAGAATATCTGATATATTTTTGAATCCAACACTAGAAGGTCATGAGGATGAGAATTTGAAGTACCTGAAGGTTCTCTACACCTTTAAGGCTAAACTTTGCATCCTACAATATCCTAGAATGTTCTACAACTTCTTACAGTCTTGACTGTCTCCTCCATTTCCTTTTGCCATATCATTCCAGATGTGTTAGAAGTGGGTTATCTAAAAAAAATATGTAGGCAGAACTTAGCCTAAGGATAGACAAGGCTTTCTAGTGTGAAACATGTTGAAAGGAGAACAAGAAGGGATACTTTTAAATATTATATATTATAAATGCATACATCTCTGATATCCAAACATTTCACTCTCTGTGACACATAAGTGTCTCTTCCATGATGTCAAATCCTGTAAATTTGCAGTGAAGACTCAGTGACCTTGGTGAACAATAATATGAGTGATTTGGTAGAGAATGAGGAAGAGAGAATGGTAAATTCCAAACCTCTTCTAGGCTGCATGATTCTTTGTCGCAGTTCTGGCTCATCTTCTGGGATGTGCTTGTTTTCCTGATACCTTCAGGCCCCATAGAATTAGACCCAATTAAACTTAACATCACAAGATCAAAGATTTTGAGGTGGAAGGGATATATTTTGATGTCCTCATTTGGCAAAGGAAGCCCTGGAGCCCAAAGAGATCAAGTGACTCGACGAAGGTCAAACAGATGATACATGAGAGAGAATTATTGTTCCATGGTAAATTTTAAAGACATTTATAATGAATGTGGGAAATATCAGATATGAACTAAGACAATTTCAGGTCAAACTCTAAGAAATCTTATGGGATGTATATGTGATCTCTCCCATCCCTTGCTAATCACTCTTTGCTCCAAAGACAAATATCATACAAAGATTAAAAATGTATAGCTGAATTGTAAAATATTTAAATTATCTTGGGTCATATTAGAAACGGGGATATTAGAGATCATTTGAACTTTGATAATTCTTTTTTTTAAACAAATGCTTTATTAACTTCTGTTTTACATCATTCATTTCTGCCAGATTTTGAGTTACAATCATTTCCCCCCCCTGTTATTCCCCTACCCCCCCTCCCAGAATAGCAGTCCTGCAAGATGTTGCTTCCTCCAATCTGCTCTCCCCCATACCTTCTCCCATACCCCCTTCGACTTTTCCATTAGAGGAAGGTGAATCTTTGTGTCCCAATGCCTGCACATCTTATCTCCCAATTACAAGCAAAAGAGTATTAATAATAGTATTTATATATATTTGAAACATTTAATGTTAAGACCTCAAATTTCAGATCCATTTCCTTCCTCCCTTGTCACCCATTCCCTCTGGGGAGATAAGATAATTCAGTATATGTTGTACATGTCTAGCTATGCAAAACATTATCATAGTAGATATATTATACAAGGCTGCTTATAATTCCCTCCCACTCATCCCACCCCCACCTGGTCCATTCCCTACATGATCCTGTCCCTCTTCTATAGTGGGTACTTCCAACCTCCCCTCCCCACAAGGATGCCCTCCCATCCATCATCCCTCCTCTCATCCCCCTTCCCCCTATTCTGCTGCAGGTTGAGATATCCCATTTAGTATGTATGTCATTCTGTCCCTGAACCAAATTCAATGAGAATGTGGTTTGCCTTTTTTGCCTTCCTATTCTCCCCCTCCCTTGCAGCCACTTCCCTTTGCTTCTTCTACATGAGATAGTTTACCCTACCCTGTCTCTCCCCATCTCCTCTTGCCACTTTCCTCTCTCACCTCATAATTTCATCCCTTCCCAACAAATTCAACCTATGCCCTCTATCCATATATAACTGTAACCATATACACACACATTCACATATGTATTCATATGACCACACACCCTTCTTCCATTATTTTCATAGTGAGAAAGATATCATCAGTCCCAGTTATTGCTTTTTCCATATAGGAATGTAAATAGTTCAACTTTGATAAGTTCCTTCTGATTTCTTTTCCCTGATCACCTTCTCAGGCATCTCTTGCTTCTTGTGTCTGGATGTCAAATTTTCTATTCAATTCTGGTTTTTTCCTCAAGAATGCTTGAAAGTCCTCTATTCCACTGAATGACCATATTTTCCCCTGAAACAAAATACTCAGTTTTGCTGGGTAGGTGACCCTTGGGTTCATTCCCACCTCTTTTGCCCTCTGGAATATCATATTCCATGCCCTTCAATCCCTCAGTGTAGAAGCTGTCAGGTCCTGGGCTATTCTGATTGTGTTTCCACAATATTGAAATTGTTTCTTCCTGGCTGCTTGTAGTATTTTCTCCTTGATCTGGGGATTCTGGAGCCTGGCTATAATATTTCTGGGAGTTTTCTTTTTGGGATCTTTTTCAGGAGGTGATCAGTGGATTCTTTCAGCCTCTATTTTGCCCTCTGGATCTAAAACATCAGGGCAGTTTTCCTTGAGAATTTCTTGAAGGGTGATTTCTAGGTTCTTTCCTTGATCATGGCTTTCAGGTAGTCCAATAATTTTTAAATTGTTTCTCCTGGATCTATTTTCCAGGTCAGTGGTTTTTCCCATGAGATATTTCACATTGCCTCCTAATCTTTCATTTATTTGGATCTGCTTAAGAGCATCTTGATTTCTCATAAAGTCATTAGCTTCCATTTGCTCCAGTCTAACTCTGAAGGAATGAATCTCCTCAGTGAGCTTTTGAGATTCTTTTTCCATCTGGCAAATTCAACTTTTTAAGGCATTCTTCTCCTCATTGCCCTTTTTGGGCCTCCTTTGCCATTTGAGTTAGTCTATTTTTTAAGGTGTTGTTTTCCTCAGTCAGGCTGTTGACCCTCATTTCATACTTTTTCTGCATCCTTCTCATTTCTCTTTCCAATTTTTCCTCCACTTCTCTTATTTGATTTTTAAAGTCCTTCTTAAGGTCCTCTATGGCCTGCAACCCTCTCATGTTTTCCCCTGGGGCTTTTGGAGCAGGACTTCTGGCCTCACAGTCCTTTTCCTGCTCTATGCCCCCAAAATAGGAGTCTAGGGTGGCATTTTTCTGTTTCCTTTGCCTTGGCATGTTGCCACTTAATTACTTGACTTTTGGGCTTGTTGCCACAGTGTGGCCTGGTGCCAGACAGGAACTTTCACCCCAAACGTGTGGGGGGGCCAACTTCTGTTTCTGGCAAGCTGTAAACCCACCCACGACTTCTACCCTAGATCACAATCCAGATCCAGGGACGTTAAAGCAAGAGTGATTACTCCCCAAGTCTGATGGCTGGATCTCCCTACAGTTCAGGCCAGGAGCTGGAGCTGCCTCTGAGAACTACAAAATGGCGTGTCTCCTCAGCGGCTTCTAGCCCCCAGGGGAGGAAGCGGATGCATTCTCCAAATGCTGGTCCCAAAGTCCATAGGGCACTAACCTCTTACTTTGTCCTAGGCATGTCTATGTTGATAATTCTGAAGTCACCACAGCTGCTGGTGTTCTGGGGTCTCTCCAGCCAGCTGCTGGCCCTGCCGCCCTGGGGCTAAAACCTCGGTGCTTAGCTCGGCTCCCCTGCGTGCTGCTGCTGCCGCTGCCGGCTCTAAGACCGCTGCACTGGTCCTTCCTGCAGGGCTGCTGGGCTGTCCTCAGCAGGAGGTTAGCTTCTCTGTGTTGTTCTGTGGGTGCTGGGGCTCCAGAAGTTGTTCAGAGTCCCCTTTTACATAGTTTGGGGGGAATCTGGGGGCAGAGTGGCTTGGATGAGCTGTTTCTACTCTGCCGTCTTGGCTCCGCCCCCGAAGTTTGATAATTCTTAAGACTCATCTTTATTAGTTCCAAACTTCCTCATCAGATCTCTTTACCCAAAATTCAAAGAAGTAGAAAAGTAAATTTGAATTCCTTATTCTTTTCTCCCAAAGCTAGAATATATAATAATGTTGATAGTAATAATAACAGTTGGAATTTATGTAGAGCTTTAAAGTTTGCAAGGTATTTACAAATATCATTTTATTTTATGTTCATAGTAACCTTGGTAGGTAGATGTTATTATTCTCATTTTACAGATGAGGAAACTGAGACTCAAAGATGTTAAGTGACTTGCTCAGGGACATGCAGCTACTAAGTGATTGAAGCAGGACTTGAACTAAAGTCTTCTTCCTAACTCCAAGTCCAGCAATCTATCCCCTGTGCCATGGAGCAGCAGAGGCTTTGGTATGCTCTAGTAATTTTTTTCCCTGATGTGGGAAAATAAGAAAATCTGGAAGCATGTTTGATGGACTCTTTGTGATGAACTCATAGGAGGACAGAGTCATACAGGATGGGAAAGCATGAATGAGTTAGGATCTGTATATTTGGAGGAAATACCAGCACTGATGGAATCATGAAACCATTAAAGTTCTGGGGAGAAAGAATTTATCAGACTTTAGAGTATTTGGAAATGAAGTCACTAAGCAGGGCTATATACATACATATATATATACATACATACATATATCCACTCAATAACCTATTTCCTTTGAAAACATGTATATCAAAAATGGGAACTGACATGTACATTTCTATTTGAAAATAAAAATCTGCTAGATTTAGTTTTGTGTATCTCAATAAAACAGCTGTTTTTTCTTCCATGACCAGATATGGAAGTCTGTTGTTTGTGTTTGTTTGCTAATCATTTTTCCTTACACAAAAAACCTGAAGTTTATAATATAAACATTCTTGAGAAGAACATTAATATACTAGTAATACTCCTTTGGAACTGCCTTTCCTGTACCTTGGACTCAGGGGTTGGATATCCTAGGATATAAAACTACATTGAGTTCTAAAGGTTCAAGGTACTCTGTGGGTCCATATTTCCAAAACAGTACTTTAAGGATAATCAGAAATGTGCTTCCCTTTAGTATTCAGCCAGTAGGCACAATTAGAGTTTTTAAAATGGTCTTTTTTTGAGATAACTTAGCAAGAACAGTTACTGTAAAACATTGCACTCTCAAGCCTGGAAAATAGTCTCCTACACATCGACATAATATGTTTGAAAAGAATAGGCATATTCATGAAGATGCTCCTAGAGAAGCACATATCTGGTCCTACAGGTCTAGCTAGCATGGCTTGTCTCTTGTGGTACTTTTGTGCTGGTCTCTCAACCCCCAGCATCTTTCCTGGCCAGATCACTCAGCTGAGCATCTATGACCTGTTTTTCTATGAAGTTTGACTTCCTGTCTGTCAGGACTAATTTTCTCCTGAATCTGCAGCTGGCTCTTTTCTTGGCAGACACAGACACATTTTCCAAAGTTTTATGTTCCCTCAATTCTTTTTGATTTGTTCCCTACTCTCCCCGTGTCTCCTAGTGGGAGAGTGGGTCTGCTTCAAGATGTTATGGCCCTCTGGTATGGTGGCTCATGTCTATAGTCCCTGTTTCTATGGAGGCTAAGGCTAGGGAATTGCTTGAGTTTGGGAATTCTGATCTGCAAGAGGGCTAAAGTCTATTGGTTGTTTTTAATAAATCTAGAACAAAAAATAGTGAGCCCCTGAGATCAGAGACCAGGCTGCTTAAGGAAGGGTAAACAGGTCAGAAATGGACATAGACAAACTTTCTTTACTGATCAACAGTGGAGTTGGGTGTACGAGGGCTGTGCTTCTAGATTGGGCAAGATATGGAGACCCAGTCTCCAAAGAAAATTTGTATCATAGCCAATTTTGGGGGGAGGGAGAAATCCCTTGAGGTAGAGGTGCAAGAAAATGCTTTTATCTCAAGATCTGGTTTCTTCCTTCTTAGATCATTCGCCTTTCTTATGTCAAGTGTCATAGTTTTCAGAGTCACCTCACCTATTTGACTCTTTAGAAAATATGTGTCCCCCTTTTTTTAAAGGTTCCTGCAGACCTGGATGATTCTTGTCCAGTCAATTATTTTGTCTCTGTTGTTGTTTTGTCATTTTTCAATCATGTTTGACTCTTTGTGACCCTTTTGAGGTTTTCATTTTTTTTTTTTTTTTGCTTTTTGGAGGGAGAGGGTAGGGCAATTGTGGTTAAGTGACTTGCCCAAGGTCACATGGCTAGTTTATGTATTAAGTGTCTGAGGCCAGATTGAACCCAGGTCTTCCTGACTCCAGGGCTGGTGCTCTATTCACTGTGCCACCTAGCTGCCCCCTTTTGAGGTTTTCTTGACAAAGATATTGAAGTGATTTGTAATTTCCTTCTCCAGCTCATTGTACAGATGAGGAAACTGAGGCAAACAGGGTTAAATCCAGGGTCATATAGCTAGTAATTGTCTGAGGCCATTTTTGAACTCAGGTTCCTGACTTCAGGGCAAGTACTCTATCTACTGTGCCACTTAGCTGCCCAGCCAATGACTAGTTTCCTTTTAAATCCATCAAGGAGAAGTTCTTATCACCTTTTAAAGACATTAATGTCTTCTCATCTCTATTCTCTGTCTTTCATTTTAGGCAATTACACTTAATAAACTGAGGCAAAATTAGTTGGTCAGGGGCTCTTGACCCACTCCCTCCTCCTACATGTTTATCTTTTATTCTAAACACTTAGGTGAGTGGAAGGATTAAAAGTATAATGTCTCAAGTATGTAGAAGCTAAAATAATTCATACAAATTTGTTGAATGGAGGAAAGTTCTGATGAAATTGGCAAAAGACAGCAGAGTCAAGATGGCAGTTTCCCTTGGAAACAATATTAAATAAAGCCTCTAAAAGAATTATAGAATGACAGAATCCACAAAAAGGCACATTCAAACAATTTTCCAACCTGAGATAACTTAGAAGGACTTCAGGAAAGGTATATCTCACTTGGGTAAAAGGAATCACAGCCCAGTATAGATGGTGTCTGGGTGAGAGGGGATTGGGACCCTGTGGTCCTAGCTCAGCAGGCCAGCTCTGAGGTCTTCAACCCCAGCACAGCAGGCAAAGTACCAGCCCCAGAACACAGGGACAACAGGTCTGACTATTCCAGGCTACCCTAGAGCAGTGGACAAGCCACCAACCCCAGAGATCTTGGTGCAGAAAGCCAGTGACCAGGCCTCTGAGGCCTAGTGTGAGAAGGTTGAGACAGTACCCCTGTATCCCAGGAGCAGAGTTCAACTTTTAAAAATGAGCTAAAAACAAAAAAAGATCGCTGACCATAGAAAGTTACTATGGTGACAGGGAAGATCCAAACACAAACTCAAAAGAGGAAATCAGAGTCAAAATGCCTACGTGCAAAGGGTAAAATGAATTGGTCTCAAGGCCTGAAAGTCATCTTGGAAGAGCTCAAAAAGGATTTTACAAATCAAGTAAAAGGTAGAAGAAAAATTAGGGAAAAATGAGTTATGC
The DNA here is from genome assembly GCA_011680675.1 of Gymnobelideus leadbeateri. Taxonomy (NCBI): domain Eukaryota; kingdom Metazoa; phylum Chordata; class Mammalia; order Diprotodontia; family Petauridae; genus Gymnobelideus; species Gymnobelideus leadbeateri. The sequence goes on from WOXC01001749.1 coordinate 27,371, forward strand.
AAGACAATTATGAAAAAAAGTCAACAGCTTATAAAAGAAAGCACAAAAATTGACTGAAGAAAACACCTACTTAAAAATTAACCAAATGGAAAAAAGAAATCACTGAAGAAAACAATTCCTTTAAAAGTAGAATTAGCTAAATGGAAAAGGAAGTAAAAAAGCTAACTGAAGAAAATGTTTCCTTAAAAGTTAGCATTGGGCAAGTAGAAACTAATGGCTCTATGAGATATCAAGGATCAGTCAAACAAAATTTTTAAAAAATGAAAAAAATGGAAGAAAATGTAAAGTACCTCATTGGAAAAACAGCTGACCTGGAAAATAGATCCTGGAGGGATAATTTAAGAATTATAGGGCTACTTGAAAGCCTGATTTAAAAAAAGGCCCTGGACAGTATCTTTCAAGAAAGTGTCAAGGAAAACTACACTGATGTCCTAGAACCATAGGGTAAAATTGTCACTGAAAGACACCACCAATCACTTCCTGAAAGATATCCCCAAATGAAAACTCCAAGGAATATTGTAGCCAAATTCCAGAATTAATAGGTCAATGAGAAAACACCGCAAGCAGCCAGAAATAAATCAAATATCAAGCAACCACTGTCAGGATTACACAAAATTTAGCAGCTTCTATATTAAAGGGTCTGAGGGCTTGGAGTATAATAATTGGGAAGGCAAAGGAATTTGAATTATAACCAAGAATCAACTACCTAGAATAATTGATCATAATATTCCCGGATAAAATATGTACATTCAATGAAATTGGGGACTTTCAAACTTTCCTAATGAAAAGACCAGAACTGAACAACAACAACAAAATGATCCTCAAATACAGGACTCAAGAGAAGCATAAAAATGTAAACAGGAGAGAAACAACAACAACAACAACATGATAATAATAACTGTTTACATTCCTACATGGGAAAATGATACTTGTAACTTTTTTTTTATAAAGCAGTTGGGGTTAAGTAACTTGCTCAAGGTTACATGACTAGTCATTATTTACGTGTGGGTGCTCATTTTCTGAGGCCGGTTTCGATGTCGGGTCATCCCAACGGCTCTCTTACTCACCGTGCCACCTAGCTGCCCCTTGTAACTCTTAAGAACTCTATTGGGGCAGTCAGAAGGAGTTTAGAGTGTGTGGGTACAAGTTGACTTTGATTTGATGATTTAAAAATAGTAAGTGGTGAAAAAAGGATTATGAAATGGATGAATATTTACAAAAATAGAAATCGTCCAGAATAACAGAAGAGAAAATGAAATACTTAAATAACCGTGTTTTAGAAAAAGAAATTAAACAGGCCATGAATGAAACTCCCTAAGAAAAAATCTCCAGGGCCATATGGATTTACATGTTAATTTGCCAAATTTCTAAAGACAGCAAGTAATCTGATATACATTATACATGTGCAATCATGTAAAGGTATTTTCACATTAGTCGTGTTGTGGAAAAAGAAACAAATCAAAAGGAGAAAGCCACAGAAAACAAAAAACAAAGGGAAAATAATATGCCTTGATGTGCATTCAGACTCTACAGTTCTTGCTGTCTTGGGGAGGGATGATGGGAGGGAGGGATGGAGAAAAAATTTGAAACTCAAAATTTTATTAAAAATGAATGTTGAAAACTATCATTACATGTAATTACAAAAAATAAAATACCATTTTAAAAACGGCAAAACCCTACCATTTGTAGCTTAAATAATATAATGTCAGAAGCAAGATTTTAAATCACAGTTCAAAAAAAAAAACTGGATCTTTTTCTTCCTTTGTCAATCTTAAATTTCTTTCTTAGGTTTCCTATAGCTCCACTCAACCAAAAGATAAGTATGAGGTTGAATTTGAGTGGAGAGATTCCTTGGCCTAGGTTCTTTCTCTGTGGAGCAGCCCAGCTTCTCTTCCATTCTCAGTTCCCTCTGGATGGAGAGTTTCCCAGGAGAGCATGGTGATTCCAATCAGTGATTTTGCTGGACAGGGTTCATCTTTAAGCTCACTCTCACTAAAGGCACAGATTTGACTTGGCACAAGTTCACCCCAGCAATTATTCCCACAGGGCTCTGAAGTTTGTTTCCTGGCCAAAGGACTTGGCAGAACCCAAACCCCATAGTGAGGTGAGGGTACCTCACTCTCCACTTCTGTCAAGCAGACATCTCCAAAACTACTTAGAGGCATTGACCATGCACTTGAACACAAAGCTCTCATCATCTTCCAATTACACACAGAGTAGCAGTGGGCAGAATGGAGCCACCACATAGATGAGAATGACAGTCTATCTTACCTCTCAGTCCCTTTCTCCCTCCTCCCTCCACTGCTGCTTCCTGACAAACTGCCAACCTTCCCAAATATAATGTAATGCAAGAATCATTTTTCATTCATTCTAAGGTTGTCATTGTTCAAAGTGACTGGGCAGGAGTGTTCTGGGAGTTGGCAGCTGTTATTGGTTCTCTGATTGTTCTAAGCCATAGCTTTGGCATCCTTGGGTGTGGTACTAGATAATTCCATGCTTATCCTCCTATGTGATAAATGACTGAACAGCAGCCTGGGATTTTAGCTTCTAAGGTTCTGATGGTAATGCAGAAGTAACTGCTACATACCCAGATCAAAAGAAAAACACTGTGCTTCCTTCCCCCAACCTCCCCAGGGACTGAGCCAAGGAGGGGACTATATGTAGCAAAAGAAGCTGTCAGGGAGCAAATTCACTGTACAACTACAATCTATGTGGGATATGGAATAAGTGCCAAGTACCCCTCTCTTAACATTTTTCTTTTCTTGTTAAAAGACACCACTGCCACTCCAGAAACTGATTTAGGAAGAAGAATGTCAGGCAAGCATCACAGACTCACCCAAGTATTCCCATCTAACCATCTAACACACTTCTTTTATTGTAAGGTGTTAGGGGGCTTAACGTGTCCTCCTTACCAGGTCTACATATATTTTAAGGTGGTCCCTAGAAGGGATTATCTGCTTAATGGTAGAATGTCAGGCAACATTAGAAATATATTTTGGACAAGGTAGAGTTTTCACTAGTCTCTTCCTGCTGCCTCTCAAATCACACCACACTAGGTGACTGACCACCTACTCTGTCATCTTGATTATGGCAGCATTACTTGTAGGACAGGAAATAACTTGGAAATAGTCATTTTCTTGCTAGCTCACGTTAAGAAGCAATTTAAACTGGGAAAGAAGAAAGGGATACTGATTTTGTTTCTCTATCGGTGTACTTACATTCAGGGCTAGAGGGAGATTTAAAGTACCTGTGGTAATAATATATTCCTGGGGCATCTCCTTGCCAAGAGGGTGGTCCAGTTTCACCCTATGTTTCCCTTTCTTTCTCAGTCTATCAGCTTACAAAGTTGATGATGGTAGGAATTGTGAGGGTGGGGAAGAAAGCTAAGGAAGGAAGTGGGCTGATAGCTGAGAATGAATGGAGAGTAGAATGTCTGCACAAGTTATGGTGTATGGTTGTGATGGAATTCTACTATGCTATAAGAAATGATGAGCTCAATGATCTTATAAAGACATGGGAAAACTTGCATAAAATGGTGAAGAGCAAAGTGATCAGAACCAAGAGAACATTGTATATAATAACAGCAGTATTGTTTCAAGAATGACTTTGAGCCACTAAATAATTTTGACTATTATAAATACACAAAATAAAAACAAAGGACATATGAAGAAAGATGCTATCTGCATCCAGAGAAATAGCTGATAAATAGAAGTATATGGAGTACATTTTTACATATATATGCCTATTTGTGTCTAATAGCAGCAGTCTCTAGGGTGGAGCAGGGGGGAGGGAAGAAAAAAGGAAAAACAGAAGAAATTTACATGATAAGGAATGGCAAGTTGTAAGTAACAGATTTGCAGTTTCCTGTGCAATCATCTTCTTTTTTTTATTATACTATGTTATGGAAATGCTTGTTTTATTCCATAAATTGAAAAAAGAAAATATCATTGAAAAAGAGAGTAGACAGAAGCATATGGAAGCTGATACTAGAATAAAGTCCAACCTCTTTAGCTTGTCTTTCAAGACTATCCACAATCTTACTCCAAAATGCTTTTCCAACCTTACTTCTGCTATCTTCTATGAATCTTCCATTCCATCTAGGTTGACCACCTACTCATCTTCCACCAAATTCTTATTTCCATACATTTCCTTAGTCACCACCCAGAATGGTCTCCCCTTGACCCTGCCACTACCCTTTTCATCCAAATCTTTCCACAAATAAGACACAGTTAATGTCTCATACCTTCCATGAAACTTTTATTCTTTTTAAAATATAATTTTATGGATATTATTTTTTCTCTACATCACCTAAATCTTCCCCTTCTTCCCAAAGAGTCATTCCTTATAGGCAAGATTTTAAAATAAAAAGAGAAAGAGAAAAAAAATTAACAAACTTGATTAATGCATTGAAAAATGTGATATATGCCATGTTCTATAACTTTTAGCCACCCATCTCCATGGAGCTATTGATAACTATCCCAGCCACTCCTAATGTCATTAATCCATGATCTCATCAATGTGGATTATTTCCTCCAGTGATTCAAACTATAAACCATCCATCCTCTGTGATTCTCATTCAAGTTTGTATCCTTGGCCACCCAAACTGCTAGAGGCCCTCCCTAATTTCTCTTGATATATAAAGGATGCCAGTGGAGCACATGAACCATCACCCCATTTTATCTCAATTTTGCTCCATGACTTGTTCATTTTTTTTCTTCTCATTTATTTAATGACAATCTTTACATAGATTCTCCTTTGTAACTCCATTGCTTCCTGGGTGTTGTGCTATTTCTTATCTCTGTAGATTAGTGTTCCTATGTCTTGATGCAACAATTCCAGAAGGCTGTTATATTAAAACAAAAAAAGATGGGATTTTGTTTCTGGAAGAAGCTTGAAGTCTTTGAAGGAACTCTGTGATTTCCAAAAGGTAATCAGTCAGCCTGCCTGTTCAGTTCTGGCTCTGATATGGCATTTATTATTGATATCACTCATGTGGCACATTATTATATATTATATATAATACAATACAAGATATTATATATTTTATTTTGAGTTCTTAGTTTTTACTCTCATAATTTTAATATGCACATATATGTATTCATTTTCTTGTACAAGGCTTACTAGGTATTATGGAGTATATATGGAGCAAATCATGACTCTTAGGGAAATAAGAGATACATGATATGCACAACTGAGAAATAACATTTGTGGAACAATTGAGACTAGCAACTGTAATGTCAGCAGGGGGCAATAGGGTCAGGAACCTGACTGGTTCTTCAGGTGGCAAAACAGACTAGGTTGTTCCTTTTGGTCATCTCTTTCGCAGTCCTACCAGCATAGTTATGCATCGAATACAATTTTATTGACTAAGATAAGTGGTGATACAGGACTGGAAAATTAGGAGAGAGGTTCAGGCTGGGCCTATAGATCCAGGATTCATTTGCACAGAGGTGATAATAAAAACCCATGCAAATCACCTGGTTGTAAGATTAATAAAACATTGGATCATGAGGCTATGCCTAAAGGAATGAGTCAACCCCATAACACATTTCATCAAATAGTATTTTAAAAAAATTATATTCTCCTTAGAAAAGAGAGATTGTATGCATGATTTTGTTTTTGTTTTTAAGCCCAGTTATATTTAACCAATTTAGCTGGTTCATAGGTAAGTGACCTGAATACTCCATGTGTCACTTGATCAAGTTAAAGCTTGTCCAGTGATAGAAGGGGACGCTCTCATCAACTTCATCATTTTTCATTAACTTTCAACATCCTCTATCTGTTCTATCTTCTTTGTATCTGTTAAGCTACTCTTTTCACTCATTTCCTTTGTCTAGGTATTCCTACTTAGTGATGTGGCCAGCCATACTCCTTTACTATCTAACCTTTAACATCACCTCCTTGTCTGCCTTGCACCTTCAACCTGACTAGTACTAGTCTATTAAAATAAAATTCAAGAGACAAGTCCCACACCATTAATGGCAGTCTCTGTGTAAAGCCAAGAATAAGCAGCTTTCCAGAGGACTGCTGCTGTGAACAACTTCAAGGTTCTGATTATGTAGTACAGTGAACTCTCTATGTATTCAGCTGTAAACTAAAGCAAAACATTGACAGAAACTGAAGGGCAGCATTCACAATGTTATGACATAACAACTTATCACTAAAGTTGTCACATAGTCTTAAACAAAAGATATCATTTAGTCCTTAACTTAGCCATCCCTAAGGAGAAAGTCTCCTTAATGGACACAAAGTACAAAGGTCAAAGTTTTCCACCCCTAGGCCACAGTAAATCAAGACCTTCTCAGTCAGCATCAAGTACCCAAGGAGAGGTCTTTTTTCATCTTGATTTGAGGCTGGCTCCCAAATTCTATGGTTCTTCTTCCATGGGTCCAGCTCCTACCTGAGTCTACCCGACTGTCACCTGGGTTCAAAGGCAGCTCTCAACATCTCATCTAGATCCTCATCTAGTTCCTGTTCCAAATTGAAGCTCACAGTGTCTAGTCCACCTCAAGTCCTTCACAGTTTCTGTTTCTGGGACTACAAAGCTTAACAAAGCCAAAACAATATTCATACACATTGTTGGCACCATCATCAATTCACTATCTGCCTGTGAAATCAACACAGACCCACCAACACAACTCAACACAAATTGTCAGTATAGTCCCAGGGCCTCTGAAACCCTCCTCCAGGACTTCTATAAACAAACAACAAGAAAATCCTCTTTCAGGGCTTCCAGTAAGGTCCCAGAGCTTTTGTACAAAGTATCACAAACAAAAATCAACATAGACAGAACAGACAGAGTGCCTGGCCATCACAAAGTTTCCCTTCTCAATTCTTTCTTTTTTTTTTTTTGGAGGGCAATTGGTGTTAAGTAACTTACCCAAGGTCACACGGCTAGGTTTTTGTTTGTGTGCATTAAGTGTCTGAGGTTGGATCCAAACTCAGGTCCTTCTGACCCCAGGGCCGGCGCTCTACTCACTGCGCCACCTAGCCACCCCATTGTCATTATATTCTGTTGGGGCATTTAGAAGCAATTTCCTTCTTAAGAGGTCCATGGAAATTCGTAAAGTTGGGTTATCAGGAAGGGGGGGAATGCTACAATAATTAACATAATAACCTTTATAAAAGGACAAATTTTATACTATAACTCTGGAGTGTCAGAAGATTTCTGGAAAGGACATTTAGACAATTGAGTAATACACTTTTTTTGAGAAAAAAAATGACTTATTTTTGATAATGGAGCCTGACTATGGGGATAGAGACTTGACCATGAGCGTAACAAGGTCAACCCTAACCCAAACCCAATATACACTTTCCGCTCTTTCTGGTGCTCTCTTTCCCATCCTACTGTCCCCAAAGCTCTAAAGAATGTCTCCATAGAGGAGAAAAAAGGCTAAGATAAAAATATAACTCACAACACATATTCAAGGTCATGCTTGTTTGCAGTTACTCCAGGGCCCAGAGATGCATGAGTTATTTTCTTTTGTTTTTTTGTCACTAGTTTGGTTTCCTGTCCCTAGGGAAATATGTAACTAATATGGTAAATTGTCTCTACTATCTTTTATCCATTCCCTTTTCTATGCTTAATAAAAAGATAATGATCACAGCTCCTATACCTCTTAGTGGTCCCATGTCTCCTCATTTGCTATTCATCCATAATTCTTTGACTTTCTTCACATATTATTTGGATGCAGGGCTTCTGCATGTAGTGAGTTAGCATAAAAGCATTATGGTGTGTTCAGCCATCTTGGCATTGTCATTTCAGGTTTTTTTAATTAAAAGTCTGCCTTAGAGTATGTCAAGTACTCCCGTATTTTTGCCATTCTTCTTATCTCTATGGCAACGAAAATATTTCAACATTTACATGGACATCATATTCTTTGCTAATGTACTATCTGAACTGTTTGTATGCTGAGAAGGGGAACAGCAGAGATTGGCTTCTGCTTGCTGGGATGCAGGAGTTGTCAAGACAACCAAGAGGCCTAAAGATGTCCTTACCAGTAGCATTAAATTGAAGCTTTAAATTAATTCACCCTCATGTGTTTTTGTAGCTTATGTTGTTAATTGAAATAATAGGGATGACCTTCCTTGTACATTCGAAGCACCTGTCCTATTAAAATTGTATGTGCTATTTACTTAAGTACACTCATCTAGCAGACAAATCTAGCGTGAAATAGGGGAAAATGGAAGACACTTATATTGTACTGCAATGTATTGACTTCTAGTAATAGGAGAAACAGTTTTTCTTATGGCAGGCTTGAAATACTTATAATGAAAATTTTATTCTGAAACTTCATTTATTTTTTCTTTCTCCTTGCAGTAAATAACTCTATGTACTTTATTCTAATACAAGTGTTTGTGTTTTTTAAGGAGACTCCTCATTTTGGTATTTTGTCTGTATATTTAAGCAGAATGGAATTTACTAATGTCATGTGTCACTGGATGGCTTTTTTCCCTTCTGTTCCTTGTAATCTTCTAGATCAGGAAAATAATTCATCAGTCCAAATCTTCATAGAATAGCTTGGCCTTTCCTGTCCCTTTCCCACTTTCACCCCACTCAGTCTGTTTCTCATCATTCTAATAAAAGAATCCATTATGATTTTGAGCCAAATAAAATTTTTTCCCCTCCATCCTGAGAGTTGTGAGAAAATGGATGGGAACATATTGTATAAACATGGGTTTTTTTTGAGAAACTTTTATCTCCAAAGAAATTTCAT
>WOXC01001750.1:0-69924 GCA_011680675.1 Gymnobelideus leadbeateri
CTGGCTGGAGGAACCCCAGAACACCAGCAGCCATGGCGACTCCAGAATTATCAACATAGACATGCCTAGGACAAAGTAAGAGGTTAGTGTCCTATGGACTTTGGGACCTGTATTTGGGGAATGCTTCGGCTCACTCCCCTGGGGGCTAGAAGCCGCTGAGGAGACACGCCATTTTGTAGTTTTCAGAGGCAGCTCCAGCTCCTGGCCTGCAATTAATTGTAGGGAGATCCAGCGATCAGTCTTGGGGGGTAATCGCTCTTGCTTTAACCTCCCTGGATCTGGATTGTGATCTAGGGTGGAAGTCGTGGGTGGGTTTACAGCTTGCCAGAAATGGAAGTTGCCCCCCACACGTTCGGGACGAAAATTCCTCTATCTGGCCTTAAAGCCATAGTGTGGCAACAAGCCCAAAAGTCAGGTAATTAAGTGGCAACATGCCAAGGCAAAGGAAACAGAAAAATGCAACCCTAGGCTCCTATTTTGGGGGCATAGAGCGGGAAAAGGACTGTGAGGTCAGAAGTCCTGCTCCAAAAGCCCCAGGGGAAAACATGAGTGGGTTGCAGGCCATAGAGGACCTTAAGAAGGACTTTAAAATCAAATAAGAGAAGTGGAGGAAAAATTGGAAAGAGAAATGAGAAGGATGCAGGAAAAGTATGAAATGAGGGTCAACAGCCTGACTGAGGAAAACAACACCTTAAAAAATAGACTAACTCAAATGGCAAAGGAGGCCCAAAAGGGCAATGAGGAGAAGAATGCCTTAAAAAGTCGAATTTGCCAGATGGAAAAAGAATCTCAAAAGTTCACTGAGGAGATTCATTCCTTCAGAGTTAGACTGGAGCAAATGGAAGCTAATGACTTTATGAGAAATCAAGATGCTGTTAAGCAGATCCAAACAAATGAAAGATTAGAAGGCAATGTGAAATATCTCATGGGAAAAACCACTGACCTGGAAAATAGATCCAGGAGAGACAATTTAAAAATTATTGGACTACCTGAAAGCCATGATCAAAGAAAGAACCTAGAAATCACCCTTCAAGAAATTCTCAAGGAAACTGCCCTGATGTTTTAGATCCAGAGGGCAAAATAGAGGTTGAAAGAATCCACAGATCACCTCCTGAAAAAGATCCCAAAAAGAAAACTCCCAGGAATATTATAGCCAGGTTCCAGAATCCCCAGATCAAGGAGAAAATACTACAAGCGGCCAGGAAGAAACAATTTCAATATTGTGGAAACACAATCAGAATAGCCCTGGACCTGGCAGCTTCTACACTGAGGGATCGAAGGGCATGGAATATGATATTCCAGATGGCAAAAGAACTGGGAATGAACCCAAGGGTCACCTACCCAGCAAAACTGAGTATTTTGTTTCAGGGGAAAATATGGTCATTCAGTGGAATAGAGGACTTTCAAGCATTCTTGAGGAAAAAACCAGAATTGAATAGAAAATTTGACATCCAGACACAAGAAGGAAGAGATGCCTGAGAAGGTAATCAGGGAAAAGAAATCAAAAGGAACTTATCAAAGTTGAACTATTTACATTCCTATATGGAAAAGAATAACTGTGACTGATGATATCTTTCTCACTATGAAAATAATGGAAGAAGGGTGTGTGGTCATATGAATACATATGTGAATGTGTGTGTATATGGTTACAGTTATATATGGATAGAGGGCATAGGTTGAATTTGTTGGGAAGGGAGAATACTCAAGGGATGAAATTATGAGGTGAGAGAGGAAAGTGGCAAGAGGAGATGGGGAGAGACAGGGTAGGGTAAACTATCCCATGTAGAAGAAGCAAGGGGAAGTGGTTGCAAAGGAGGGGGAGAATAAGGAAGGCTAAAAAGGCAAAACCACATTCACATTGAATTTGGTTCAGGGAGAAAATGACATACATACTAAATGGGATATCTCAACCTGCAGCAGGATAGGGGGAAGGGGGATGAGAGGAGGGATGATGGATGGGAGGGCATCCTTGGGGTGAGGGGAGGTTGGAAGTACCCACTATAGAAGAGGGACAGGATCATGTAGGGAATGGACCAGGTGGGGGGTAGGATGAGTGGGAGGGAATTATAAGCAGCCTTGTACAATATATCTACTATGATAATGTTTTGCATAGCTAGACATGTACAACATATACTGAATCACTTATCTCCCAAGAGGGAATGGGTGACAAGGGAGGAAGGAAATGGATCTGAAATTTGAGGTATTAACATGTTTCAAATATATATAAATACTATTATTAATACTCTTTTGCTTGTAATAGGGAGATAAGATGTGCAGGCATTGGGACACAAAGACTCACCTTCCTCTAATGGAAAAGTTGAAGGGGGTATGGGAGAAGGTATGAGAGAGAGCAGATTGGAGGAAGCGATATCTTGTGGGACTACTATTCTGGGAGGTTGGGTAGGGGAATAATGGGGGGAAAATGATTGTAACTTAAAATCTGGCGGAAATGAATGATGTAAAACAGAAGTTAATAAAGCATTTGTTTAAAAAAAATAGACTAACTCAAATGGCAAAAGAGGCTCAAAAAGCCAATGAGGAGAAGAATGCTGAATTTGCTAGATGGAAAAAGAATCTCAAAAGCTCACTGAAGAGAATCATTCCTTCAGAATTAGATTGGAGCAAATGGAAGCTAGTGACTTTATGAGAAATCCAGATACTATTAAACAGATCCAAACAAATGAAAAAATAGAAGGCAATGTGAAATATCTCATTGGAAAGACCACTGACCTGGAAAATAGATCCAGGAGAGATAATTTTTAAATTTTTGAATTATCTGACTACCTGAAAGCCATGATCAAAAAAAGAATCTAGAAATCATCCTTCAAGAAATTCTCAAGGAAAATTGCCCTGATGTTTTAGAACCAGAGGGCAAAACAGAGGTTGAAAGAATCCACCAATCACCTCTTGCAAAAGATCCCCAAAAGAAAACTCCTAGGAATATTATAGCCAGGTTACAGAGTTCCCAGATCAAGGAGAAAATATCACAAGCAGCCAAGAAGAAACAATTTGAATACTGTGGAATCACAATCAGGATAACACAGGATCTGGCAGCTTCTACACTGAGGGACTGAAGGACTTGGAATATGATATTCCAGAGGTCAAAGGAGCTGGGATTAAAACCAAGAATCACCTACCCAGCAAAACTGAGTATCATGTTTCAGGGGAAAATATGGTCATTCAATGGAATAGAGGACTTTCAAGCATTCTTGATGAAGAAATCAGAGTTGAATAGAAAACTTGACATTCAGGTACAAGAAGCAAGAGAAGCATGAGAAAGTAAACAGGAAAAAGAAATCATAAGGAACTTATCAAAGTTGAACTATTTATATTCCTACATGGAAAAAATGATAATTGTAACTTATGAAACTTTTCTCAGTATGAGAATAGTTGAAGGGAATAGAAATATATATGTATGTATGTATGTACATATACATACATTCATATGTCTATATAGGAAGGTATATGAGTATATGAATACATATATGAATGTGTGTATATATGTGTACAGGTATATGTAGACAGAGGGCACAGGACCAATTGAATAGGAAGGGATGATACTTAAAAGGTGAAATTGAGAGGTGAGAGAAGAATATAATGAGAGGAGATGGGGAGAGACAGAATGGGGTAAATTATCTCATATAGTAGAGGCAAAGGAAAACTGTTACAATGGCAGGGGAAAACAGGAAGGCAAAAGGGAATAATGAGTCAACCTTACTCTCACTGAATCTAGCTTAGGGAGGGAATGACATACACACTAAATAGGGTATCTCACCCTACAGGAGAATAGGGAGAAAGGGGATGAGCAGCAGGGATGAAGGAGGGGAGGGCAGGTTGGGGGGGGAGGAATGTTGAAAACACACTTTTGAAAAGGGACAGGGTCAAAGTAGAGAATAGAACAAGTTGGGCTTAGGATAGGATGGAGGGAAATATAGTCGGTCTTTCACAATATATCCACTATGGAAATGTTTTGCATAGCTACATATATACAACCTATATTGAACTGCTTATCTTCCCAGTAAGGTTGGGTGATGAGGGAGGAAGGGAAAGAATCTGGAATTCAAAGTTTTAAAATCAAATGTTTATATATATACATGCAACTGGGAAATAAGATATACAGGCACTAGGGTACAGAGATCCATCTTGACCTACAGGAAAGCTGGAGTGGGGATGGAGGAGGAGGGAGCAGATTGGGGAGGGGGTATACAGTGGGATCACTGTTTTGGGGGGGGTAGGTAGGGGAAAGATGGGGAGAAAATTTGTAACTCAAAACCTTGTAGAAATGAATGATGTAAACTAAAAATAAACATAAAATTTAATTTAAAAATATTTTAGCCCAAAGAGACAAGGGATTTTCTCTTATTGGGCCTGGTAATCAAGGAAGGCAGCCTGGAAGAAGTGACATTGAAGATGAGGTAGGATTTCAGTTGGCAGAGATGGGGCACACATGTGGGAGGCCACTGTCACCACTCACACATGAGGAAGAGCCAACACTACTCATCCACACCATAAATGAGGGAAAAGCTGGGACAGTGTACCTGTCCCTGTTCCTGTCCTAAAAGGCTTCACTGAGTTCTGCACTCGTGTATCCCCTAAACACTGAAGGATGGTATTAAGCCTGTGCATACAACAGAAAAAAAGAAAGCAGCTGTTTTTAGAAGGCAAACACAACAAGCATCAGCGTGCATATCTGCCTAAACATTTCTCACTCACAAACATTAGTTTGGCCAGCAAGCATTTCCAAAATCGAAACAGTGGTTTCAGTTGTTTTCATATTGGAAATGTCTCAAGTGTGGTGGCAAAACAAGATATTCATTCTAGCTGCAGGGCTGAGTAAATGGATTGGCAAACATGTTCACCATCCAGTGGACACTCCCACGCCAGCTGGTAGAAGGGCCTATGATGAGCGGGGCACAAATATTTGAAGGGGAAAAATACTGAGGGCCCCAAATCCACTCTCTGTGCCAGATCTTCCCATCAGTTTTTTCCTAGGCAGAAGCCACATGTGGCCTTTATTACTAGGCAAACTGCACAGTTGATTAGTAAGTACCTACCACTGCTGGAAACCTATTCACTAGCTAGTGTTTACCATTCACATGACAGTACACTGGTCAGCTACTCAGGCCGTTCTTAAGTGTTGGTATTGGGAGAGGATCATCCTTTGAGAAATCATAAGGAAGAGCCCTGGGAACACAGGATGTTAGAGCCAGAAAGAACCTTCAAATGTAGATGAGACACAGACGTTCTTCTGCCAAGCACATATCCCACGGGGGTTGGTCACTAACATAGAGAAAGGTTCCAGATATACAAATGATTGATAGCAGTGTTTTTTGTAGTAGCAAATAACTGGAAACAACATAGACGCCCACTGATTGGTGAAATGGCTAAACAAGTTGTGATACATAAAGGTGATGGGATAGTGTTCTCCTGCAAGATACAACAATATGAGGAATTCAGAGAAGCAGAGACTTACCTAAACTGATACAAAGTAAAATAAACAGCCAGGAAATAATATGCACAATGACTATAATAATGAAAACAGAAGCACAACAACCATAACATGACTGAAACTAAATAACTGCAAAATTATAAAGAACAAGCTTAATGTCAAGGGAGAGATAGGAGAAGACATTCCCTACTCCTCCGTGCAGAGGTGGGATTCATGGGTGGGGAATGTGGCATATCAAATCAGAGTTTTTCAATGTGTTGATTGGTTTTGCTGAATTTTTTTCCCCTTTAAAAAAAACTGTTATAAGAGATGGCTCTTGGAGGAGGAAAGGGAAGGGATACAAGGGGATGGATATATGGGGAAAAGCAGTTGGTATAAAAAGATATCAAAAATATATTTTCTTAATTAAAGAATGTAGATTGATTTTATAGACCATCTAATCCAGAGGCTCTTCACCTGGGAGCCATTGATCCCCCCCAGGGGTCCATGAATTTGTTTTTGTAAATGTTTTGGTAACTGTATTTCAATATAATTGTTTCCTATGCATTCCTATGTTTCTTATGCATTTTATTTTATGCATAAATACTTTATTTAATCTTAATTTATTTAATTTAAATATTTTATTTATTTAAAAATATTATGCTGAGAAGGGTCCATAGGTTTCATCAGATAGCAGGAGGGGTCCATGACACAAAAAAAGGTAAGAACTCCTGATTGGATCCAACCTTCTAATTTTACAGTTGGGAAACTGAGATCCACAGGAGTAAAGTGTCTTGCCTATCAACTGCATCTGAACCAGGGCTAAATCTCAAATCTCCTGAGTGTCACCAAACTAGTGACACATAGTGACTCTTTCATTAGACTTGGAGGAGTCAGACTGGGGAAGGGGGGAGAACCATGGTCATCAATCCAGAGGACTTGGGTTTGAATTATAGCTCTTGCATCTATTACCTGGATAACCTCAGGCAAGTCACTTTTTCTCCTCCTATATAAAATGTGGGAAACTACTAAATGGTCCTTATGAACTTGAAATGTATGATCCTGTGACCTTAGAGCACATACAAGCCCTCCACCTTTGCATTTCATTGTACACATGTACTTGGAGCCTCAAAACGTACCGTACAGTCTGTTAGTGAACAGGCATCTACTGGCTTAACACATCCCTTTCTTAAAATTCATTGCTCAATAAGTAATTCTGTAACTATTAAAGCCAGGGCCTGGGAAAGTGTGTCTTGCCCTATAATCAGGGTAGGAACAAGCTGGCAATCACTTCCAGGCCCAGTCTGCCTTTAATTACAACGCTTCTTCAGCCTCTGGAGTCATCCCCAAAGGCTGCAAAGCAGTTAATTACAGAAGCATAATCCCCTTCTTCAGGGGAGCTGATCTTCTAGGGTTGTGAGAAGATAAGATTTATGCCCCTTTCATTCCTTTATTCTCTCATCAACACCGATTCATATTTCAGTTTCCCACATCTGAAACAAAGAGGAAAGCCTGCTCAGTCTAGTGCTGCCGGAGAGAGATAAATTAGGAGACACAAAGAACCAACCCTATAAACTCAATCTCTTTCTCTTCCTTTCATATTTGTGATTATAAACAGAGTCAAGGACAGATGAACTATATCCTTCTGCTTTCTCCAACTGTAAGGGAGAATAAAAACATAGTGATAAGAATCAGGATGGAAAAAGGAAAACTGAAACCCCAACACAGGCCTAGTGCACAGGGAAGCAGCCGAGGTGCCTGGAGAGAGCTTTGGATTTACAGACAGAAGGCACAGAGAGCTGAGTGTGAATTCTGACTAGCATGGCTCTTAGACGTATGACTAATGAGCAAGTCACTGCTGTGATACTTGGACCAGGAGACTGGCAGGTAGTAAGGACAGTCTTGGAGTCAGAAAGACCTGGGTTCAAGCCCTGCCTCTGACACCTTGTAGCTGTGAGACCAGGGCTGAGGCCCAGGAGTGCTGAGTGTGCAGCTACTGAGATGCATCTGCTGAAATCATAGCTTAGATCCTCTCCTGGTGCCTCTCTGCACCCCGAATGTAGATATTTGTACTATCAGCCCATTCTGCCTGTGGATGTGAGGAGAAGCTTTGTAAACCTGAGATGGTTAGAGAAATGGGTGTTACATTTATATTGTTTTACTTTTGTGTTTATATCCTCAAGTGCAATGCCCAGTATACAGTAGGTGATTAATATATGCTATTAATGTATTGACTATTCTGATGTTTCTAGTCACTGTCTCATGACAGTGGATACAATAACTAGACTCTTATCTGGAAGCCCCACCTTATCTATGTTTTATATTCTATCAGAATGGCATCTTTGACAGCCTCAGTCTGAAGCTCTCAAAGCCTAAAACTCTACCAACACTTTGGGATGCTGTGTTATGTTCAAGGTTAAGATTTACAAAGTACTTTATTTTTACATTACCTCATTTGATCCTCACAACTGCCATGGGAGATGGATGCTATTGCTATCCCCATTTTATGGATATGAAAATTGAGGATGAGAAAAGTTAAGTGATTCACCCAGAATCACACAGCTAGTATGTGTCTGACATGACCTCTAGGGTTCTACTCACTATTCCATTTGGCTTTTTATTGGAAAAGGGACATGGCATAACAGGAAGAAAGCTCCATCTGAAGTCAGGAGACCCCCAGCAAGGCCCTTCACCTCTCTGAGTCTCAGTTTCCCCACATGCAAAATGGAAGTAATAAGCCTTACTTCCCACCCTCCTAGGATGATGGGGAGGACAGTGTGCTTACAGTGGCACAGAGAAAAGATCAAACAAGGCTGAGCAGCTTGCCCAAGGTCACAGGGTTTTGTCATTTGCTCAAAAGAAAGGCCCATAAGGTTAGACTAATGATGTGGTCACCCTACTGAGCACAGAGATGGGAGCATTCTAGAATCAGAATAACAACAAGCACTTATACATTGCTTTAAGATTCACAGAAAATCTCACAAACATTATCTCATTTGATCCTTACAACAGCCCAGTGAAGTTCGGACTCCTATTATCTCCAATTTACAAACCAATACACTGAGACAGACAGAGGTTAAGGGACTTGACAAGGCAGGATCTGAACCAGGCCTTTCTGACTACGAGTTAGAACTCTATCCATTGCACCATTTAGATACCTAAACACCACACAATGTCAGCATTGGCAAGGACCTCAGAGGTCATCTAGTCTAATCCATTCCTAAAAAAGGATTGTCCTGGATAGTAAGCCTGGCAGGTGGTCCTTCAGGACCTCTGCTGAGGGGGAATGCATTCACGCCCAAGGTTGCTCCTGCCACTTTTAGTCCTTTTTGACATCCAGTCTAAATATGTCTTTCTGCTGCTTCTGATTACTGGCCCTAGCTCTGCCCTCTGGGTCAAGCAGAACATGCCCAACTGTTTTTTCCACATGAAGTACAAGGCACTGGAGCCAAGTGATAAAACCCCTGGGAAAAGCCAGTTTTTCAAATCCCAAGGCAGAAGCTTCCAGGTTTTTTCAGATGACAAGGGCCTACCAGTAAAACTACCCCTTCAGGCCTCATACTGCTGGATCTCAAACTGCACTACAAAGTATCCATCATCCAAACAATTTGGTAAGAGACAAGAAACAGAGATCAGTAGAAGTGAAGCAAATGAGTGTTTGATAAACCCAAAGATCCCAGTCATTGGAGGTGAGAAGTCACCATTCAACAAAAACCACTGGGCAAACTGGAAAGCAGTCTGGCAGAAAGTGGGTACTGACAAACATCTCATACCATATACCTAGACAAACTCCAAATGGGTACATGACGTGGACATAAAGGGTGACATCATAAACAAATTCAAGGAGTATGGAAGAAATTGCCTGCCAGATCTATGGATAAGGGAAGAATTCATTACCAAACAAGAGATAGAGAGGTTCACATAAGATAAAAAAAAACAATTTAGAATATGTAAAATTAAAAAGACATTTTGCACAAACAAAACCAATTCGGCTAAAATTAGAAGAGAAACAGATAAATAGCAAAAAAAAAAATCTTTGCAGCAAGTTTTTCTGATAAAGGTCTATTTCTAAGATACAGAAGTATTTCAAATTTGTAAGAATAAGAACCATTCCCCAATTGATAAGTGGTCAAAAGACAGGAATAAGCAATTTCAGAGGAAGAAATCCAGGCTATCAATAGTTACATGGAAAAAAAAACAACACTCCAAATCACTAATAATTAGAAAAATGCCCATTAAAACAACTCTGAGGTGCTGCCTCGCATCCATCAGATAAGCAAAGCTGACAAAGAAGGGAAATGATAAATGCTGGAGGGGCTGTGAGAAAAGATACATCAATGTAATCTTGGGAAAATCGTGAACTGGTCCAGCTGTTTTGTAAAAAAGTTTGAAAAGAAAACACTCCCTTCAGAAATCCCATTACTTGGCTAAACAGAAGAGGGGTGCTTTAGCAGTCTCATCTTCAAGGGATGTCCATCTAGTTTGTGGAATGGTGATGTACAGCATCACCAAATGTTCGAGTTGGCAGGGCCCTCAGCAGCCTTCCCATCCTACAGATGCATGACAAAGAATCTCCACTACAACAGAACTGACTGCTGCTTACTGAGCATGGACCCACTACTTCCCAAAAAGGCTGCTCATCCCACCACTGGGCAGCATTCATTGTTAGGAATTCTTCCTGAGAGCAAACCTACATCTGCCTCTCTGCTGCTGTCCCCTGCTCATTGACCTTGACTCTGCTCAGAAGCCTGTAAGTGACCTTAGATGTCAAGTAGTCCAGGCCCTCACTCTACAGGAAAGCTTGACACCCAGAGAGAGGCAGTGATTTGCCTAATTTCCCACAGGTAAAAAGTACCAGAGCCAAGATTTGAATTCAAGTCCTGGGATTTGAAATCCAGGACACTTTCTATTATGCCACACTAATTTAAAGTATTATTTCTGTAGAAATCCAATTAAAGTTTTTGGGGTTTTTTGTGCAATTTCATAATGATCCTCCCTCTACTTGCCCAGGCCCCCAAAGAGGGAAAGAACAAGTGGGAAGAAGAAATCTAATTTCCTGAAATGTAATGAAGGAAGGGAGGAACAGGTAGGAAGAAACTGAATGCAGAAGTCAGGTTGGGCCCTATTACAAAATGCCATGCTGCAAGATGTAAGACAACAGTGTTTAATAGACTTTGAGATTCAATTATCCCTTTATATTTTCCAGTAGCCTCATCCTCCTTTAAATTATCCTTTCACTATAAACATGTCCTAATTCATAAATAGGATATAAAATAAATCAAGTTGGAGAGTCGACTATGTTCTGAACCATCAATCTTCACAGAAATAAAACTCCAGAATTCACTTTCGGAGGAGGAAGGTTAACAAACAAACATACTCCAACAAGGCTTACAGGGCACTGCTGCCCAGAGGAATGTCAGTCAGCACATCAGGATAAAGTTCTCTTCCTGTCACTTCCTCCCCAGGCAGCATCACCTTGGGTGAGTCACTTCCCTTTTTCTGACCTTCAGCTTGGGAAAGGTCGACTTCTCGAGCATCCTAGCTTCTGGGAGCTCAGGTCCCTTCCAGGGTGGCCATCCTCCTGCCTGGGCTGTAGCGTTCTCTCCACCTCTGCAATTCCATGTTCTCAGATCTTTTTCAGTTCTGAAAGTCTGTATTCTGGCACCCTTTTGACCACTGACATTCTGAGTCCAGACGGACTAATTAAGCTTGAACTGTCTCTAAATATCATATGATATCAATTAAGTCCTTTAGACTCTGGGTCTCCTAGCAGTGTTCTCTTATTTGACCATCTTTACCTCATTCCCTCAGGGACAAAGGACTGTGTCTCTCGGCTTTGGCCCAGAGAGTTTTTCTGAGGCAAAGACATTTCAGATGAGTTATTTACTCTCCCCTGTGATTCATCTGTGCGCTACACATGGGCACAAGCAGCAGTTTCACAAAAACAGCTGGGAGTTGTCTCAGCATCTTCCACGTATCATATCATGGAGCATTTCCCCATGTGGCAGCAACTGTCTGAAAAACAGCTGACCACACACACCCAAGCAGACCCACATGCTGCTAGAACACAATGTCTACAAAATGTATGTAACCACAGATACACCCAAAGGATTTAAGAAACCATGTTAGAGGAAAGAATACCCAAAAGAGGAAATTTGCTATGAGGAGGATAATGGAGATAACACTGGACCAAGAGGCAGGAGACCTGGGGTCAAGTCCTGGTCTGGACATTTTCTGGCTATGGAGAAAAGTCATTTCACCTCACTAAGGCCGTTATCTCAGATACCTGCAGAAGCTGAGAATGATCTGCTCTCTCCAATAGAGAGTAACCCTTGTACTCCCTACCTAACGGGGCTTTTCTGAGCTAAATGTTTTGAATACCTGAAAACGCTAGGGAAATGAACTTACTTCAACTCTCAGAGAATCACAATTTCATTTGTTTCTACCAAATGACAAGATCTATTACCTATGAGAGGGTCTTTGAGAACTACCATAGAGGGAGAAAAATCCTATCTGTGGGCCTCTCCAAAGTCAGTGGGCCAGGCTCCTGGGGCAGCCCACCTAAGGCTCCCACTGGGCCTGTACTTGGGGTCTTGTGCTCCACAGAGCCTTTGAGAGCTCAGGGTTTGTCTTCTCTTTGTCTTTTAATCCCTACCACCTAACACAATCCCTAGCACACAGTAGGTGCCTAGACACGCTAAATACCATACTAGACACAGAGAAAGATGCAAAGAGAAACAAATAACCCTCAGGCCTTGGGATTGCAGAGAAGGAATTCTAGAGTAGGAAGATAAGAGAGCTGGGTTCTAATACAAATTCTGTCACTTACCAGCTGGCTGAGACTTTGGGTTAATCAACTGCCCTCTCCAGACTTCATACAAGGAGAAAATTACATTTAATGATCTAAAGTCCCTTCCATCTGTAAACCCCATGAAAAAAGGGTTGACTAAACAAGTAGCATAACTACTAACAGTAGGAGAATCTGCTCCCTGATGTAGCATCTGGGGGGGGGGGAGGGATTGAGAAAGGCTTATTGTGGAAAATGGTGTTTGGGTTGCTCTTTGAAGGAAACTGGGGATCATCTAAGGCAAAGGGGAGAAGAGGCATTCGAGGCAGAGCAGATGGCCTGAGGAAGGGTACAGAGATGGAACACTGAGCACAGAACCAAAGAGCACACGGAGGGGCGTAATACAGGATAAAGCTGAGAAAGCAGGCTGGAGCCAGATGGATACGGGCTTTAAATGCCAAATAGAGGAGTGTGTATGGGATCCTAGAAGTGAGGAGGAGGGGAGGGGGTGAGGGGAGAAGAGGAGGGAGAGGGGGAGAAGAGGAGGAGGAAGGAGAGGAGGGGAAGGGGAGGAGCAGAAGAAGCAGGAACAGGTGGAGAAGGGGGGAGGGAGAGCAGAAGGAAAAGAGGAGGAGCAGAAGGAGAAAGAGGAAGAGGAGGGGCAGGAGCAGGATGAAGGCTAGCATTTACATAGTCCTGCCTAATATGCAAAGTACTTTACACAGGCTATCTCATTCAACCCAGACAACCCTGAGGTTGACACTATTATTATCCCCACTTTACAGATGAGGACACTGAGTCTCAGCAGTTAAGAGAGGGAAAGAACAGAAGGGACAAGCATTTGTTAAGCCTGTACTTTGTGCCCCGTGCTATGCTAAGCTTAGCTTTATAAACAACATCACATCTGATCTTGGATCCTCCCCCAGATCCCACCCTGTAACCACAGGTGTCCCACAGGGCTCTGCCCTGGACCTCCTCTCTTCTCCAATATTTCACTTGGGAATCTCATCAACTCCCAAGGACTGAATGACTATCTCTATGCTAATGCTGCTCAATTCTACCTATCCTGCCCCAATTTCTTTGCTGATCTCCAGTCTCACTTCTCCAACTGTCTTTCACACATCTCAAAAAAGACGTCCAGGAGACAGCTTAACCGCAGTATGTCCAAAACCAAATTCATTATCTTTCCCTCTCCCCTTCCAAACCCTCTCCCCTTCCAAACTACCCCATTAAGGTAGAGGGCAACACCATCCTCCCAGTCCCTCAGGCTCACATCCTAGGAGTCATGCTAGCTCTTACTAACTTACTAGTAAGAGCTCTTACTAGTAAGGGCTAGCTTAGCTTACTAGCTCTCACCTGCCATGTCCAAGCTGTCGCCAGGACTTGCCAATTTCACCTTTGCAGCATCTTTGGAATACCCTCCTTCACTCCTCTGACCCTGCCCTCCCTCTGGTGCAAGCTCTCATTGCCTCATCCCTGAATCATTGCAATGGTTGTGGGTGGATCTCCCTGCCAGGGGCCACTCCTCACTCCCCATTCTAGTCTGTTCTCCATTCAGTCACCAAAGTGATTTTCCTTGAGCACCCCTCCAACCTCCACATGTTTAACAAGCTCCAGGGCCTCCCTATCACCTCCAGGGGGAATACAAAATGCGGCTTGGCATTCAGAGCTTTTCATCACCTGGCCGCCTCCTATCCTTCCAGTCTTCTTAGACCTTACTTCCTGACATGCACTCCACCTTCAGACCCTCCCTCAGTTCTGGGCATTTTCTAGGTCTCTTCTAATGCCTGGAGTGCTCTCCCTTCTCCACTCTGACTTCTGACCTTCCTGACTTCCTTTAAGGCCTGGCTAAAATCTCTCTTTTCTTGGAAGTCGTTCCAAACGCCTCAATCACAGTGCCTTCTCTCTCAATCACTTTCTCTTTATACTGTATATTGCTGCTTGTCTCCTCCATCAGGCTGGGAGATCCTAAAGGGTAGGAACTGTCTTTTGCTTCTTTTTGTATCCCCAGCACTTAGCACAGTGCCGGGCACAAAGAAGGCACTTGTTAAATGTTTACTAACTGATCCTCACAACAACCCTATAAGGCAGATGCTTTTTATTACCTCCATTTTATTTACAGTTGAGAAAACTGGGCAAGGAAGAGATTAAATTGCCCAGGATTGCATAACTAGTAAGTATCTGAGGCCAGATTTAAGCTTAGGTCTTCTTGACTCTCTGTCCACTGTGTCATCTACCTGTCTTGAGGTCACACAGCTGAGTGTTTGAGGCAAGATTTGAACTCAAACCCTCCTAACTCCAAGTCTAGCATTCACATTTCTTAAAAAATCCAGTCTTGTATGTTTGTGTTCAGGATCTTGGAGTCAGGAAGACCTGGTTTCCCCTTCTGGGTATACTAGCTGTGACACCATCCACAATCTACTCAACCTCTCAGGATCCCAGGTGATTTTCTGAGACTATAATGTACAGATGAATTTCTGATGTGCATTGGTGTAGGGAGTTTCCATCCTGAAAATCCTACAGATATAAAATCACAGGTGTGGGGTGGGGGAAAGGAGTGAGAGAAGAGGATATGGAGGCGGTATGCACTGAGAACTCTTTCTAGGAGTTTGGCTGTGAAAGGAGAGACAGTATGTCAGCTTGATGGGATGGTAAGATTGAGTGGGGATGGTGTGGCATTCAGGACAAGGAAGATCTAAGCATGCCTGCTGATCACAGGGAAGAAGATTCCAGAAAGAGAATAATGTGGGGCAATGTGGCAGAGGGCACAAGTAGAGGGGCTGGCTTTGGTTAGGAGAAAATCATCTCTTTGGGGAAATAGCACCTACTTCACAGGACTGTTGCGAGTATCTAAACCCTTTACAGAGAATTTTGTGTCTTAAAGTCCTATATAAAAGGGAACTCTCATTGCTACTACTATAACCAGGACACAGAAACCATTTCAGTTCAGTTAGCACTATTTTGCAGCGACTGTGTTCCAGGCAGTGTAAACCAGGCTATCCAGAAGTGTTTTAAATGGCATGGATAACCTGAAGTCAGTACTCTTTCTTTCCCTTCTCTTGACACGGATTGGCTGGAGAAAAAGTGACATCAAGCATTCTGTGCTTTTCAGACCCTGAATAAAATATACATTTTGCTAAGTCTCTGGCAGCTGAGTATAGATTTTCCAAGGGAGGAAAGAATCTTTGCCTCCCTGGTGTTCAGTATGGTGGGTCGCACAAAGAAGGGGCTTCGTGTCTCCTGAATGTGTTTAATACAGAAATAACTGTGCCAGCATCATATATGCAGGAGATAGGGAATTCAAAAAGAGAATCTGGAATCTATTAATGCGCCAGTCGCTGGGCAGTGTGGCAGATGGCAAGTGCTAGACCAGGACTGGATCATGATCTCAACTGGGATTCTGCTTCTGACACTTGCTGGCCTTATCAATCAATCGTCTTTCCTGAGCACCCACTATATGCCAGACACTATTGGGATATGACTACAAAAGCAAGAGGAAACTTCTGTTCCAGCCCTCAGGGAGCTTCTGTTCTGTATGGGGTGGTACAGCATGCTCATAAAATACAGGATATATACAAACACAGGGAGATGGAAATTTTGCCTGGGTAAATGATAACACAAAATGAAAAATAATAAAATATAGCACCAGAACACACAAGGTTTACTATTGACCAATATGCACAAGAGAGACAGAATTCAGGCAAAGTGAAAAGAGAACACCAACCCTGCTTACCTTAGGCTGACTTATGTTCCTGCTAAGGAGGATGATTTTGGGATAAAAAGAATGTATTCTGTTTTGGACGTGTTGCATTTAAGATATCTAGGCGACCTCCAGTTCAAGATGTCTGATAGTGGGAGATGCAAGTCTGGAGGCTGGGGAAGAGGTTAGGCAGGGCATGATATTAGATCTGAGAATCACCAACACTGAAAGGATAACTGAATCTCTGGGACCTGGTGAGATCACCAAGGGTCACTGTATCAAAGGAGAAAAGTAGAAGGCTCAGGAGAGAGCCCTGACACCCACTTTTAATGGGCATGACTCAGATGAAGATCCAGCAAAGGAGACTGTGAAGGAGTAGTTAGACAGGTAGGGAGCCAAGACATATATTACAGAAACCTAATGAGAAGAGAATATCTGGAGAAGAGGGTGATTGACAGTGTCAAAGGTTGAAGACTGGTCAAGCAGGATGAGGACTGAAAATAGGCCATTAGATCTTAGAAATGCATCAGATCACATGAAACCTGAACTTTCATGTCACAGAAGTTTGATCTCTTTCCTGATCCCAATTAAGGAGCTCTCTGCCTGGCTTTTGTTGGGTGGATATGGTGATCATGACCATAGGTATGTACACCACAGAGGGTACTACACCAAGAAAACAACATTCCCACTGACTCTTCTAGTCAAGGGGTATTATTCACTCCAGGATATGATGGCATGCCCCACCCATACTCTATGGCTACAAATAAAGAGGTGCTAGACTGTTCTTCTCAAACAGAGGTTTTAGTTATTTTACCTTAGCTAACTAAAGCTGAGATGACTAAGCTGACCTAGTAGCACATCAGCAGAGAGAATAAGACCCACCCATCAAGGAAAAGACCTAGCAGAGAGGCTGTGCTCAGAATGGAGCAAGGCCAATAAACCTGGTGGAACAGTGACAGTTTATTGAGAAAAGCACAATGCTATCACCAAAAAGCATCAGGGATCATGTGATATCAGAAGCATGAGTTGCCCCTCCCCACATATTTTTGATGTGTAGTCCCTTCATACCTAGTCATTTTCCAGGTTCATTTTCTCCACTAGTACTATGTTTATTCACTGGAGAGTGTACATTTATTGGAATATGTTCTTTTCCTTCTATGCTATTTTCTTAAATGCTTTTTCTTTGAACTGTCTCCTTTGACTGACTAGAGAAAAAGTAACCACACTAATAGGGGCTCAAAGCTGTTGTTCTGAGTGTACTTACACAGCATGTTAAATCTGGGCTATTACAGGGACCCCACTGTGAGAGAGAGTAACATAGATAGTACATGAACATAAAATGAATGGAAGAGGGTGGTAACAACTCCAGGAGTTAGGAAAGGCTTCCTGAAAGAGTCGGCACTTGGGATAACTCTTCAAGGGAGATGAGGGTTCTAAGGGGTAGAAAAGAGGATGTTGTTATCCTCTAACATTCTAAACATGGAGGACAGCACATTCAAAGGCACAGAGGGAGAGACAGAATGTTGTATATATGAAAGATAGCAAGTAGGTCAACTGCTAGGCCATAAAAAAGAGGGAAGAAGAGTAATATGTGATTAGGTTGGAAAGGCAGGTGGGGTGAGAGGTTTTAAATGCCAAATAAGGGAGTTTGCATTTTATGCTAGAGGCAAGGAGAGGGAACCACTGACAATTCCTGTACAGGGGAATGACATGATGATCTGTTGTGTCCTTTAAAAATGTCAATTTGGCATCTGTGGAGAGAATGGAATGGAGCAGGAAGCCTGGGTGCAGGGAGACCAATTAGGAAGCTACTGCAATAGCCTAGGCAAGAGGTGATGAGGGCTGAGCTGAAATGGTTGTGGTATGAAAGAAGAGGGCAGGGGGAGAGATGGGGATCAGGGGCAAATCTCTTGGCCTTTCTGCACCCGTTTCCTCAACCGTAAAGCACCTACCTCAGTGACCACGACAGCCATCCCTACAGTACAGAATAACAGCTGCAATTCAATTCTACAAGCAATTATTAACTGCTGTCTGCTATGTGCCAGGAACAGGAATCACACTGTCTTCAATCTACACAGTCACACACTGGCACACAGGTGAGAATCAAATTAAAATGAACATCAGGGAAATGAGAAACAGGAGAACAACATAAACAATGCCTACAATAACGTTAATCAAAACAGCACTGAAAGGAGGCTGAACTTGACCCAAGGCTGATCTTATTCCAAAACAGCCCACGAAGCATTCTTCCCTTAGTCTTCAGAGGTGAGAGGACTCCAGGTGGAGGGTGTAACAAGCTGGGAGATACAGTGGCTTGGTCAACTGATTTTTCTTAACTGGTTTTCAGTTAAAAGAGTGGGTTCAATGGGATTGAGAGTGGGGTGGTATAAAGGGAAGTGACTATGGCATAAAAAGGCATCAACAAAACTTTAAAAATAAACAAACAAAATGAGTATCAGTAGCAACTGTGACAGAGGAAGAGGGGTAAAGAAAGGATAACCTTTGAAGTGTATTTGGAACCGGGATATTTTTATCTGCTCAGGTCTAATGACAGTTGGAGAGCTTAATGAGGAAATGCAAGCTCCCAGAGTGCAGGTAACATTTAATTTTTTCATTATACCTGGCACACAGTAGGTGCCTAATAAATGCTTGTTGATTATTAGCCACTCTTTGTGTAAGATACTTGGGTCTTAGCACCAGGTGATAGTTCTTTTAAATCAGAAGATTTAGCATGAAAAGACACCTTACAACTTGTCGGTCAAGAATAGAGAAGATATATTTGAGGTCAACTAGTCCAACGTCCTCATTTTATAGATGAAGAAACTGGAGCCTGGAGAGAAGTTAGATACCACCCATTCCACAGGTGACAAGTAGGTAATAAGGAGTGGAGACGGAATCCAAATCCCACCTGCAGCTTATGAATAAATCGAAGCTTCTTGATCTTAGCTTCATGCCAATACAAACAACATCAACTTCTGGCTCCTGTCATTCTCCAGTTATCAGGAAGAA
Organism: Gymnobelideus leadbeateri; assembly: GCA_011680675.1. Lineage (NCBI taxonomy): Eukaryota > Metazoa > Chordata > Mammalia > Diprotodontia > Petauridae > Gymnobelideus > Gymnobelideus leadbeateri. The sequence goes on from WOXC01001750.1 coordinate 18,925, forward strand.
TCTTTAATAAAATGATATAATATGGCCAAGTGCTATTTGGGTGAAGGAGTTATTACGATGCATACATCAGACACACAAGTTAGTGGGTAGCCCTTAGGAACAGGCTTCAAAAGAAATTAGTCTGCTTGCTACTCCCTCCCACAAAAAGAAAAATCAGATTTGGGAGAAGTATGAATTTTTAATGAAATCAGAAAAGAAGCCCCACGGCACAGATGTCATATTTAGAATTCTAGAAGTTCACAGGGGGAAGGGGCCTTAGACATCACTGAGTCTAGGCATATTTAACCATTTTTTATGTCATGGAGCCATCTGGCAGTCTGGTGAAGATTAGAGACCCTCTTCTCAGAAAGTTTCTGAAAGAAATGCTAAATTTCTGTTACAGGTTTGTGAAAATAAAGATGCCTTTTTTTTCCTAATTAAAGTTCAAGAGCTCTTTACACCTATCATCAAACCCCTTAGAGGAGTGTAGATCTCAGGATAAGAACCTCCATCTGGTCCAACCACCCCTGCTTTCTAAGAAAGACTTGAGATCCAGAAAGGAAAAACAACTCACCCAAGGTCAAGCAGTGAGAAGGTTGCAGGGGGACGAGAAATGAAGTCCCTCACTAAAATGTTTAGCTCAGGGCTTTTCAATTACAACTCAGAGTTCTTGAGACTGTCATTGCTAGCTCTAGCCTTATAGACCTGGGATTCTGACTTCTGAATTTTCTTAGGGATATTATCTTAGGGATAACTTTGTCTAATCCCCTCATTTTACAAAATAAGGAAACTAAGACCTGGCGATGAAAAGCAGTCTGTCCAATGTCACATGGGAAGCACAGATGCTAAAGGTCAGAATATAAACCCTGGCTACAAATCCGTGGCTCCTTCCTTGATGTCTGCCTCACAGACATAGTACATACAAGTAGGTTACTTCAAAGGATGAAAGCTTGTGAATATTCCATACGATGGATTTTTTTTTTAAAGAAAATATTTTTAGAGTCCATCGTGATTACTGAGCCTTGTCCAGTCACTCTGTTTATAAGTTCTCCTTGTGTAAACTACTCTGGCTCTTGGTGTAGCTGAGGTGTATTGGCCAGGGTCCTGTGACAGGCCAGTCGACTGCACCCTTATTCACACACTTATCTCCCCCTTCATATGGACACAAAATAGCAGCTAACATGTATAGGGTGTTTTAAGATTTAAAAAGTGCTTTACAAAATCATTTACTTTAAGCTTCTCAATTCTGTGATATAGGAGCTATTATTATCCCCACTTTACAGATGAAGAAACTGAGGCTTAGAAGTTAAATAACTTGCCCTGGGTCACACAGTTCATAAATATCTGAGGCAGGATTTTAACTTAAATCTTTCTAACTCTAGTACTCAAATGCACTGTGACATCTAGCTGCCAAGGCAGCTGAAGATGGACTGCCTTATGATGTCTGGAAAGGAGGGGGATAAGGGTAGGCAAGGGTATAAAATATTCAACCACACTTTATACACACACACACACACGTGTGTATATGCACATGTGTATGTGTGTATATATGTACATATATATGTATGTGTGTGTACACACACACAATTTTCAGAGCTTAGTAGAACTCTTATTATTTCCAGACAGGCTTAAGCAGATACTCAATCACTGTGTCACTGAGAGTAGTTGTTAAAGGTGTAAACTCATTAAAAATGTAGCCCTATGATTTCATCTTCATCTCACTTACTCATCAACTTTACTCAATGTCTACAATACAATTTAGCTGCCATCTTCATTTAGATAAATGACGGAGTAGCCTACCTAGTCTCTTTATTAGCAACCAGTGAACTGCTAACATTCTGCTGCTCATGATGAAAAAAAACCACACTAATTTAAAAAGCATTTTTATTAGCACCATCATTTTGCTCCAGACACAGAGGAAACACTCTCATTAATTAACTTTACATCAAGTCTGCTAACTGTACAAACAAGTCTTCCTAGGCTTTTAGAGTCAAGCTGCAGTGTGCTGGGTTTATCTGTAAGAGGGAGAGTCAATAAATAAGCTGAACTGAAAATAGAGCATCAAAACAGTTTATTACCAAACTAAGAAGATCAACAGTTTTTCAAGGTAATCCCTTCCCAATGAAGGAATGGCTCAACAGGTTGTAAAAGAATACTGTTGTGCCTTAAGAAAAGATGAAAGAGATCATTTCAGAGATTTCTGAACTGATGCTAAGTGAAGTGAGCAAAACCAAAACAATTTATACAAAAGAAAATAACATTGTAAAGAAAAACCATTTTTGGAAGACTTGGAGGATTGCTATCAATGTGCAACAAATCATGCCTCCAGGGAACCCATGAAGGGGCACACTGCACATCTCTCGATAGAGGGGATGGACTCAGGGTGAAGAAAGAGACATACTTTTGGACATGGTCATTGAAGGAATGTGTTTGACTTGAGGAGGTATATCTATTCCATGGGCCTTTTCTTCCTTTCTCTAGCTTTTCAAATTGAGAGGTTGGGAGGGAAAAGAAGGAATTAACAATAGTGATGCAAAAAAAGAAGGTCACTGAAACATTTAAAAATGCACAAAAGAGAATAGAAGGTCATTCAGAAAGAAGCAAAGATACATAGGACAGTTTTGAAAGTAATGTATGGAATTCATTATAAACATTTTTAAAAGCAAGTGGTATAAAGATTTACAGTTTTAAGTGAAAGTTTCATACAAAATCCTCTTGGGTTCTGCTTTGTGTATGGAAATGTAACTTTTTTTTTTTTTGGTGTTTAAGGTCAGAATGAAAAAAAAACACAACAATGTAATACCCTCCTATCTCAGCATATTTGTTTCAACAACAGACAAGCTTCTTGATCCCATCAGAAGATATTTTTGGTAAAGCACAGAACAAATTATGTACAGCATTCTGATCATTTGTATTGTCCCTGAACTTGAATCCCCTTAAGACATAAGGCCTCAAAATGTGGAAATCTAAAAATACATCATGAGGGCTGCAAGGCAGACACGGCAGGAGCTCAAATTCCACTTCTCTAAGCAATCCCAAGGGGCTCTGGCAAAGTGGGGATGAGGACTAGCTTGTTGCAGAATGATTCCCAAGCACCATACCCCTCCAGACAGGATTGCTGCCTTGACTGTGCCATAAAGGAGTTTCCTAAGGAGATTCTTGCCTTCATGGAAGCATACCACCATAGGAATGAACTAGTGCCCAAACCTAGTTATCACCATCTTACTGGCAGATTACTCTCTGTCAGTGAAGAATTTGTGTGCTGCTATTACTGGAAGCTCTTGGAGACATGAGGGTGGACTCATGTCATTCTCCCTGTCAATGGGCTTTAGAAGCAGGGCTGTAGAACTACAGAGGCTCCTGGCAAACAAACCAACAGGCACTTTGCCCTGTGAAAGTTGGGTGGGTGCTTTGGGATCCAATGGAAGCATACATTTCTGGATTATAGTTTGTTATGCATGATGGCGTTCAAGGGCCTGTGGCTCTTATTCAACACTGGGCACACTTTATCTAATGGAATGTGATGGGATGGGCCTCCTGAATAAGCATGTCTGCATGGTGAAACGTATTAAGTGTGAACCACTTCAACCAGTCCACCAGTGAGTTATCTACTCACTATGCTAGGACAACTATTTCAGGATGGAGCACACCACTGGGGCAGATTTTTGGAGAGTAAATAACTGTCATGTCCTAGGCTTTTTACTACATTAGGCATTTACTATAGTAAATGTCACTTGGTTTAATGTCTTCAGACAGCAACAAGCAGGTGATACTTCATCATTCAACTGCTGCGCAATCAGATGGGAGGGCCCACCCTTTGGAAAACCTGCTGTGAAAATTCTGCCAGATTTACACAGAAACTGTACATAAATTCAGACAAAGTCACATGGGATGTGGCAATGAGGACACAACTGGCATATGTGGCTGCGAGAATTTTTAATTCACTTTAGTAACTGACTCTCCTCGATTTAAAATGAGTCTTTAGAAAACATCAGCACCTCTCTCCCCTGAATGTGGTCCATTACACAAGCAAAACTGCAAGTTGTACCAAGTTAAGAGGATTCCACGACCTTCTCAGTTACCTGGGGGGCCTCGGCTGCACCCTACAAAAAAAAAGAATTCAGACTAAACAGCATCAAAGATGTCACTATGTGAAAAAGTGAATGGGGCTGGTGAAGACGTGAAGAGGGGCTTCAATGCTGCCAGGCAACTGCTACAATTAAGGAAATTTGGGATAATTTAGGGGGACACTCACTAGAAAATGTAGAATCAGATTTCAATTCAAAAGGAAAAACCCCCTATAGAATGGAATGGGCTGCTTTCCCCTCACTAGTGCTACGCAGAAACTGGATGCCCAATTGTTGGTAATGTTTTAGAGGGGATTTCTAGTCAGGTACAAGTTGGATTAGATGAGGCAATATGGTAGAAGGGTTGGAATCCTGCCTCAGAAATTAGGTGAATAACCTAGGGTCGATTTAACCTTTCTGTGACCCAGTAACCTCATCTATAAAATGTTTTAACATGTATCACAGGACTGTTTTAAGTATCCTAAGATACACACACATATGTATGCATATATGTATCTATGCCCATAAAGTGCTTTTCAAACCTTAAGGTGATATGTATACACACACACATATGCATACTTATTACTGTAATGATAATGCTCATGGCCATCCTCGAGGCTCTGAGATTCTTTAGCTCACAATATTGCCTGTGGCCCTAACTTCAGCAAGTGTCACGTGCTTAAAGTATATAACGAAGTTCTTCAGTAAATATAACATTTTATTTTATTCTTTTTAACATTTAATTTTTTAAGAGTCATGTGTTAAACCTGATTCACTGGACACATTTTCCAGTGACTAATTTCCCTCTTAACGTCTCAACTTTCCTGCTAGTTCCATTAAGATGGGAAGGATGCTCAAAATAGAGGTGCTGAAGCACTTCAATCAGCTATCTCTCTTCCCTGGACAAACAGCGGCAGATCTCATGAAAGAGACTCTGCTGATAGTATAGGTGTGATATTTTAATCCAGGACTATGTTAACATTACAGACATAGAGCTTGGCAGCGTTACAACAAAATAACCTTCCTAGGAGAGAACGCTGCACACTATCTCCCTTATCTTTCTTGGTGGCTACTACACAGACTCACATGCTCACAATTCTTACTGACTGGATACCACAAGACTCCACTGTCCCCCTCTATCCTCTACATATTATTCCTAAACCTGGCCCAAGGCCATCTCTTAGTCCAACAAGCCCAACAACTTCTGTCAAAAAAAAAAAATGTGGTTAGTGGTTGGGGAGAAGGGGATATCTCTGTCCAGCAGTCAGCCCTCACCTCACTTGTCAACTTTCTGAATGATCCACTTTCCCACTGAAACCCTCTTCTATCATTCCATGTCTTCCTCCTTTTCCTTTCTTCTCTCCATTTCCTATTCCTCATTCCTTCCACCCTCTATCATGTAATATAGTGAAGAAATACTGGGTCTAGAGTTAAAACACCGGAGATCAAGGTGAGGGAACACAATTGTCCCCAATAACAAAGCTGCCGGATACTAGGCCTCAAGCCTCTAAAGGTAAGGTCCCATGGTCTCCAATTTCAAATCAGATTTGCCGCCACTTCAAACACTGACCAGTAATGAGGTCTTCAAAGACAATGTGGAAGACCATTTCCTGAGAATGTTATATGGGGCCACCTACTTCTAAGTAAGGATAAGCCTTTAAGGTCCCTTTCTGACTGAGATTTTTTAGACAGTTTGGCTTACAAGCACCTGTCCAGTCCCATAATAATTAAATTCTGCAAAAATATGTTAAGTTCCTACAGTGTTTGAGGCAGGTAAGGATAAGATAAACAGTTTAGATATAATGCTCTCCTTTATCATCCTTGTAATAGTGGTTTGAAATGAGAGGATCTGGGTTGCAATTCCAGATATTTCAACTTAATACCTTTGTGGTCCTAAAAAAGTCACTTGTCTTTTCTGTAAAATTTTCCCCATCTGTAAGATAAAGAAGTTGGGTTAGATCAAGGATGAGAAACCTGCAGCCTTGAGGCCACATGTGGCCTTCTAGGTCCTTGGGTGCCGGCTTTTGACTGAATCCAAGCTTTACAAAACAAATCCTTTTATTACAGAGATTTGTTCTATGAAATTTGGATTTAGTCAGAGGGCCACACTTAAGGACCCAGAGGGCCACACGTGGTCTCCAGGCTGCAGGTCCCCCATCCCTAATCTCTTCCAGTTCAGACATTGTGTTTTGTCTCAGATATTCTGTATTTTAAAGGCCCTCCCAGCTCCGACATTCTAAGTTCTAAGGTCCCTGCCAGCTCTGGCATTCTATGCTTATTTGTCTTGTAGCTCTGAAGCTGTATGTTCTTTTATGCTTTAAGGTACCTTTGAACTCTGACATCCCATCAATCCTCCCCAAACTCTGACATTATGTGTTTTACGTCTAAGATGCTCTCTAGTCTGACGCTCTACGATTTCTTTCAGTGCTGATACTCTCTCTGTATCTTGAAGGCCTTTAAAACTCCCAACTTTCTCTGCCCTACGCCGAAAGTTCCTTCTGGCTCTGACAAGCTGCTTTAAAGGGTTAATATACCTCCGCACCTCGGATGTTCTACGTTCTATAGCCCTTCCAGCTGAGAGTCCCGCCAGGTCCGAGGCTCTAGGCTCCCAGCACTGAGGTGATTTCCAGCCCTGACGTTAGGGTTCCAAAGCTCCCCGTAAGAGCCCCCGCATCAGGAGATCTCTCTGCGGTCCCCTCCCCCTCCCCCTTCTAGGACCCCGCGTCTCTGCTCTCCCTTTCTTCTCTGCACCTTCTCCCGATCCACCGCTTCGATGCGAGATCAGCTTTGCAGACGATCGGCCCCGGCCCTGCGAGGCTCGGACCTCCTCTCCGTGCGTTCTAAGGCCCCTCCCACGCTCCGCGTCCTCTGACATTCCGAGCTCCTTCCCTCCCCCTTCCCGCCCCCTCCCCCTCCCTCGGCCCGGCCGGGGCCGCCTCCCTCCCACACTCACTTTCATGCTGGGCGCTCGGGGCGGGGTCGCCGCGCCGGCAGGGGAGGGTTGGCCAGGCCGGGCAGGGCCGGGCTGGGGCTGGGGCGGGGCCCGGGGGCTGGTCGCGCTCCCGCTTCCCCAGCTCCGCTCCTCCCTCACACCCTCTAGGCCCCCGCGGAAAGAGGCCGGAGGCGGGGAAGCGGAAATGACGTTAGGAGCCGGAAGAGGAAGTCTTCCCCGCCGGCGCGCAGCCGCAACTGTGCCCTCGGCTTCCCCTTGACCCATGACCTTTGTCTCCCAGCAGCCCCGCGTTCCTTGAGCCCTCTTTGGTGCTCAGGGTCTGACATTCCTGGCCCCACCCGCTTTGGGAAGGTGGGCGAGTCATTTTCTTCTCTGGACCCAAGTTTACTGGGCAACCGTAGTGAGGGAGATTATAACAGTGCCTATGCTAACGAGCGATACATAGATGGGGGCTAGACAGAGGGATAGATGGACTAGCAGACAGATAAACAGATGAGGGACGGAGGGAGGGATGGATAGATTAACAGGTGATTGATGGATGGATAAACAGATACATGTTAGTTGGGTAGATAGATGTATGGATGGATAGATAGAGTCTCCCTTGAACCTTGCAAGAACCCTGTGAAATGATGCTAATATTATCCCAATTTTACAGATAAAACAGACCTTGAGAGGTTAAGTAACTTTCTTGGAGTCACACACAGCCCGTAAGTGTCTGAGGTAGGTCTTGAACTCAGGTCTGTGGTTCTGGATAGTACCAGTTGATCAATATTTATTAAACACCTACTATATACCAGACACTGCTAAGAACTAAGGGTACCAAGAAGCAAAACACAGTTCCTGAACTCAAGGGGTTTACAAATTTGCTGCTACTAATTTCTTCTCTTTCTGTTTTAATATCTTTCCCCTGGAGTAGTCATGGCAGGGGTATAAGGCATTATGTTTGTATGTATGTATGGCCCTTGGGCTATGAATGGTTTTTACATGTCTGAACTTTTTTTAAACATGTAAAAACCATTCTTAGCTTGTTGATAGCACAGAAACAAAAACGGGCCCCAGGTAGTTTGCTGTCCTTTGCATTGGAGGAAAAGAAAGAACTGATGAGAAGTGAGCTGGGTTGTGTAGACACAATGGAATCCAAGAAGGTTAATCAGATGCCATGAGTAGTTCAAGGATAAAAAGAAATAGGAGTTGACCTTCATTCTGTATAACTAGTGAGGCAGAAGGTTGTCCTCTTCTGAAAGAAAGGAAGAGTTAGACTCGACTTTTAAGCTCTCCTTTACATTTACCTTTTCTCAATCCTCATCCTGGAGCTTTCTGCAGCCTTTGCCTCTCCAGGCTCCCCTACCTGTTGGATTACTCCTCAGACTCCTCTGCTGTATCTATATCCAGGTCATGCCCAGGGCTCTGTCTTAGACCTTTTCCTATACTGTTTCATCCAGTGAACTCATCAGCTCCCTTGGATTCAGTGATCACCTCTATGCTAATGTTTCTCAGATTTCTTTGTCCAGTGATAACCTTTCTCCTGAACTTAGTCCTGCATTTCTAGCCTCTTCTTAGACATCTCAAACTGGATATCCCCTAGAAATCTCAAAGCCTGTCCAAAACTCAACTCCTTATCCTTCTCCCCACACTCTCCACACTTCCAAACTTCTTTATTCTATTGAGGGCATCACCATCCCCCCACTTACCCAGGCACACAAATTGGGTGTGATTTTCATTTCCTCACTCTCACCCATCATATCTAATCAGTTGTTAATTTCTGTTGTTTCTGTCTCCATTAGAGTCACACTCCTTTATGTATCCTTTTCCCAGACATTGCCAGCACCATGGAGTAGGCCTTCATCACATCATCCCAAACTATTGCAATAGCCTATTAATATTGGTCTCCTTGCCTCAGTTCTCCCCCAACTCAAATCTATCTTCTACTCAGTGTTTGAACTGATCTTAAAGCTGAGATCTATGTCACTTATCTCTCTTCCTCTCATTCAATAAACTCTAGTGACTCCCTTTGTCTTCTAGGGAAAAAAATCTAAATTCTTTTTTTGCCTCTCCAGGCTCTCCTACCTCTTTTTTTTTAAATAACCTTTATAATCTGGCCCCTTCTCACCTTATCATGTCTTCTTACATTTTATGTCCCTCTATACACTCTGTTATCCAGTGACATTGGAATCATTGCTGTTCATCACATAGGATACTCATCCCCCAACTCCAAGTATTTTCCCTGGTTGTCCCTCATGCCTAGAGCTTTCTCCCTCCCCATCTCAACCTCCTCGCCTCTAAGTCTCAGCTAAAGTTCCAGTCTTCACTGGGATTGCAAAGAGCCTCTCCCATTCTTTTTTTTTCCTTTTTGGAGTGGGGAGGGCAGGGCAGTTGGGGTTAAGTGACTTGCCCAAGGTCACATGGCTAGTAAGTGTTAAGTGTCTGAGGTCATATTTGAGCTCAGGTCCTCCTGACTCCAGGTCTGGTGCTCTATTCATTGTACCACCTAGCTGCTCCTCTCATTCTTTTTCAATCTTACTGTCTTCCCTCTGAGACTATCCCCAAATAATCCTGAATTTTTATCTTTTCTGTACTTGATTGTTTGCATGTTGCATCCTGCATTAGACTGTGAACTCCCTGAGAGTAGGAACAGTTATTTGCTTTTGTATCTCCTATCCTTAGTACAATGCCTGACACATAGTAGGTGATTAATAAATGCTTATTGAGTGACTGATTGATGACCAAAGGTCCCTCCCATCTCTTAATCCATGTTCTAAAGGAGGTTTTCTTAACTTTGGGTCCACAGATAGATTTTAGGGGCATCTGTTAATTTGATTTTTTCCCCCCAACATTTTGATAACTTTCAATATAATTGGTTTCCTTTGTATCCCTCTGGGTTTTATATGCATCTTAAAATATTATTCTGGAGATTTATCCATAGGTTTCTAGACGGCCAGAGGGGTCCACTATACAAAAAAAAATTAAGAAACCCTGTTTTAAATTTTCTTGGTGATTTCATTAGTTCCTGTGGATTCAATTCTCTCAGATCACTACATCCAATCCTTAGTTCCTGTCCCACATCGCCAACTGCCAGTTGGACATCTGTTTATCCTATAGTTTTCTCAAACCCAACATGTCCAAAACTCATTACTTTATCCTCTAAACCTGCCACTCCTAACTCCTTTATATCTGTGAACAGCGCCATATCCCTTCCTTCACTTTTATAACCTTTCAGTCATACTAACCTCTTCCTTCTCCCCTCATTCTCCAGATCTAATTGTGAATTCTTGTCAATCCCAGTTCCATAACCTATCTTACAGATGCCATCTCTTCTCCCCTGGAATCTCTGGGCTAGTTCAGACCCTTGCTAATTCTCACCTAGATTGTTGTAATAACTTCCTAACTGGATTCCAGTTTCTTCTTTCTCCTATCCGTTACCAACAAAAGCCACCAAAGTAATCTTTCTAAAGTAAAAGTCCCTACTTAAAAACTTCCTTCGAAGGACTTTTTTCTTCCTTGTTGATTCTAGAATAAAACCCAAACTTATCCACCTGGACATTCAAAGCTCTTAACCTGGCTCTTGCCTACCTGTCCTGGGTTATTTCATGTTACTCCCCTCACACACTCCATTCCGGCCAAATGTGCCATTCCCCAAACCCATTATTCCATCTCCTAAATCTAGCCTTATGCCTGGAATGCACTCTGACCTTGTCATCTCTTAGAATCTCTTAGAAGCTCAGTTCTGGGGCCACCTCCTGTGGGAAACTTATTCTGATCCCACTGATTGTTTGTGCTCTCTCCCCAAGCTGCCATCTGTGTATTTGACTTGTGTGTATTATTTTCTCATAGTAGGATGTAAGCTCCATAAGGAGGATATTTTTAAATTTTCCATTGGTATCTCCAGTGTCTACCTAGCACAGTTCAGTGCCTTGCATATGAGAAATACTTGTTGGAGTAGATTGAATTTGATTCCAGTTCTGATTCTCTATATGTTCTAAAGTCCCTTATAGTTCTAATCAGCTATGATCCTATAAAATAAGACAGATAACCAGTATGATCAATCTGTCAACAATTTGTGGTCTTTTTAAACCTGACTTTTGGTTTCAATGCCAGAACTCTAGATTATACTTTTAGAGAGCTGCCTGGGGCCATTAAGAAGTCAAGTAATACCCAGAATCACGTGGCCAATACATATCCTAGAGAGGACTTGAACCCAGGCCTTCCTGACTGAGGCCAACTTTCTCTTCTCTAAGTTTTCTCTAGTAAATTGCCTATGTCTTGAAGGTAGAAACTCTATCCAAATGACTTAATCTTTGACTTGAGAAAAATTTCAATAGAGTGGTCAGATATTTCTCTTTCATTAGGACTTCCAAAGAGCAAGGCTAAGCATGATAAAATAATTTTGAAGTGTAATAATAGGCCTCCAATTTGTTTGAGTGCCAGTTCCAAATTACTAATTGCCAGGTGCTCGTTGGGCCTGGCTTAGAGGCATGATATAGTAGAGATAGGAGACTTTAACTATCCAGACATTCTCTGGAGATCTATCTAACAAAAGTGAAGGAATTACTAACCTTTTGACTTGCCTTCATGATAATCTCATCCCTCATGAAGTGGAGAAACCTACAAGGGGAAATTCTATTCTGGACATGATTCTTACTACCAGAGAGGAACTAATTGCTGGGTTGGAAATGATGGGAACCTTGGGGGGGTGAGTGACCACTTCATGATAGAGTTTATAATAGAGTAAAGGAAAATTTGGAGGATTCTAGATTAGGGGAAATCAGATTTCAGTCGGCTCAGAGGAAACATAGAGGTTACCACAGAATAAAATGTATCATGGGAAATTGACCCAAGAGGAATGAGGGAAGCTCCAGAATGAAATAGTGATAATATAAAGGGAAACAATTTTAGTGAGGAGGAGCAATGGGATTTATCTGAAGAGACCAATGTGAATGCACATGGAACTCACTGACTTAGATTTAGTGTGCAAAAGACAGATGCAAAGACAGGCAGCAGAAGATGAATGTAAGCATGGCAGGATCGTGGAGAGATGTTGCCTTGGACACTAAAACTCTGAATCTAAGGAGAGGAAATGGACAACAAAAAGTAATAGCATTTATATAGTACTTTAAGTTTTGCAAAGCACTTTACGATTATCATCTCATTTAATCAACACAACAACCCTGGGAGGTAGTTGCTATTATTCTCCCCATTTTGTGGGTGATTGAAGCCAAGGCAGACCAAGGTTAAGGGACTCATCTAGTCTTACACATCTTGTGAGTACCTGAGGCTGAGTTTGAACTCAGATCTTCTTGGCTTCTGGTCTGGCATTCTATTCATGTGCCTAGCTGTCTAAAAAAAGACTTTTTAGGTGTCTGGAGAGAAAAAGGATAAAGAAAGAGGATACTTTTGCTAGTGCTAATGGGACGATGATCATTGACGACAAAGAAAAGACAGAGCTACTCCTTTCTTATTTATGTTTTCTTTGCAAAGGAAAATGACATTTACACTGGAAATGACAGATCAAAAATGATTGAATAGGGATTGGATACCCAGGATAAAGAAGTTACAAGAGAACATTTTGCTGTCATTGATCAATTCATCACCTGACCCAATGGAAATATATCTTTGGGTCCTGAAAGAGCTGGAAGATGTACCTTCTAATTCACTGTCCGTGATATTTGGAAGATGAAAATTGAGAGAGGTCCTACAAGATTAGAGAAGGAAATATTGTCCCATTTTCCAAAAAGATTGAAGAGAACAGAGTCTACAAATATAAGCCAGTGAGCTTGACTTGGATTATTGAGAAAATTCTAGAAAAGATCATTAAACGCTTGGTTGATGAACATCTAGGAAGGTGATTATGAAGAACAAGCCTAGTTTCATCAATAACAGAACATACCTGACCAACCGCACTTCCTTTTTTGACAGGACTTGTGGATGAGGAGGGTACTATGGATGTAGTTTATCTGGATTTTGTCAAAGGGCTTTTTGTTTGTTTTTTACAAAGTACAGTTTTTTATTTGCTATGCATATGGAGAAGATGGAATGATATGGATTAGAAGATGATATAGTCGGGGGCGGCTAGGTGGCTCAGTGAGTAGAGCGTCGGCCCTGGAGTCAGAAGGACCTGAGTTCGGATCCGGCCTCAGACACTTAACGCACACACAAACAAAAACCTAGCCATGTGACCTTGGGCAAGTTACTTAACCCCAATTGCCCTCCAAAAAGCAAAAAAAAAAAAAAAAAAAAAGAAAATGATATAGTCAGATGAATTCAGATTTGGTTGGGTGATCAGACCCAAAGAATTGTTCATGGTTCAGTGTCAACATGGCAGGAGGTCTTCAGCAAAGTGACCAATGGAATCTACTTGGTCCTGTACTATTTAACATTTATGTTAATGATTTAGAAAAAGCATAGCTTTGCAGATAACACATAGCTCCATGCGACAACTCTCATGTTTGTCCTTTGTTCTTGAAGGAGACTAATGACTTCAGGAAGGTGATGGTTTGACTTGCAGGTGAATTGGATTTAAATGAGGCAGGGCTGTGCAGAGTCACCAACCTCACTCTCTCCTCCAGAGCCATCTGGGTCCACTGGCAAGATATAGATCAGGATGCTTGGAGGTGGCCCTGGGTACAATGGGAGATCTTGGCCTTTTTCAGGTAAGGTCTGAGACAGTAGATGACAGGAGCAGGATCCGAAGGATCTTGATAGACTCGTACTTGAGCTGAATCTAATAGAATGAAATTCAGTAGGAATAAAGACTTATCCAAAATCAATTTCACAAATATAATGTGAGGAAATCATGGGTAGTCAGTTATTCTGAAGAAGAATCTTGTGATTTAATGGTCTGAAAACTTGATATGCATCAGCAATATGATGTAGCAACCAAAAGAGATTGGGCAGCATGAGCAGAGGTATAGCTACCAGGAATTGGGAGGTGATCATCTGTGTGAACTTTGATCTTTTAAGACCTCTTCTGGAGTATTGTGTTCAGTTCTGGACACTATAGTTTAAGAAAGATGTTGATAAACTGGAGAATGTTCAAACTATGCCTTCATCATGATGGTAAAGGGCCTTGAGTTCATTATATATGAGGATCAGTAGAAGGAACTAAAGGCTGCTTAGTTTGGAGAAGTGGAGATTCAGGGGGTGGGAAACAGAATACCTGTTTTCAGATAGTTGAAGGACTGTCATGTGGAAGATGGATTAACCTTTAATTTTCCAACCCCAGTGAGGAGAACCAAAGAGGCAAGTTTAACCTTGATGACCTTAAAGCTGTCCTAAAGTGGCCATGGCTTGCTTCAAGATGAGCTGGTTTCCTACAACTTGGAAGCCTTTAGTCAGAAGCTGGAGATTGGATCGTTACTGAGTTTTTCTGACTCTCAAATTCTGCGATTTCTGTCACGCTGTGTAACCTGTGTAACCTTGTACAATCACTTAATTCAATAAATGTCAATGAAGTTGCAAGGCATGCTCTTGGTGTGGGGATACAGAAACAAAGAGTTTGCATCCCCTATCTTTGAAAATCTCCTAGGGGTAAGGCAGCTAGGAATCCTACCTCTAGACAGATAAATATAACAAAGGTAGGATGTCGCGGGGTACTTATTTAGCTTTTCTGGGCCTCAATTTTATGCATTGTAGTATAAGGAGATTGGGTTATTTGGCTCCTAAAGGTTTTTCCAGGTCTAAGCCTTATCATCCCATGCTCTCTTTCTCTTAGCACAATCAGGATGGCCGGGCAATTGATCTGAAAGGCAGGGAGGTAGTATACTTTGAGACTTCCTGTAGGCAGTATATAAGCTTAAGGGATATTATGAACCTCTGGGCTGGTGTGAAACTGGTTTTTACATTGTGATTGTAGAACTGAGTTTTTCAGAAGAAGGGAGAGATAGAAAAGTCATGTGTAAATTCTTTGTTGAAAACAGGTACAGGTCTGGGGAGTCCTGCTACCGATTTTGCTTCTCCTTGAGCCTTGAGATCATAGGTACTTTTTGTTCAGTCATTTTAGGCATGTCTGACTCTGTATGATTCCATTTGGGATTTTCTTGGCAAAGATACTGGAAGGTTTTCCATTTCCTTCTACAACTCATTTTACAGATGAGGAACTGAGGCAAACAGGGTTAAGTGACTTGCCCAGAGTCACACAGCTAGTAAAGTGTCTGAGACCAGATTTGAATTCAAGAAGAGGGGTTTTCCTGACTCAGTGTCTGGGGCTCTATCCATTGCACCTCCTAACTGCCCCATAGGTACACAATACACCAAAGGTCTGGGCAATGATGGATCTATTCTTGACAATACATTCTGAAACTAACCTTTCTGGGGAGTGCCAGTGTCAGAGGTGGTGCCATCCTTATAACCGGTGATCTTAAGTCCCTGACAATTTCAAAGCCTACCCAGATCCTGTCTCACCCCTTCCATTTAATTCATACTTTGTCTCTTTCAGTTCACCTAATTCCCCTCACAGAACCCTCATCTCTTAGGGTTCACTTATATCCCCAATGTCTTAGGCCTTCCCCCTATTCCAACTGGAAAAGATAAGTGAGAAGCATTTAATGAAATCATAAGGAGAAGAGAGGAAAGGTCTAGTTGAAAGCAGCTTGGCTATCTAAGGTGGAACAAAGAATTTTGGTCCCCAGTGCCTAATTTTTATGTTAGTGACTGTCTCTCACTTTTTATAGGCCTGATAAGAGGAGCAACAGTTTCACTGTGAAAGGGCACTGTGCCTAATCTGCTGTTTGATCCCCAAAGGAACTTCAAAAATAAATGTTTGAAAGAAAGACTCTTAGATTTAGAGCATAGAAAAATATCAAAGAATCCTCCTTGAGTGAAGCTGTGCAGATTTCTACTTTTTGGTGATCTAATGCTATTCCGCAGGTCATTTGTTACAGACACATTTATGGCAAAGAAAATTGTTTTACGATTTAACAAGAGGTTTCACCTAGCAGACTTCATCGCTTTCTTTGGAAAAGGCCACTTTTTAGAGCTCCTCTCATTTTCGTTGCAAAGAATGACCTATGATTTGAACAAAGCCTCATGAAGGTCTACTTTAGAAGTTCAAAATGCCGTACTTTGCCATTTATGTGACACACCACATGAACAGTACTGCTCTCACTGTGTCTATAGCTCAATTAACTGCTGACATGTTGCCTCCTACTGCAGTGATTTCCAAGATCCTCTTCTTTCTCCCTCAGGATTTTAAAATTTCACAATACCCCCTGAGATATTGGCAACACTGTGAAGTGTTACAAAACCAAGGCAGGAAATTCTCACTTTATTAACTCATTCTTCACCAACTCTTTGTACCATCCCAGAGCTAAATAAAGGGGACATTTGTGCACTTTGGACAGGGTTTGAGAATCACGTCCCTTGTGTTAGAGTTGGAATCTTTATTATTACATATTGGACTTGACAAAAAGTTAATAATATTAACTCACATTGATAGAGTATTTCATAATTTACAAAATATTTTCCTTACAAAAGCCTTGTGGGGCAGATAGTAGACAAATGTTATTCACATGTATAATATAGGCCATATAGAATAGGATTGTATGACTTTAATTATACATTATGAATATATTAACAAATGTGAATAAGTTAACAGATCATATGAAAAAGAATGTCCTATTGTACTCCTTTGCCCTTCTATATGTTGTGTCCTAGGCAGCTGCCTACCCCCTGGTTATAATTTTATATAGTATTTCTTTTAAGTTAAGACTTAATTAACAGCCTCATTATTCTCTGATGCATAGAGAATAGGAAAAAAAGCATAAAGAGGCAGAGAAGAGAGATGCATTTGTTGTGGGTGATCTCCAAAGGCAGTTATTTGATTTGCTATGATTGAGAGTCCTCTCTCAATACGAGAGGCAAGGAATAGGCTACAACATTAACAATAGAAGTGTTAGCTCAGGGATGGTTTTTGCTTATTTGTTTATTTCAAGATAGGAAGTAGATAAAATGAAACTATATAAATTGGAATTTGATTGGGATGACTCATCTAACAATGAAAAGGCACTATGTTATAGTATAAAGAGGGCTAGATTTGGAGTTAGAAGATTTGGGTTATAATTCTACCTAAGTTACTTGCTATCTGGGTAAATTTGAGCAAGTTAAATAGGTTCTTTGAACCTTTGTTTCTTCATTTGAAAATGAGAAGGCAAAAAGACAAATTCACATGTTTCCCCGAGGCCTAGTGGATAGAGTGGGACTGATGACTAGAATATAGATTGCTAAAAATATGTTTTATTTCAAATGAGAATATGTTGTAAAATGTTATTGATATCTTTTGGCTTTTTGACATCACTAGAATTTCTCCCAGTATCTCTCTCCCTCTCATTTCTCAGAGAGTTATCCCATGTAACAAAGAATGTTTTAAAATAAAACAAGACAAAAAAGAGAAAAAGAAAGAACCCCCAGCCAAACCAATAAATATATGCAAAAAAGTATGAAAATATATACAGTTCTTCTGGATCAGATGACCGGTAAGACATTTTTTCTGATCCCCACCAACTCTTAAACGTCTCTAAAACAGAATTTATATGCCAAAGATAAAGCAGCTTCAGCTACCATCATGGTCTGGGATACCCAGAATCCAAAAGAGGGTAAAAACAAACAAAATTTTAATGAACTAATGCTCACTTAGCACCCCACCTCTCTTGCTACTGGCACGAAAGCTACACTAGCTACTATAAGGATTAGCTTTAGTATGGTTTGGGTGAATTGGGGTGAGTTAATAAACACCAGGTTTTATGGAAAAATAACTTTTGCATGTTAAAATGGATTGTTGGATTAGATTGGATGGAAAGAATTCACCCAATGGACTGAAGCTTCTTTTAGTCTCTTTGGGGTACCTTTTGGGCTATCCATCTGCTATTTCTCTTACTGGCTCTTCTTCCTTTTGGGTTACATATTTATGTATATATATATATATATGTATATATATATATATTTATATAAAATCAACAATGTCTTTTACCCTGCTTCTTATAGAGTCTTTGGGGGTGTTCAGGGAGGACAAGCATCTCTGGTGTGAGGCCTTGCTGAGACCTTTTCAGGGATGCTCATTCACTTTTCATGTCTGCCTGGTGCCCAGCTCTCACCTGTGATTTCAAGAAGCTGTAGTGTGTGCAGAGGCCACACCCCAGGCTTGGCAGATGGACTAAATGAGATTGAGGTTAATAGACAGGCCTCAAACCTGTTAGTGAGTTATTTAAGGGGGTGACTACCCCAAGTGTTCCTGGCAGAATGGGTGGATGAGAACAGTTTGTTCCAATGGCCACAGAGGTGGCTGAAGCAGGTTCTGTGGCACTCTTAGAGCTTGGTCAGGCATTGAAGACACCAAGGTCATCCATTGTGTTGTCTTGCCACTAGACTTTGATGACTCTCAAAGAGAGAGTGAGGCTGACAACTTTGTGAAACTCTGCCTCACTTGCATTCATGTGCAATCAAGACATCGCCAGTGATATCATTTGTCCTCTTTGAAAATGAAGGATAAGCAGCAACAACACTGGAGAGATGAGCCCGATAACATCCCCACTGGTTGTTATCTTGTGTCTCTTTCTGTGGCTAAACTTTCAAAGGCCACCTCTGGTTGGTGCCTCTCTCTCTCCTCTTAACTCTCTATATTCTGACTCCTAACCTCATTATTCAACCCAAACTGCTCCCTCCAAAGTTTTCACTGATCTCCTGATTGCCAAACCTAAAAGCCTTTGATCAGTTTCATCCTTTTTGATCTCTCCAAAGCCTTTGATACTGTTTATCATCTTCTCCTCGATACTCACTTATCCCTAGGTTTTTGTGACCTTGTTCTTTCCTGGTTCACCTCCAAACTATGTAACCACTTGGATCTTTGTCCCAGTTGCACACACTAAAGGTAGGTGTCACACAGGGCTCTGTCCTGGGTCCTCTTTTCTTCTCTCTCTATCCTACTTCACTTGGTGATCAGCTTAGTTTCCTTGGTTTCAATTATCTTATCTCTGCTGATGATTCTGAAATCTATTTGATTTAAGCTCTAACCTCTCTCCAGACCTCTGGTTTCACACATACAACTGCCTATAGGACATTGTGAACCAAATGTCCCCTAGACATCTCAAAGTCAACATGTCTAAAACTGAACTTATATTTCCCTCAAAACCCTGTCCTCTTCTGAACTCCCTGGTTACTGTGAAGGGTACCCCCATCCTTCCAGCTACCCAGGCTCAAAATTTAGGTATCACCCTTGCCTTCTCACTCTCTCTCACCAATATCCAATCAGTTGCCACTGCCTGTCAATTTCACCTTCAGAATGTCTCTTGAATATGTTTCCTTCTCTCCTGTCACACCACCACCATACTGTAGGCTCTCACTGACTCACATTCAGACTATCGAAATAGACTATTTCTTGATCTTCCTGCCACAAATCTCTCCTCACTCTACTCTATCTTCCACTCAGCTGTCACGTTAATCATCCTAAAGTGCAGCTCTAATCATGTCATACCCCACTCAGCAAATATCAGAAGCTCCTTATTACCTTCAGAATTGAATAGAAAATCCTCTCTTTGGCATTTAAAGCCCTTCAGAACCTGCCACCACTGCCACCCTTTAACCTTTCCATCTTCTTATAGTTTACTCACTTCTGTGTTCTCTGTGAGTCAGTGACACTGTGCTCCTTACTGCTCCTTTCACAAGACACTGCAGACATTTTTACTGTCTATCTTCAATACCTACAACACTAACTCTCCTCATCTCAGCCTCCTGGCTTCTGTGGCTTCCTTCAAATACCATCTAAAATACCTCTTTGTACAGGAAGCCCTTCCTGTCCTTCCATGTCTGTTTAATGCTGCTGTCTTCTTTTTGTGGATTATTTCCTATTTCATATACATACATATATATATATATATATATATATATAATATTTACACACACATATAATTTGTATATGGTTGTTTGTAGGACATCTCTCCCCATTAGACTGTGAGCTCTTTGAGGGCGGGACAGTCTTTTGTCTTTCTTTGTATCCTCAGAGCTTAGCATGGTGCCTGACACATAGTGGGCACTCACTCAATGCTTATTGACTGACTGGTAACAAGCAACAGATCCTGTTCTCCCATCATGCAGCATTACATTGTTCTTTGTGTGATTTGAAAATTTAATTCTTGTGAAGCCATGATGCTTCATGATTCATAGACATACAACAGTGGGAGATTTGGCCACACTAATTTGTACATCCAGACACCATGTTAAGGTCTCACAAAGTGCCTCTAGAAGACTATTGGGAATGAATTCAGAATAGTGGACAGGTCATGGAGAGGCACTGTATGATGATACACCAGCACGGGCTTTGGGATAGGAGTCAGACAGACCTGGGTTCTGTTCAGTTTCAGCTCTGTTACTAACTTCCAATGGGGCCCTGGATAATTTGCCTCCTTTCTAGGTCTTGGGGTCCTGACTCCAGTGAATGAGGGAATCTATTTCAATTCAGCATTTAAGTACTTCCTGTGTACAGGGCATGAGATAGGAGCAGGAGACACAAGTCACGCCATCACAGAATTTTGAGCTCGTTGTGAGGATGACTCCTTTCACACATAAATATGAGAGGGACAAGGAAGAGATCTAGACCATGTCCTTTAGGGAAATATGAGGAGGGAGAGAACACTTTCAGTTGGGGAGGGTAGGGGAGAATCCATGGAGGATACTGAACCTTGACCCTAACTGAGCCTTGAAGGAAGGGGATTTTAATAGACAGGGATGGGGATGTGGAAGCATGGAGTCAGGAGACAGCAGATAGTCATCTTGTTTGACTGAATGTAGAGTACATGAACAAAAGTAACATCAGTCAATTAATAAGCATTTTACTCTGTGTCTGTGTATGTATGTATGTATGTATGTGTATACCATGTTCCAGGCACTATGCTATTTGCTGGGGATACAAAAACAAAAAATAGGTTTTGTTCTCAAGGAAGTTTTAGATAGGCTTACAAAATAGATTCATGGTGATTTGGGGGCAGGGGTTACACTAGCAGCTAGTTGGGGGTTGGGGAGCAGGAAAGCCCTCCTGGATAATATAGAACATGAACCTTAAAGCAAACTAAGCATCATCAAAAGCAGGATGGTGTAAAGAGGGAGTACCTTTGGGGCATGGGAGCCAGGCAGTAAGTACAAAGACATACAGGCATGCAGACCAGTTTGGCTGAATCACAGTATATGTGTAAGAGTGTGTAACAAGGCTGGAAAGGTGAATTGAGGTCAAGTTGTATAGAGCTTTAAATTCTAAATAATTTATATTTGATCATTATGGGAAGTGGCAGTTGGAACTCACCAAATTTATTTAGTAGGAGATTGATGAGTTGGACATGTATTTTAAGAAAATCACTTTGAAGACTGTATGAATGATGGGTTGGAGAGAGGAGAGGCCTGAGGGAGAAAGATGAATTAGAAAGCTATTGTAATGATGCCAGTGAGAAGTGATGAGATTCTGCACTAAGTTGGTGGCTATGTGACTGGAGAGAAGGGTCCAGATTCAAGAGGTGGGTAGGAAGAAATGAGACCATTGGGGAATCTAGTGAGTTTAAGTGAGAACAAGTTCAGGATAATAATTAAATTGTAAATGAATCAGGGTGGCTGGAAGGTGCTGATGCCCCTTACAGAAATGGAGGAAGTTCCAGAAAAGGACCAAACTGGGGAGGAATGGAGATAATGAGTTTTGTCTTGGATGTGTTGAGTTTGAGGTATCTATGATTCATCATTTTAAAGTGTCCAAGTAGTTAGTTGGTGAAGTAAGATTGTAGCTCCGAAGGGACTAGAGCTAGAAACATAGATCTGAGAAGCATCAGGAGAGAGATGGTACTGTCATTAAACCCTTGGGAGTGGATGACATCTCCAGGTGTGAGTGTGGAGTGGGAAAAGGCTCCAGGACAGAACCTTGAGGCTAAGCCCAAGGCAGAGGGCGTGGTGTGGAAGAAGACTGGAAGAGTGCTTAGACAGGTAGGAGCAAAAGTAAGAGAACAGTCACCAGATCTAAAGGAGGAGAGAGGATCCAGGAGAAGAGGGCTCAAGAGGATGAAAATGGAGAAATGGCTATTAGATCTGGCAATTAAATGATCACTGGTGACTTTGAAAAGGGCAGTTTCTGTTGAGTGATGAAATAAAGCTGGAAAAGTAGATTGATGCCAGAATGTAGATGGACTTAAGGAATTCATATTTTATGCTGTTGGCAACAGGGAGCCACTGAGGGGTTTCGATCAAGGTAACGATATGGCCAGATCTGTGCATTAGGAAGATTGTTTGGGCAGTTGTGTGAAAGATTAACTGGTGGTAGGCAAATAACTTGTGTGCTATTAAGAAATATACATTTATATATTTATTTTCTGAATCTCTCTCTCTCTCTCTCTCTCTCTCTGTCTCTCTCTCTCGTTCGTCTCTCTGTCTCTGTCTCTCTCTCTGTCTCTCATCCATCTCTCTGTCTGTCTGTCTCCTCTCCTTCTCTTCCCTCCCTCTCTTTTCCCCCACACATTTCCCTCCCTTTTCTGTCTCTCCTTCCCCTCTGTCTCACTCTCTCATAATCAGTGCTGAATGCAGAAGAGAAATGGATATGAAAGCTCTGTATGTAGAAGTTATGGGACTTTGCTGCTTGGCTGGAAGGATTAGGGAGAGCAATGACCTAGAATATCCCCTCCAGTTTTCATATGCTGTGATTCTGTGAAGTTGAAGGTCATGAGAATCAGCAGTAACTTTATACACAAAGACCAGGGTCAAAAATGAATTGATTACTGGTATTGAATGAACCCTTGAATTATTGAATTAACCTGGCAGTTATGTGGTGAAGTAGATACAGTACTGAGCCTGGAGTCAGGAAGACTCATCTTCCTGAGTTCAAATCTGGCCTCAGACACTTACTAGATAAATGACGAGGCAAGTAATTTAATTCTGTTTGTCTCAGTTTACTCATCTGTAAAATGCCCTGGGGAAGGAACTGGCAAACCACTCCAGTATCTTTGCCAAGAAAACCCCACAGGGGGTCATGAAGAGTCATACAGGACTGAAGTAAATGAACAATAGGGAGTCATCCAATTTGATTCCTTCCCTCTCCTTTGGAGGAGATGATGCTGGTTGCAAAGTTTTGGAGAGATGCCCTCTTTAGATTTTCGAAAGGTGGAGGCTGCTCCATATCTTATCACAAAATACACCTCCATAGTCCTTAAAGGCGGTGGGGTCTGATCTATACCTGGGGCTAAGAGGTGACCCTCATTATTCTCATTCTAAATCAGCTTTCCAGGATCCCTTCAACAGTAGAGGAACTAGGAAGGGATTCAGGAAAGATTTCCCCATGGAGGCATGAAAGGATACATTTATTGTATTGTCCTAAGCTGTCAGAAGAGATCAGCACTCATCATTCTGGTTGTTTGGTCAATCTCTGACTTTGACTGGAAATGATCAATTGTGCCCCAGGAGACACGTATCCTCAGGTAGCGCTTCTCATTCACCTGGCTTCTCATAAAGGGTCTTTGGTTTCTGTAGATCAGATTTGGGTCATAATTCCCTTCAGTTCTGCCTTGTTTTGGATTTGGAAGACCCATATTTTATCAACTTAATTTTCTACAGCAAACTGATAGGCTTTATCTTTATACTAACTGAGTAACATAACTGATATGACATTTAGTATCATATATCTATTTGTTCCTTTTGTATTTACAAAATTGTTCTGACTCATTGATTTTTATTTCACTGTTGATTTTCTTCTTCCCATAGCATGGCTCCAAATTCCTTTCTTCTGGTTGCTATCTGTGGGGCTTCCCTCTCTGAAGACTTTAGTCACATTTTGTTTGCATCATTACTGTTAAAGAGATTTCATCTCAGGGATTTTTACAAGAATTTCATAGTAAGCGGGGCTGCACCAGAGGTAATTGAGCACACCCATGTGACCACATGGATGAGTTGTCAATTAGGATCAGTGACGCTGATAGTTTTAGAGCAACAAACTGATTCAGGGAGGCTTGATGCCAATTGACAGTTCATCTAATCCCTGACGGGACACCCAAGAATGCTGGTGGATTCTAGACTTCTCTTTCTTGGCCTGTTCAACTGATTCAGTATAAGAAAAGGATCTTGGGCAGCAATCTGATTATTACTTAGTCTCTGCTTCTGCTTTAAGAATGCCAACCCCTCAGAGTGCTTTTACTATCTCCATATCTATCTTGTAAGTAACCATCATGGGGAGATAACTGGCTTAGGGAGATGGGAAAGAAAAGGTGACCTTCCACCTGGGTCCCCGTTTCCTCTGATGGGGCTGTGTCCTCAGATAACCTAGTGATTGAATGATTGATGTCACTCCAGTAACCTGCTAAAACTTCAAAGGTGTCGAGATATTGGATGAGGGCCTTTCTGTCCTGATTATGATTCATGTACATTTTTCCCTGCCTCTGCTCGCTTGTTGTTATGCTTGTGATTGAGTTGTGATCTGGAAAAGCTGGTGTAAGTTTTTGCAGATTTCCATTATCCGATTTTCTCTTTCTGACAGCAGTAAATAATCAATTCTAGTGTGGGGGATGCAGATCACTGAACATATAACACTGTTTACATTTTCCCATTTTTACACAGATGTAACTCTAGGCACTTTAATATATCTTTCATTCTCTTTTTATTTTTTGGATTGTTTCTTTTTAATTCTTTCATTTTTTTTGTATGTTTCATTCTTCTCAACAAATGAAAGAATTGGTTAGGAAAATGTATGTAGGTGAGTGTCCTTTTATTTTTAATTTTTACAGTTGATCTTTTTATAATACTATACACACACATATATGTGTATATATATATATATATATATAAAACATACAATATTTACTCTGCAGCATAATAATGAGGTGGACATTGGTGGATTATTATACAAAAAATAGATTGTTATCCTATTCTCCAGTAGCAGATTATATAAGGCAGGCAATAAAGTCAATACAATTCATGCCATACTTTTAGCTTATTTACCTTTACTTAGTTTTTCATTGATATCTTCTCTTTATACAACCTTCATTCAGATATCATAGTTGCCATACCTTAAAGGCAGAGCATCTACCTTGTTTTCCATTCTTTGCTACTGAATAGCTAGAGGAGTCTCTTCCGCTCTCTTAGGGTTGGCTCCTGGTA
The DNA here is from genome assembly GCA_011680675.1 of Gymnobelideus leadbeateri. Taxonomy (NCBI): domain Eukaryota; kingdom Metazoa; phylum Chordata; class Mammalia; order Diprotodontia; family Petauridae; genus Gymnobelideus; species Gymnobelideus leadbeateri. The sequence goes on from WOXC01001750.1 coordinate 44,023, forward strand.
CACAACTCCAGCATACTTAAGATTTGCTTATACCCAGTTCTAGTTAGAACTGGCTTCTGAGACTCTCTAGGAAAGTTGCTTATGTGGCTGATGGTTATAATTCCACCTTCTTCATCCTTATTAGCTCTCTGTAGCTAATTTTTAGAGACCCTTCTTTTACTATTGGCTAATATTTGCTGAACCCATTGCCCTACTGGTGCCATGACTGTTGCCACAGCTGGCCTTTTGTCTGTAAACCTGGGCCCCCAGTATTCCCACATTTTGATCTGGGGGATGATGAAGGCAAAGAAGGTCACATATGGCTCCATCCCTGCTTGCATCTGCCTATAGTCTCCTAACCTGTGCTTGGCTCTGTCAATAAATCACCCTCACCCATCCTAGTGCCACTTAGTACCACTCACTCAAATTCTGTCCCAAATTTGCATGATAATTACTACAAAAAGGGATGCTAGAAGATGGAGGAGTAAGCAGTAAATCTCCATAACTCTCCCATATTCACCTCCAAACAACCATAAAATAGTACCCCCCCACCCCAAACAAATCCTGGAACAGAAGAACCCACAAAAAGATGAAATGAAACAATTTAGCCCAAGAAACTGGAAGATTGGCAAGAAAAGTCTGTCTCACTTGGATAAAGGAGGGGTGCAGTCCAGGTTAGGAAGTGTCCCAGCAAGCCAGCAGCAAGCCCCACCTCAGCCAATCAGTGGCTGATCCTGAGCCCCAGTGTAGTGGATCAGGCAAAGAGCAACACCAAAACCCACCATGTTCCTCAACATAGCCAGGGGAATGGGCAAACTCAGCTCAGAAACCCCAAGTGCATCAGCATAGCCCTGGGGAAACAGGTGGACATCAACTCTATGGGTGCCTAAGCAAACAGGCAACCGTCAGTGGCCAGACAGCCACATGCTTCAGTGTAGCCCTGGGGAAATGCAGAAATATCCCCCATCCTCAGCACACTAGGACCCTGATTTTGCACCAGATAAAGTGCCAGACTCCTGTGGCTTCCTGCAGTGCTAGCCACACCCCCTCAGTGTAGCATCTGATAAGAGGGTCCCCTGTGGGCCTCAGGACAATAGCAATGCTGCACCAGGTAAAAAGCAGGGCCTGCAACTCCTGGTACAAAAAGCCTGAGACAGTGCTCCGTCCACCCCAGGAGCAGAGCTCAAATTTAAAACAAAGGTAAAAAGGCCAAGAACAACAACAAAAGAATCTAACCATAGAAAGTTATTATGGTGACAGGGAAGATCAAGGCACAAACTGAGACGAGGACAACTATGTCAAAACCCCTGTGAGCAAAGCCCCAAAGAAAAACAGGAAATGATCTCAAGCCCAGAAAGAACTTATGGAACAGCACAAAAAGGAGCTTAAAAATCATCTAAGCGGCAGAAGAAAAATTGGGGAAAAAATGACACTTAAAACAAAACTGGCCATGTGACATTGGGCAAGTCACTTAACCCCAGTTGCCCTAAAAAAAAGCAAAAAAGAAACAATTTAAATATCAGGGAGCCACAATCAGGATTACACAGGATTTAGCAGCTGCAACATTAAGGGATTGGAGGTCATGGTATGTAATATTCCGGCAGGCAAAGGACCTAGAATTACAACTAAGAATCACCTACCCAGTGAAACTAAGCATACTTCAAGGGGGAGAAATGGTCATTCAATGAAATAGAAGGATTTCAAGCTTTCACAAAAAGACCAGAATGAAACAAACAAAAAATGATCTCCAATATAAAGACCCAAGAGAAGTCTAAAAAGGAAAAAGAAAGCATAAGGATTTCAATGGAACTGAACTATTTATGTCTCTACATGGGAAGATGATACTTGTAATTCTTAAAAATTGTATTGCTTTTAGAAGGAATATACATAGACAGAGGGTATGGGTACAGGTACGGGTATAAGGTGAATTTGAGGAAATAACATTAAAAGAAACATTAAGGGATGAGGAAGATGAGTACACTGGGTTCAAAAGAAATGGAGAAGTAGAATGGGGTAATTTATTTCACAGGAAGAGGCACAAAAACTCTGTTACAGTGAAGAGGAAAATGGGAGGGTGGGCAATAGACATCACTTAAACCTTATTCTCATTGGTATTGGTTCAAATTAGGAATAATATACACAATCAGTTGAATACAGAAATTCATCTTATCCAACAGGAAAATAGGAGAGGAAGAGATTAAGGAAGTGGTCAGGGGGCGGGAGCTGACAAAAGAGAGGGCAGAATGAGGGAGGCAGCAGATAGAAGCAAAACACTGTCAAGGAAGGAAAAGGTGAGAGAGAGGACAAACAGGAGGAAAATCAGGACAGAGGGAAACACAGTAATCATAATTCTGAATGTGAATGGGATGAACTCTCCCATAAAATGGAAGCAGATAGCAGAGTGGATCAAAAACCAGAATCCTACAATATGTTGTTTACAAGAAACACACTTGAAACAGAGAGACACACAGAGTAAAGGTAAGGGGCTGGAACAGAATCTATTATGCTTCAGCTGAAATAAAAGAAAAAAAAAAGCAGAGGTAGCAATCCTAATCTCAGACAAAGCAAAAGTAAAGATAGGCCTAATCAAAAGAGATAGGGAAGGAAACTACATCTTGCTAAGAATCATCATAGACAATGACCAAACAAGATATAGAGAGCATTACAAAATGTAAAATAGATAATTTCAATTATTTTTTTAAAAGGTTTGCACAAATAAAACCAATGCAACCAAGATTAAAAGGAAAAACAAAGTTGGGAAACAATCTATACAGTGTCTCTTATAAAGACCTCATTTCTCAAATATCTAGAGAACTGAGTCAGATTTATGAGAATACAAGCCATCCCAAATTGATAAAATTCAAAGGATATGAACAGGCCATTTTCAGATGAAGAAACCCAAGCTATCTATAGGTATATGAAGAATTGCTCTAACTCACTTTTGATTTGAGAAATACAAGTTCAAATAACTTTGAGGTACCACCTTTCACCTATCAGATTGGCTAATATAACATAAAAGGAAATTGATAAATGTTGGAGAGGATGTTGGAATATTGGAACACCAATGCATTGTTGGTAGAGTTATGAACTGGTCCAATCATTCTGGGGAGCAATTTGGAACTGTACCCAAAGGGCAACCAAAGTGTTGGTTTGACCCAGCAATACCACTACTAGGTCTGTATCCTAAAGAGATCATAAAAAAGGAAAAGGACTTACATGTACAAAAATATTTATAGCAGCCATTTTTCATGTTGGCAAAATATTACAAACTGAGGCAATGCCCATCAATTGGGGAATGGATGAACAAGCTGTGGTATATGAATGTAATGGATTACTATTGTGTAATAAGAAATGACAAACAGGCAGATTTCAGTAAAAAAAACAAACAAACAAACAAAACCTTGAAAGACTTGTATGAACTGATGCAAAGTGAGCAGAAACATGAAAACATTGCACACAGTATTAACAACATTGTGTGACAATCAACTATGAATGACTCAGCTCTCCTCAGCAACACAATGATCCAAGATAAGTACAGAGGACTAACGAAGGAAAATGTTATCCACGTCTAGATAAAGAACTGGTGAACTCTGAATATTGATCGAAACATAGTTTTTTCACTTTATTCTTTTTAGTGTTCTTCCCCTTTTGATCTGTTTCTTCTCTCACAACTGTGACTGGTATGGAAATATGTTTTCATATACAACCTATATCAAATTACCTACCATTTTCAGAAGAGGGGAGGGGAGAGAGGGAGGTAGAAAAATTTGGAATCCAAAATCTTGTAAAAATGAATGCTAAAAATTATCTTGACATGTAATCGGAGAAAAAAATACTACTAAAATAATAGCATACACACAAGTGCACATATATATATGTAGATATATAATATATCTATGTATATATGCAGTAAGTATATATGTGTACATACACACACACATATATATATATGGGTATATATGTTTATTTTTAAAAATATATTTGTATATGTGGTGCCTTTCTTTTTATCTTTATATCTTGGGATATATGCCTAGCAGTGTGATGTCTGGGTTAGAGAGTATGGACAATTTAGTCACTCTTTTAGCATAATTCTAAATTGTTTAACAGAATCTTTGGGACTCTTCCCATCTTTTATCATCTTTGACAATTTGCTGACTGTAAGGGTAAAACCTTATATTTGTTTTTGATTTGCATATCTCTTATTTAAATGGCTTGGAGAAATCTTTTATATGGTTGTTAGTAGTTTGAAATTCTTCCTTTGAAAGCTGTTGATTTAATTCCATATTTACTTTATATATCATGTGCTTATTAGATATGTTTATTTGTGCAAAGATCCACCCCCCCAGTTGATGACTTCCTGTCTTATCTTAGTTGGGTTGATTATGAAAAATCTCCTCAATTTCATATAATCAAAATTATCTATTTTATTAAATTTGTCAGACGAGGCCTGTGATTTCATGGTGCAGAGAACTCTAGTGGAGGAAACTCCCTCTAGCGATGCCTATTGGCACCTGTTTGGCATCTTCTGGTCTTAAAGAGGTGTGGGGGATTCTGAGAAATTTGGCAGCTCACCCAGGGTCCACACAGCCAGTATATGGTAGAGGAAGGACTTCTTGATTTGAGAGTTAGATCTCAATCTCCTGTTCCATTCTGCCTCTCAGCATTGGGTCTTATAATTAATAGTAAGCTCTGTAAGAGCAGAGGTCATATCTTAATCCTTTTTGTATCTCCCCCAGCACCCAGAACAATGTTTTGCTTTGTATTTTCATATATGGTAACTGAGTGAATTCTATTTAATCTATTTAATGCCATTTCTACTTTTCAGTTCATTATTTTTATTTTTAACCTAGTGATGTTGGATATAAATCAAATTCTTTCTCAACTACCTCTTCCTGCAATTCTCCAAAACCTTCACTCAGGGGGATGCCTAGCTCTCCTGTTGCCTAGATCTAAACTAGAGAGGTGTTTTCCTTCCTCTCATTAGTCTCTCTCTAGACAGGTCTAAGTCTCTGCTATATGAAAAACTCTATACCTTTATTGGGTCATGCTTTGGAGAATGTGCCACTAAGAGTTGCCTCTTGATGTAGGGAGACAACAGGTAGGGAAGACAGGCTGATTCACTAGCTCATGCTAAAAACAAACACAAAAATCTCCCCTGCAGGCCTGTGGACATATAATTTACTCACATGCTAGATCTCTACCCACTTGAATCAGTAAGGGAAGGTAGATAAGATTCACCTGTCCTACTTGTACATCTAAAGTCTCTAATCCTTTAGGTTGCCATTTTGTGATTCTCCCCGCCCAACTCAGGATAGTCCTTGATATTAATCTTTTTTTTTTTTTTAAAGCAATTGGGGGTAACTTGCTTACTTAAGTAACTAAGTTACACGGCCGGTTATTTATGTGTGGGTGCCAAGTACTGAGGCCAGAACTGATCCCTGGTCCTCCTGCCTCCGGGGCTGGCACTCTTACTCACTGCACCATCTAGCCACCCCCTTGATATTAATCTTAAATTGCTTTTGTCTCACTAGAAACATGAATCTGTTGGAGGATGATGTGGGAGAACAGGAGGGGGTTGATGAGTACACCCAAACTACTTCCTGGAGACTATACACTACCCTTAGCTGGGCACTATTTAGTAGTCAAGTGCTTCCTGGCATAGCAGCTCTGTGCCCCTGCAAGCTGTTAGGGATTGAGGGGAGGAGGAGAAGGATCTCTCCATTATGTCACTTGGTAATCTCATGCATTCCCATGAAATCATCAGTTACCTTTAAATAAATAACTTCCAAATAGGGAGAGGTTGCTCCACCCTCTCCTTTGAGCTTCAGTCTCATGTCTCCAATTGTCCACTAGATATCTCAGCCCACATGTCCTACTGGCTCCTCAAGCTTAACATGTTCAAAACCAAACTCATCTTCCCTTCTAACAAAATAAGCCACGCTATCTTTCTATCGAGGGCACCACCATCTTGTCTTTCTGGACACCCAGGCTTAAAAACTCAGGGCCATCTTTGATTCTTTTCTTTTTCTCACCTCCCAAAATCAATCTGATTGATCTTATCTTCAAAATACCTCATAGAACTCTACTCACAGTGCTAGTGGCCTTGTCTAGACCTTCTTTAATTTTCACCAAAACTATTATAATAACCTCTTAACTCATCTGAAATATCACAGGTGCAGACCAAAAAAGAAATAAAAATAAACGCCCAAGTACGCATCATTGTCTCTAGTCTTCCCCTTCCCCCTATCTATTCTTTGTACGAATATCATTAAAGCACAAAATTGATCACGCTTCTCCCCTGGCTCAAAAAACCTGTTAAACTTTGGTAGCTCCCTGTTGCTTACTGGACCAAACACAAATACCTTAACCTGATGTCCAAGGCCCTCCACAATCTGGCTCCAGTGCCTCTTTTCAGCATTAGTTCATGCTACTTCTTTTTTTTTTTTTTTGTTATTCAATTCATTGTTTATTATTTTTGTACTGCTTAGTATTGTTATTTTCAGGCTGGTTTACCTCCCTTATTCTGTTTTGTTTTGTTTTTTTATTCCAAACTTAAGAAATAAAAACAAGCATTTCCATCACACTATTAATAAAATCAATTTTCATTCCTTGAAACACCTAACACAAGGGAAAGTTGGCCCTGATGGTTTTTTGTTTGGAAAACAAATTATAATTATTATTAAAATTTATCATAGATAAGCAACAGAAAGCAAAATCTCTGCCTTGATAATCCCAGGTTGACTGCAATAGTATCATAATTATTTAATTTAACCTTTGTTTGTCCTAGTTACCTTGTGCACCTACCCTCAGAAAAGCTTCTGAATCATCTCCAGTTATTACATGAGAATCTACTAAGCCATCTTTAAGGCCAACATGGCAAATATGCAATCTGGAGGCAGTAACTGTGTCCCATAATCTGTAGTTTTTCAAAATTTCCAGGAGGAAGGACCTATAATGTTAATGGGAGTTGAAGATCCTCCCTGCCCATTAACAGGCCTCACATGGAGCCCAACAAGAGAAGCCTGATTAGGGGAGGCTTCTTTTTAAGGAAGACCCACACCTTTTGTTACTTTGTGATTAGGCAGTGGGTCACAAGGGTTGTGATGCCCTCTGACTCTGAAGAAGTATATACATACTCTGAGGTTAGCATTTTGCTCTGTGGCTTACTCATGGGAAGAGTGTTCATCTAGATGAGACTCTGGGTAGCCATTAAGGAGCCCCCTGGCTTTGAAAACCCAGATGTTGGTGCTTCTCTCTCTGGTAATTATGTATGTATATAATGGTTGGACAGTTGCTTCTGTCTGCTAATCTGTGATGTATGTATTATTTGGTCAGACATTTAGAAGTCCTATCTGTTGGTCTTTATGCTATTATTTTTTTTAAAGCAATTGGGGTTACATGGCCAGTCATTATTTATGTGTGGGTGCTCATTTTCTGAGGCCAGAGCCCATCCCAGGTCCTCCCGACTCCGGGGTTGGCGCTCTTACTCACTGTGCCACCTAGCTGCCTCTCTTTATGCTATTATTTCTGCAGTTCAGCATGCTGACTTTTTCCCCTGAACTAAGTAAATGATATATATGTTTGATTAAAGTAAGATTGCTAACCCCTTTTGAGTTGCTTTCCTTTAGAAAAGCAGATCAAAGAACCTGTGCTAACAGCCATACTGGGTTTGCTAGGATGCTTGCTGTTACAGGGCCTGGAAGCTATGTTACCTCTCCCACTCTACTCAAACTCTTCAGCATCCTTGCCCTTATAGGTCTTCCACTCAGGAACTTGACAACGATGTTAAAGATTGATACTTTTCCACTGATACTAGCTGAAGCAATGCCATAGCATCCCCCAAGTATCTCAAGCTTTGAGAAAAGGGAAGGTAGCTCCTTTTAGTATTCAGGGCTGGCAGGTATCTTAAAGGTCTGATCATCTCATGAATAAGGAATCTTGGCCTCCAGAAGAGAGGAGAAAATGAACTTCCCTTTCTTCATTGGAAAGATGGGATGCTATGCGTATGGAATGTTGCATATGCTGTGAGATGTGGTTCATATAGCAGTTAGATTTTCTCAATTCTTTGGATGGATCATGTGGGTTGTCAACAAGCAGAACTCGCTGAGCATGCTCTGAGGACAGAGCTCTCATTGGCCAATTCCCCATTACTTTTAATTGATTCATTCTTCATTCAGTAGTTGAGTTTAGTCATTGTGTTCAGGTCCTAAATGGACAATTCCAGAATCTGCTCTCTGCTTCTTCCTATAGGTAAATTGCCTTCACACAATTTAATTTCTTGTTTAAATCATTGGAGTTTCTTACAAGATGTCCTCTCTCTTACTTTGTCCTAGGCATGTCTATGTTGATAATTCTGGAGTCCCCACAGCTCCTGGTGTTCTGGGGTTCCTCCAGCTGGCTGCTGGCCCTGCCGCCCTGGGGCTAAAACCTCGGCTCGCGCGGATCTGGGCTCGGCTCGGCTTCTGCGCTCTGCACGCTGCCAGGTCCCAGACCTCTGTGCTGGTCCTTCCTGCAGGGCTGCTGGGCTGTCCTCAGCGGGAGTTTAGCTTCTCTGTGTCGTTCTGTGGGTGCTGGGGCTCCAGAAGTTGTTCAGAGTCCCCTTTTACATAGTTTGGGGGGAATCTGGGGGCAGAGAGGCTTGGACAAGCTGTTTCTACTCCGCCATCTTGGCTCCTCCCCCTCCAGTTCATGCTACTTCTGTTCAGGAAAGCTATTTGGCCGTCAAACTCAACTATTATTATCTGTTCTCTGACCTTGACCTGATGTCTCCCATCTCTAAGCATTTGTGTAGGGCACCAGCTTGGTGTGAAATGTACTCCCTTCCCATCTCAGCCAGCTAAAATCCTTTCCTTTCTCCAAGGCTCAGCTTAAGTGCCTCCTCCTTTGAAGCCTTCTGTGATCCCTTCATCTCCCCCTTCCCACTTTTTTCCTAACAGGAGCTTTTTCAGCTTTCTTACACTGTACCTTGTGTTATACATATTTGTGTACATAGTACAGTACCCCAGGAAATTATGAACCCTTTGAGGGCAGGCCCTTAGGGTTAGAGGCCCTGGGTCCAAATCCTGCCCCTAGTGTCTATTACCATGGGATCATAGACAAGTCACTGAATTTCCCTGGGCTGGAATTTTTTCACCTGGAAAACAAAGGCATGAGACTAAATGTCCACTGAGGTAATTCATGGCTCTAGATTCTATGATCCAATGGATCCTAAGATTTTTTAAAAAGTCTTTGGTTATGATATGTCAGGAGGTACTAGGTGGCACAGTGGATAGACCACTGAGTCTGGAGACAAGAAGACCTGAGCTCAAATCTGGCTTCAGTTTATGTTTAAATGACTTTCTAGGGTCCCCATAGAATCCCCAAAGTGATCATTTTGTTTCCTTTTTGGCAGAAAGTTTAAACCAAGAACTTTCTTCATATACTGATATAAGCTCTAGAGGGATTTTTGACCTAGAGATAAAAGGTTATATAACATAAGCAAATTAGAGGAGTGAGGAAGCAAAAACCTTCAATTACTATAGACAGGAGGAAATTACTATAGATGAAGAAGACAGAGGATCATGAAAAATAAAGTGGACAATTTTGTGCACATAAAATGAAAAACGATTGCACAAAGAAAATTGATGCAGTCAGAAGCAGAAGAGAAATAGTTCATTGAGAAAAAATCATCGTGTCACTTTGCAGAAAATCTTTTACTCTGATAAAGGCCTAATTTAACATATACACACACACACTTATACACACATATATATGTATATATATGGAGCTGATTAAAATATGTAAGAATCATGGCCATTCCCACCTTGCCCCCAACCCCCTCCCCCACCATGAGCAAGTGGTAAAAGTCAGGAACAGGTAGCCCCTAAAGGAAGACATTCAAGCTATCAACACCCAAATTTTAAAAGAATGATTCAGATCACTAATTTTGGAGACACTCAACTTAAAATCACCTTTGGTGATTTTATATTATTATCATATAATAATATAATATTATTATCACATAATATATAATATAACTATTTTAACTTCATAATTATTAGATTTGCAAAGTTATCAAAAAGGCAAATTACATTTGTTGGAGGGGCTGAGAGACAAGCAGTGTCATCTATCTCCACTCATTCTGGAAAACAATATGGAACTATTTTTGAGAAGTCACTACACTATGAATATCCTTGATACAACTCCTAGGCCTATAACCTAAAGAGATTTAAAAAATATACGCACATATACTTACCTACCTACATACATACAGATTTATATCTATATCTATATATACCTATATTTATATATACATACATATACACATACACACATTTGTAGCAGATCTTGCTGTCGAGAACTGAAAGCAAAAGTGGGGAGACGTACCCATCAATAAGGGAATGACTGAGAAAATTATGAAATATTAATATAATATAACATTATAGAATAGAATAAAAATAATAATTTTAGAGAGAAACTTGGGAAGTATTTTATGAATTGATGAAGAATGAAGTGATCAGAACCAAGGGAACAATTTATGCAGTAACAGCTTTGGAAAGAAGCATAATATTGAAAACGTTCTGAACTCTGAACAATGTAACAATCAATCAGAAACTCAGAGAACTTATGATGAAACCTGCTATTCTTCTCCTGACAGAGGGGTGCTGGACTCAAGACCAGAATGACAAGTACATTTGTGGGCAATGTCAAATATGTAGATTTGTTTTGCTTCACTATGCTTTGTTACAAGAATTATGTTTTTCTTTTTTTTCCAGAGGTGAGGGAGAGAGTCATTGAGGCATTTTAAATGCACAGAAGAGAACTGAAATTCATAAAGAAGCACAGACATGCATGACAGCCTAGTCCTCCCCTTCCCTTATCCTTCTCTGATCCCCTTTTCCACTTTGTCTTTAAAGCATTACCCTATTACTAACAATTTCCCCTTCATCCCTTATCTTCCTGTCACTCTTCTGGGTACTCACTGAAACCTGGTTTTCTCCTCAACATGCCTCACCTCTTGCAACTCTCCCCAGTATTATTCTATTCTCTTTTCATTTCCCTGATCGTACAGAGACAGTGCAGAATTGCCACCTTTACTCCTCACTGCCTTTTCTAGACCCTCCATTGCATGGCAACCTCACCTCCTTTGTAATTTACTCCTTTCCTGATACTTGTTACTGTGTCTGCTGACTTTCACACAACTTTGTTCTTTCCTCAATCAGTTCAGTCCCGAGACAGCAGTCTTCCTCTCCATCCTGACTCCTGCCCTCAAAGTTCATTAATGTTCTCACCACAACTATTATCTCAACTCTCTAGTCTAGTTGTTCATCTAGGTGGTGACACCTTGGACCCTCCCATCACCCAAATCAATTCCATCTCAAAGGTCATAGACTCTGACATTCTGCTCCACGATCATCTTCTGTCTTTTTACAACTTTGCCTTCCTCATTTCTACTCTTATTCCCTCAATCCCTTCTTATTCTTCTAATCCATCACTTTTCTCCCTCCATTACTGATCTTTTGCAAATTCAGTAAGGCTCTGACTCCTCTGGAATCCCTTGGCTCTCCACAGTTCATGAATTCAGAGTAATAACAATAAGTTATTATTATTATTTATCAAAGTAATAAAAGTTAGCATTTCTATAGCACTTTACGAGTCATTGGGCTCTTTACAGATATTATCTCATTCTATTCCTGCAATAACTCTATGAATTAGGTGCTATTATTATCCTCCTTTCACAGGTGTGGAAACTGGAGCTAAAAAAAAAGTTAAACTGATTTGCCCAGAGTCACACAGCTAGTAAGTGTCTAAAGCAGGATTTGAGATTGAATCTCCCAGATTTGAAGTCCAGCACTACATCAACTTCAGCTACATAGCTGACTCAGGAAAGAACAATTGGGCACTTCTGAGCAAGCCAAAGGATTGGGAAAAGAAGATGTCAGTTCCTTTGTTTAAATCAATTTGTTCATCTTCCCATTCCTCACCATCCTTTTCCTGGTCTGGAGAGTTGCATAAAGAAATGTTGGGAGAGGATGGACATTCACCATAAAGACCACTAGAGGGCACCATGAGGCCATGCTTTCTCAAAGAAAATCTTATTCACTAAAGTTTCCATGGCATCTGGACTGTGTTTAAGGTTTTTGGAGCCCTACTAACATGATGCTGATGGGAGAGAGGGTAGAGAAAAGGTAGGTCATGTATAGAGTGGTGTGGCTGCAGGGTTGGGGATGTCTTGGGTGGTCAGGAAGCAAATGATGAAGGGGAAAGCCAGAGCTGCTGGTTTGGATCCTTTAGTGTAGATAGACAACACCCCAGGAAGGGAGAACTCTAAGATGGTATCAATACAGAATCCCTTCTTTCACTCTGCCTTCTCAAGTCCTTACCCTGTTGCTCACAAATTCCCTTTATTTTTTGTCTTCTACTCACATTTCTTCTTCTGGTGTCCAGTGAAACTTAACTTTCTCTTCAATATACCCAGAAAACAAGGTCTCTGATATTTACTAGTTATGCCCTCATAGGCAAGTCACAACATCTCTGAGCCTTGATTTCCTTATCTTCAAAATAGGGATAATAATATTTATAAAACCTAGCTCACAAGGACACTGTGGAAATTAAATGAGACGATGTGAATTACTTTGCAAACCTTTATGTTCTCTATAAATATCAATTATTGTTACTAAGAGCTGAATCCAAAAACTAGCATGCATGAAAAGTCAACTTACCATGGGAAAGCAGGACCTTGGGTGGGAATTTTGTGCTATTTTGGGAACATAAATTGTTGGTAGGTGTTACTGCAAATGATTTTCACTGACCCACTGAACTGTCAATCAGGATTAGGTTAGCCAGCAACAGTTTTAATTGGTTATTACAGTTGATGGCTAGTCCTGACTTTATTGGCAGCTTATTTAGCTGATAATGGGGGTGGGAATGATAAAGAACACTACACTAATTTCCTTCCTCCCCTCCACAAATACAACACAAAAGGCAGATTTGTGGCAACAATCTGAGAAATCCATGCATCTTCCACTGCCAATCTGGAAGTAAGAGGAACAATGAATTTTCTCTAGTTATCTACCAGCTATTCAGAATCTGTTATTGGCTTGTACAGACTTATTGGATCTTTTAGTGGAGATAGAAAACACCCCAGGCAGGGAGAACTCTAAGGTGGTATCAACACAGAATCCCTTCTTTCACTGAAGTTTGATCTAGGGTCCTTCCAAATTCCAGTGTTGGTATAGCCCTGGGAGTATACTATCCATACAAACAGGCTGATTTATAGAAAGCACCATCTAGGTTTGTGCTGCATTTCAAATGAAAGTAAAAGCCAATTTGTGGAATCATAGAATCTTGGTTTTGGAACTTAAATTTAAGTGACATACTGATCAGGTTTTCTTTTGATTTGAAGCTGGAAGGGATAGCATAACCATGTCCCCAAAAGATCTTGAGAGGTTAGAACAATGGAAAATGGGGCATAGTAGAGAGGGTACTGCTTGGAGTCAGAAAATCTGAGTTTGAATTTGTCCACCCATGATGAAGTCCACAGCTTTCCTTTCAACATGTGATTTTGTGATGCTGTGCATTCTAGAGAATTGATGGAGCCCATGGAGTTAGGAGTGTCTGGGGGAACATCATAGTGAGCTCAATGTTATGGAGATGGCACCAAATCTAGCACCCCAGCTTAAATTCATTGTGCTCCAAAGGCCTAGAATGTTTTTGACAGCCTGTGTACGGTTGAGCAGATGCTCACTGATATCCAGCCCTTAGAGTAGTGAGCAGATACTGGAATTTTAGTTAACATGATTTTTTTCTTGGAAGGGATAACTCTTTAGCGTTAACATTTTGAGAGATTAGTTGATCTAACCAGCCCATTAATGACATTACCACTTTGCAGAGAGTTAAGCTTTGTATGGAGAAGGTGGAAGGCCAGGATCTTCTGCAGCATTTGCCATAAGCCTGTTGGTTTAGGTATCCCTGTCTGTCTTTGGGCCCTTAGACATCTCGATGAATTTGTGATTTTATGAATGCATCTACTCCACCAGTGCTGTAGCTCATGATTGATCCAGGCCTTCTCATCTGTCACTTGTTCTCTCCTAGTTTGACCAAAGATGCTGGGGGCTGTCCTCCAGTTTCCTTGACATTGCTCAGGTACCAACCCTTTCCCTCTGCAATTGCATCCCATTCATTGACGTGACATGTATCTCCCATGAGCATGGCTATTGGCATGTTGTCTCATTCATTAGATCATGAGCTCCTTGAAAGCAGGGACTGTTTTTGCCCTTTTCTGTGTCCCCAGGCATAGTGCCTGGCATATGACTGACTGACTGACAAACGAAACCCATGGACTTTGTCATGTGTCTTTTGCTCTTACCATGCTTCTAGGCTAACTCCATTTTTGGCCTCATGTTTTCTCAATTACATTCATTACATAGGTTCTTTGCTCAATAGGGACCACATATTTTTAGTTTTAAATGAATGCTTATCGATGGCCTACCAGTAGTGTGATTCTTGACACCTTTTGGGCACCTTTTCTTCTTTTCTGCCACAGTCACTATAGGAGAGAATCATACAAGACTGAGGGAGGGCCACACTGTATTTTTTTTTTTTTTTGCCTTTTGTAGGGGGGAGGGCATGACAATTGGGGTTAAGCGACTTAACCAAGGTCACCCGGCTAGCAAGTGTTAAGTGTCTGAGGTTGGATTTGAACTCAGATCCTGCTGACTCTGTGGCCGGTATTCTATTCACTGTGCTACCTAGCCACTCCCACACTGTATTTTTATCTGTTTTAATCAACCAACCACAACTATCTATCTTTCTATCTATCTATCTATCTATCTATCTATCGATACACACTTATTATATACATATGTACATATTATATACATATACATATATACATATATCCACACACACTTATTATATACATATAGTATGCTTTATGTATGTGTTTATATATTATATATGTTATATTTATTATATAATATAATAAATAATGTTTATATTATAATTTGTATTATATATTATATAATTTGTATTATATAATATATTATTGTATATTGTAAACTCAATATACTTTTATGCAATATATTTTTTACAATTATTGTATATTATAAACTCAGTATATAATAAATATAACCTGAACACTAGTCTGTTCCTCCTCTAAGTCCTGAATTATACTTATTAAACCTTTTACTGTCTTTGTGGTACGTGGGGTTTTGCCTCTACTCTCCTCTCCTCAGCCGGTACCTTTGAGATGATGGAATTACACATCTCTACTGGGCTTTGCATTATCACTGAATTGATGTTGTAAGTGAGAGGTGCTGACTATCTTCAGGGTGAGCCCAAGGTGTGTCTTGGGTTAGATGTTGCTGTCTGCCATCCAGCTACCTACCTGCCTTGCATAGGTCAGCCAGATCAGGTCCATGGACTAGCTTTGGAATACAGGATTAGGCTCCCCACCCAGAAATCAGTACCTTGGCAACTGGAGTATTAGAAAGCCCTAGGTCAAGGGAATCTTTGCTCTCCATTTCCTGGATGATAAGAGGTATGGCCAAAAATGCCTTTTATCTACTGGGGTAAGTCTCTTCCCAATTACCTTATACATTCCCAGTTAAGGGCTCAAAGCATGAACACATTTATTTACATGTCAGTGAAAACAAAGAGAAGCCATTTTAGCATCCATAGAGAAAAAAATCCAAGCCAGGGATCCAGCCCTTCTCCAGAGTCTGTTAAATGCCCAGTCATTTAGAACAAGCAATGATAGCGACTCACATTGTAACTTTCTGGGACTGGTTCCCCTGTATCAGAGCTCTCCTGCTCCCAGACAGTGATGTCCAAGAGCTTCTGCTCCACCTGAGGTTGACAGGTCCCCTTAAATTATTCCATTAGAATTCTCATGAGCACCCTTCATGGGCTCCATTTATTCTTCCCTGGGGCTGCTCCCTCCTCATTCTCCCCTTTCATTTTCCTTCCCATTCTTTTCCTCTTTGTCTTCTTCCCAGAACTACAAGTGGCCAGCTCAGCAAGGCTAGGACTCCTCATGCAATAGCTGCCTTTGTGGTCCATAATAGTACCCACAAGTCCTTGCTCCCCTCTAGAGCAAACCTCTCTCTTTACAATTTCTTCCCCCCTTCATTGGCCTAGGGCTATAGAATCACCTGCTTGACCTCAGTGTCCTATGCTGGCTTCTCTGAAATGTACTCCATTCAGTTTTGTTCTTTAAGTTATTCCTCTGGGCTTTCCTAGGAGACCCAAACCAAAGTGTTCTGGGTCAGAGAGATGGGAGTGCATTTTTATCAATGTACTCCTTTACATATCTGTTCATCACAATGCATTGTCTTTGGAAACCCCTTCTCTATGTCCAATCAAAGGGTTGCTACCTAGGGAAGCACACAGGGAGGGAGTGGGGTACAGTAGAAAGAAAGAATGCTGTTCTGGGAGTCAGGAGACCAGGCTAAGGCATAAACCAACTGTATGACCTTGGGCAGGAAGCTTCCTGGGATCATAGGATTGTAGAGCTACAACTCTAACTCTACAGAGGAAAAACCAGAGAGGCAAAGGGACTTTCCTGAGGTGTCACAGCTAGGGAGTGACTGATCTGGGGCTCTAGTATTTGCCTGCACCTTTCAGGATCTCAGTTTCCAAAACTGTAAATAAGCAGGTCATTGTGCAGTGGAAAAAGCAGTGAATTTGGAGGGAAATGATCTGGGTTTTAATTCCAGTTATGATATTCACTACCTGTGTGACCTTCAGTGAGGCATTTCCCTCCTATGGGTCTCAGTTTCCTCATCTGTAAAATGAAAGGGTAGAACTAAATTTATCTTTATGTTCCCTTCCAATTTTAAATTCTAAGACCCTATGACTACTTTCTTACCAAATCTTGGATTCTGATAGTCTAAGACTATAATTATAATCATGTGGCAGATTATTACCACCATGAATTTGGATGAGGAAACCTGTCCAGAAAAAAGACGTCTCAAATTTGAAGTCAGGGGACAATTTCAGCTAGTAGAAGGGTGTCACCTGCTGGCTGTTCCCCTCCTCCCATCAAGTAGAATGGTCCCTAGAGATGGAAGAAGGCGAGCCAAAGGTTAACCATGGTTTAGGCCAGGTGTGTTTCTGCATTTACAGTCAGTCAGTCAGCTATCTCTTATTAAACACTAGGAGGTGCCAGACATTTGTGCTAAGCTCTGGGGATATAAAGAAAGGGGGAAAAACCAACCAAAAATCAGTCCCCACCCCCCAAGGAAACCCAAAGGTCTTAATAGCCTAAGAAAATTGGAAGTTTCAAGGACACTGCCCTATCCTACCAAAGCTCAGAGTCAGAGTTGGAATGGAAATGCTCCTGACCTGAAGAAGAGGAATTTTTGAAACTGATTAGTAAATCAGTTCAGCTGCTGAAAAATTGCTGCAACATCAGGTTTCTGGATGATGCTGAAGACTGCAGGAGCTCAAAGCCACAAAGACTTGTCCATCAAGATATTCGTTCCTGTGGTAGCTGTCATGAATTTAGACATAACTCAGATGAAACCAGGAAATCTCCATACATCAAAGGCCTTGGATATCCGAGAGAGCTAAGATAGAATATAAGACCTCCCCTCCTCCCCCCACTCCAAGAAGTTTTCCCTTGTCTCTGTTTCCATCTGCATGGGTTGAATTTGGGTCAGATGACTCCAGAGAAGCAAATGCTGCATAGTCACCAGAGTCCTGAATTTGGAATCCAGAAGAATGGGACTTGGGGTGGCTAGGTGGCACAATGAATAGAGCACCAGCCCTGGAGTCAGGAGGACCTGAGTTCAAATCCAACCTCAGACACTTGACACACTTACTAGCCATGTGACTTTGGGCAAATCACTTAACCCCAATTGCCCTCCAAAAAAAAAAAAAAAGAATGGGACTCAAATCCTAACTTTAACAGCGTGATTGCATAGTAAATACAGTGCTGGGTCTGAAATCAGTCTGAGTTCAAATCCTGCCCCCAGAGACTTACTAGCTGGATGACCCTGGGCAAATCACTTCACTGTCCCTCAGTTTCCCCATCTGGAAAATGGGGATAATAATAGCACCCAGCCTTCAGGATTGTTGTGATGATCAAATGAGAAAATATGTGTAAAGTGTTCTCAAAGCCTTAAAGAACTATATAAATGCTACTTATTCTTTGACCATAAACAAGCAACTTGCTCAGCCTCTCAGAGTTTCAGGCATCTGTCTATGACTGTAAGTTGTAGATGGGTTTACAATCTGCCTTGGCAGACAGGTCCCACACAAAGAGATGACTACAAGATTGTAGATTGTAAGCTCCTTGAGGGTAGGGACCGTCTTTGGCTTCTTTTTGTATCCCTAGAGCTTAGCACAATGCCTGGTATATGTAGGTGCTTAATAAAAGCTTATTGATCAATGAGAAATTAAGATGAGGAAGAGGTCCTAGTTTGGCCCTGGTCTTGGTGGATGTCTCAGGAAAAACTCATCAGGACCAGGATAATACTACCATATACCATATGCCAGGAACAAACTGAAATTGATGGAAAGATGCCCTCTCTTTGGGGAATGATCCACGTTGAAGGGATGTCTCAAGTCTGCATCCTGGGTTCCTAGTACTCTGCAGTTTCATCACAATTAAGACATCCAACCTGAACATTGTAGAGAGATCTTATAGAAATCAATCAAACATTTACTGAAGACCTATTATGTGTCAGGCACTGTGCAAATATTAAAATAAAGAAACCGGGTCTAAAAGGGATTTAATAGATCATCTAGGTTAGAGGTGCCGAACGTGCAGATTGTAGGTGCTCTGAGTGCAGCCCAAACTAGATTAAAATATAGTTGAGAATTATTAAATTAAAATATGATAAAAATACAGATCACATTGCATTTTGACACTAAGTCAAGACTGACCTGCAGGGATCCTTTTGTAGACCGGTAGTCTCTTTCCAAATGAGTTTGATGCCACTGATCTAGCCCAACCCTCTATTTTATAGATGCATTAACTGTGACCTTAAGAGTGGAAGGGGCTATGATCCTACATGTGTGGATACAGTATTTGAACTTGGATTTGAAACCAGACTCTAACTCCAGATTCAGTGCTAGCTCTGACCAGGACCAGATGCCCAACATGGGAGAAGGAGGATGGGTTTTCCTAGGGTTCCTATCTGGGTCAAGCAGAACCAGGTCTTAGGGGGAAGGGAAGGAGAACCTAGACCTAGGGTATAGGTCAAAGTTTAGGACTGACCATGCTTCGAGGGTGAGAGGAACATGGGGGGAACTGGTGTCTAGTTCATATTCAACTTCCCTGTCTCCAACCAGCAGAGGAAAAGGGGCCTCCAGCCCTTAGTGCAGGTCTTACTCCAACAGGGTGAGTTAGGGTTAATTATTTTAACCTCCCTTGGGTCTTGTTTGTTTGAGAGGTAGGAGAGGACTACACTCTTTTTTATATTAAACAGAGGCCAGATAAACACATGTAGAGAACCTTTCTGGCCACAGGATTTTGAGCTAGATGAAGCTCTAGCTTGCTTCTAAATTTAAATAAGGAAACAAGTCCAGAGATATTAGGCAATTTGCCCAAGGTCACCCAGGGAGTAGGTATTAATGAGTTAATCATCAAGTATTTACTAAATACCTACTATGCTCCAAGCACTGTGCTAGACATTGGAAAATACAAAGACAAAAATGGGAAGTCCCCACCATCAAGGAGTCTACAGTCTGTGATGGGAAACAAGGCACATGCATATATGCATATATACATAGGAAATAAAGACAAGGTGATCTGAATGGGGTCGAACCAAAAGGGGGGAGGGAGAGAATCAGGACAACCTCTAATAGGAGAAGGTATCTGAACCAAGCTTTGAAGGAAACAAGAAACTCTTAAGAGGGAGAGGGGAGGAGGAAGTGTATTCTGGGCATGAGCAACAGCTTGGATAAGGGCATGGAGAGGGGGATAGAGACTTCAGTGTGAGGGCTACAACAAGTAGCCTAGTTTAACTGGAAGGTAGAGACCCGGGGCTTTTCCCTTCACTGCTATCTAGGGAGGAGGCAGGGTCCTCTATGGAGCAGTCTGCAGAGACAGCTCCTCTACAAATAAGCCATGATGGAGCTTAATGAGTTAATTTCTGTTCTGTAGTTGGAACCTTTTGGGGACCATATTGTTGCTAGTGATTTCATTGTTATTATCATTCAGTGGGCTGTAAAGCTGTGATTTCCCCACCCTGTACCCTTATTGGTTAAATGATGGCTTTCAGGAGACCATCAAATTACATTTGCCTCCAACTGGAGCATTTCTGAGCCTTGTAGGGGCCGCTTAATGGGACTGGAACTAGGAGGCCTCCCTCCTGAACCTTCTTGTTGGGCTTCTGACCTTCTGGCCAGGCTGGTTTTTTCAATTCTCTGTGGTTAAGAAGGCCACCTGTGAGCACAGACTCTCTCTCTCTCTCTCTCTCTCTCTCTCTCTCTCTCTCTCTCTCTCTCTCTCTCCTCTCCTCTCACGCTGCTCCTCTCCTCTCTTCTTTCTCTCTCCCTCTCTGTTTCTATGCCTGTCTGTCTACCTGTGTGTGTCTCTCTCTCCCCTGGAGTCTGGGAAACCTGAGGTCAAATCCAGCCTCAGACACTTAAACTATATGACCCTGGAAAAGTCACTTAACCTTTGTCTGCCTCAGTTTCCTCAAACATAAAGTGGGACTCATACTAGATCCTATCTCAGAGGATTGTTGTAAGGATCAAATGAGATAATCTTTACAAAGGCTTCAGCACAGTGCCTAGTTTTCTTCTTTCCTTTGTCTGGAGTAATATGGGTCCTGCTATGAATAGTCTGCTATGCAGGGGACATTTCTTCTTCCTCTCTATGGATAGCTCTAATTGTGAGGAAAAGTGTGTCTGTTTGTTTTTACCTCTAATGGGCAACTTCCTGGGGGAAAATTCCTTATTCTATGTACCAGAAGGTAGAATGGAGGGGGATAGAGGGTAGAGGAAGGCTGGTCAGTCTAGATCTCCCACTACCCCCTCAGTAACATAGAGAACAATGAGGTGATTGTGTCTGGGGTTTGCTTTTCTGACTTACACCACCCCTCCCACACCATGAAAATGCTAAGGATCAATCTCATAGTGTGATGGTTAGTGGAAAGAAATGAATTCTATCTTCTGCCAAACTGACCTACTCACTGTCTCAGCTGGCAACATTCTGTGCCTTAAGTCCTTTCCTCATAAATGGAGTGTACTCTGTCCTCCTCACCACAGCCTCCTTTTGGCATCCATAGCTCCCATCAATACTTACTTCAAGTACTATGTGTTTTTTCCTGATTTCTCCAATTAGTTTCTCTCCTCACCTCAATTACTTTATAGATTTTTGTATTTATGTTCTGTTTATGCCTCAGTAGTGTGTAAGCTCCTTGAGGTCAGGGATAGTTTTCATTTTGTGTATATATCCCTAGGTGGGCAGCTAGGTGGTACAGTGGGTAGAGTGCTGAGCCTGAAGTCAGGAAGACTCATCTTCATAAGTTCAAATCTGGGCTCAGATACTTACTAGCTTTATGACTCTGGGCAAGTCACTTAACCCTGTTTGCCTCAGTTTCCTCATCTGTAAAATGAGGTGGAAGAGGAAATGGCAAACCACTACCATATCTTTGCCAAGAAAACCCCAAAGGGGGTTGTGAAGAGTCAGGCACTACTGAAAAAATTGAACAACAAATTCTTTGTTGTTAATAGACTACTTAGCAGGTAACTGCTGAATGCTTGTTCCATTGAATGAATACGAAGGACAAAATAAGAAACTAGTTATATAACAGAATCTGGAAAATTGTCAGTTGATATTACTATGAAGACTCCTGAAACTGTGCATATTGAACCTGAATCTGATAGTGTCTTAGCTTAACTGCATAAGGCTACGTAACCCTGGATGAATTGGTTTTGATGGGGTGTCCAGTACTGCCCAAATCCTATGTATTCAAATACTCTGAGATTCCAAGATGAAAGAACATTGGAGATCATCTGTTTCATATACCTTATTGTAGAGGAAAAAACTGAGGTCCAGAGAGGGCACCTTGAAAGTGGCAACACTGAGATTCAAACCATAACCCCTGACTCCAAATTCAGCATCCTTTCAAACTTATAATAGGTCACAAAGACAGATGGGACTGGGGAGACACATCTCTAGTGGAGAGATGTTCCAGGTTGCTGCTGTCCTTCATTCTCGAAGAGGACTATGATGTCAGGAAGGTGATGCCATGACTTACAAGTGAATTGGATTTAAGTGAGGGAGGGCTGTGCAGAGTCACCAGTCTCTCTTCTCTGGAGCCATCTAGGTCCATTGGCAAATATAGATCAGAACAGCTAGTAATGGCCTCTGGAAAGATGTTCCAGACACTTGGTCTAGAAACATACCTTCTGTTTTACTTCCTGGACAGATTCCATAAATCTACATTCTCAAAGCCCAAATGGGACCTTCTCCTTGGATGGTATGTAGTCCAGGTACAAAGACAAAAGAAACCCCTTTGGGCTCATTTTATTCTTGAGTCATCAAGCAGGTGGACAGGGGTGATAATGGATCTCTGTGGCTTGCCCACTGCTTTGGGGACACGGCCTTGTTAAAAAAGGTGCCAACTTTTGTCAGAGCTAACACAGTAATTGAAGTCAGAGAGCCTGGTTTTGAATCTTGGCTCTGCTATTTACTACCTCTGGGGCTCAAAGTAACCTACTTCCTTTCTCTGGGCCTCATTTTCCTCATTTATGAAAGGGGAGGGTTGGAAGAAATTACCTTTCCAACACTAAATATAGCCTTTGAACTCTTGGTTCTTTCTTCAGTTTGGGTCCCTTAGCAGAGCAATGGGAACTCAAGAATCCAGATTCAGGAGATCCCCTCGGCCTAAGACACTCCCCTATAGAGGATACCTGTCTTTCATTTTTAGTTTCTTCCCAGATAGATGGGAGTATGACCTCAGCTGTGGGGTAGAGAGTACCCTAAAGAAAGTCAATTACCAAGACTCAGGCCAAAGAGGGACCTGTTGCTCACCTCCATTTTACATAGACTAAGAATTTCAGAGCAGACGAGCGCTTTTGAGCACAGAATACCAAACTAGAAAGAGCCCTATCACATAGAACTTAGAATGTCAGACCAGTGAGGGATCTTGGGACATAGACTGTCAGAGCTGGGAGAAACCTTACAACACTGGATGTCAGAACTGGAAGGGGTCTTGGAAATTAGAATGTCAGAACTAAAAGGAGCCTTAAAATATAAAATGTAAGCTCTAGAAGGAACTTTAGACCTCTCCTCACCTTCTAGATGGCCAAAATGAAGCCCCAAGAAGTGAAATGACTTGTCCTGGTCTCCTGACCCCAATCTGGTGCCCTATGAACAACACAGAACTGCTTCTCAGAGGTAAAGCACGTAGGGGGTAAGGGCTGAATGGGCAAAAGCTGTTTTTGGCCACGCCTCTTATTATACACAGGAAAAGAAGAAGGGGCAGAAATTCTTGACCTAGGACTCCCTAATATTCCAGTTGCCATGAGAATGATGTGGGTAGCCTAATCCTGTATTCCAAGGCCAGTCTATAGACCTGCCCTTGCTGACCTATGCAAGCTGGATGGCAGGCAGCAGTTTCTAATCTGAAGGTTTGCCTTAATGATAGCTAGCCCCTCTCATTTATGACATCAATTCAGTGACAATACAAAACCAGCAGAGATGTTGAATTCTTATCTTCTCAGAGGTATGTACTGAGGAAGGGACAGCAGAAGGAAGGCCCCAGGTCCCCAGAGCCAGTAAGTGAACAGAACTCAGACATTTATGTGTATGTATATATGTGTGTGGGTGGTTTCCAGCTGGTGAACAGGCTGTCTGGACCAACTCGGGTTGGCAAAGATTTGCTCATGGTGCCCATAGCACATAATTTATCAGCAAGATAAAGTTTAATCATGTGTAAAAGATCTTTTTTCAGGGTTGGGGAGAAAGGTAGGAAGCATCTTTCAAGGGTAGATGATCCTTCTTGACATCAGCTTTCTTGACAAAAACCTTCCACTGTAATGAGACAGAGAGAGAGAGAGAGAGAAAAGGAGAGGAAGAAAAAGAAGGAAGAGATGGAGAGAAGTGGGAAGGGAGGGAGATGGGAGGAAAAGAGGGAGGGAGGGAGAGAAAATGAAGATAGATCATTGATTTGTGATTCTTCCCAGAAGGATCATGCCTTCTCACAAAACTCTGAAGAGACATGTCTTTGGTACCCTCCTCTGGTCCACCCCCACCCCATGCTTAACAACTGCCTTCCCTTTTTCTCCATCTCATTCCTAATCTTAGAATCACAGTTTGGAAGGGAACTAAGCACAGGGAATGTTATTTAAGAATACCTTGAAGGACCAAGCCAGTTTCTGCACTGATTGATATGCTTGGTCCTTACAATATTAAGCATTATGGTATGGGGGAAAGAGCATTGGTTTTGAAGACATAACTTAGAATCCCAGCTCCACTTATTTCCTGTGTGACCTTGATCAAGTCTGTGTCCTCATTTTTCTAATCTTTAAAATGAGACATAATTAGCATTTTTAGTACCCAGGGCAGTCAAATTGCTCCCTGGGGCAAGCAGCACAAACGTCAATCTCAATCCTGGACAGGATGGTTCGAGGGGTCTTAAAAATGATTCCATATAGACACATGCCCAGAAAGATGGTAGAATAGGATGTTTTCTATAAATATCTTCATACCTAAACCTTGGGAAAAGAATTTTGCTCCAGAGAGAGTAATTACAGCTGCTTCTATCATATAAGAAGACAGAGCCTTCCATACCAGATAAAACTTTCATGAATTAATCCTGTAGAACTTTAACACCTAAAGCTTTCATTCAGCCTCCTTTCTTAATCTCAACTCCAACTTGCAACTTGCAGGATTGTGCTTAAGGGCTCACCTGTTGGAATTTCTCAAACCTATAGTGATCCTGCCCAAGTGATAAGTGGCTGGTGCCAATCCTGACCATCCACGTAAAGGAAAAGAGAAAGGAACAAAGAAAGTAAGTGGGTTAAACATATGTGAAACTAGGCAAGCTAGCCAGAATTATGCCATTGGGTCTGAAAAAAGGGGCTAGAAAACTAGCTGGGACCAATCCCCTCCCCACTAGAGGTTACTTAGGGCAGAGACCCTGGACCAGCAGCCCTTATATCTTTTCATATTCCAAGATGTAAAGGATGAGACAGTTCTGTAACCAAGTCTCTATGCATCATACAGGAAGGAATGAGAAAGTCATGGAAGAGGGAAGAGAAAATGGAAGCCTGAATCAAAGTCTAGCACACAAGTAGATAAACCAACAGAGAGAATTGTAAAAGCATCCCAGCTTGGGATGACTTTGCCCTGAGGTCTGGTCTCCTGAATAGGGAATTTCTGGATCATTACTTCTTGAGGGGTTCCGTCCTTGTTTATATCACTCCTCACTCAACTTACTGTCTGTGCTGTCATCTTCTGTTCAGCAGAGTTACCCCTCAGTACCTGTTTCTTCTCCTCCCTCCAAACCTCCCCCATTTACAGCTACTCTTTATGTCTTATCTTTCCCTATTCAAATGTAGAGAGTAGGGACTGTTTTGTTTTCTTGTTTTTGTATCTCTTGCTCTTAGCATAGTTCTTGTCACTTTACTAAAGTGACTTTAGTCACTTTACTAAACACTTTACTAAGTGTTTTATTGATCCATCCATCTATCAACATCTATCTATCCATCCATCCAACTGAAGGCAGAATAAGCAACACCTCAAATAGAAATCTTTTTTAAAAGGCAAATACAATAATATGAAGGAAAATGAACCAATAATACCAACAGACAGAATCCTTGAGGTCAAGGAACAGCAGCAAGAAATTCCAGAATCATTCAAAAGAGAAATAAAATACATAAAAATAGAAATTAGAATTGAATTTGTCAGAAATTAGGGCTTACGTGCAGAATTAAACAATCATAAGAACAGGAAAAATCAAATAATGGTGGATAGTGTCT
>WOXC01001751.1:0-214709 GCA_011680675.1 Gymnobelideus leadbeateri
ATGTATGTCATTTTCTCCCTGAACCAAATTCAATGTGAATGTGGTTTTGCCTTTTTAGCCTTCCTTATTTTCCCCCTCCTTTGCAACCACTTCCCCTTGCTTCTTCTACATGGGATAGTTTACCCTACCCTGTCTCTCCCCATCTCCTCTTGCCACTTTCCTCTCTCACCTCATAATTTCATCCCTTGAGTATTCTCCCTTCCCAACAAATTCAACTGATGCCCTCTATCCATATATAACTGTAACCATATACACACACATTCACATATGTATTCGTATGACCACACCCCCTTCTTCCATTATTTTCATAGTGGGAAGATATCATCAGTCACAGATATTGCTTTTCCATATAGGAATGTAAATAGTTCAACTTTGATAAGTTCCTTTTGATTTCTTTTCCCTGATTACCTTCTCAGGTACTCTTACTTCTTGTCTGGATGTCAAATTTTCTGTTCAACTCTGGTTTTTTTCCTCAAGAATGCTTGAAAGTCCTCTATTCCACTGAATGACCATATTTTCCTGAAACAGAGTACACTCAGTTTTGCTGGAGGTGACCCTTGGGTTCATTCCCAGTTCTTTTGCCTCTTGGAACATTACATTCATGCCCTTCTATCCCTCAGTGTAAGAAGCTGCCAAAGACTTCCCTCCTCTGCCTTACATTTGATTGTGTTTCCACAATATTGAAATTGTTTCTTCCTGGCTGCTTGAAGTATTTTCTCCTTGATCTGGGGATTCTGGAACCTGGCTATAATATTCCTGGGAGTTTTCGTTTTGGGGTCTTTTTCAGGAGGTGATCGTGGATTCTTTCAACCTCTATTTTGCCCTCTGGATCTAAAACATCAGGGCAATTTTCCTTGAGAATTTCTTGAAGGGTGATTTCTAGATTCTTTCTTTGATCATGGCTTTCAGGTAGTCCAATAATTTTTAAATTGTCTCTCCTGGATCTATTCTCCAGGTCAGTGGTTTTTCCCATGAGATATTTCACATTGCCTTCTAATCTTTCATTTGTTTGGATCTGCTTAACAGCATCTTGATTTCTCATAAAGTCATTAGCTTCCATTTGCTCCAGTTTAACTCTGAAGGAATGAATCTCCTCAGTGAACTTTTGAGATTCTTTTTCCATCTGGCAAATTCGACTTTTTAAGGCATTCTTCTCCTCATTGCCCTTTTGGGCCTCCTTTGCCATTTGAGCTAGTCTATTTTTTAAGGTGTTGTTTTCCTCAGTCAGGCTGTTGACCCTCATTTCATACTTTTCTGCATCCTTCTCATTTCTCTTTCTAATTTTTCCTCCACTTCTCTTATTTGATTTTTAAAGTCCTTCTTAAGGTCCTCTATGGCCTGCAACCCGCTCATGTTTTCCCCTGGGGCTTTTGGAGCAGGACTTCTGACCTCACAGTCCTTTTCCTGCTCTATGCCCCCAAAATAGGAGTCTAGGGTTGCATTTTTCTGTTTCCTTTGCCTTGGCATGTTGCCACTTAATTACTTGACTTTTGGGCTTGTTGCCACACTATGGCTTTAAGGCCAGATAGAGGAATTTTCGTCCCGAATGTGTGGGGGCAACTTCCGTTTCTGGCAAGCTGTAAACCCACCCACAACTTCCACCCTAGATCACAATCCAGATCCAGGGAGGTTAAAGCAAGAGCGATTACCCCCCAAGACTGATCGCTGGATCTCCCCACGATTTGTAGGCTGGGAGCCGGAAATGCCTCTGAAAACTACAGAGTGGCGTGTCTCCTCAGCAGCTTCTAGCCCCCAGGGGAGGGAGCTGACGCATTTCCCAAATACAGGTCCCAAATTCCATAGGACACTAACCTCTTACTTTGTCCTAGGCAAGTCTATGTTGATAATTCTGGCGTCTCCACAGTTCCTGGTGTTCTGGGGTTCCTCCAGCCGGCTGCTGGCCCTGCCGCCCTGGGGCTAAAACCTCGGCTCACGTGGACCTGGGCTCGGCTCGGCTCCTGCGCTCTGCGCGCTGCCGGCTCCCAGACCACTGCGCTGGTCCTTCCTGCAGGGTGCTGGGCTGTCCTCAGCGGGAGGTTAGCTTCTCTGTGTCGTTCTGTGGGTGCTGGGGCTCCAGAAGATTTTCAGAGTCCTTTTTTACATAGTTTGTGGAGAATCTGGGGGCAGAGAGGCTTGGACGAGCTGTTTCTATTCCGCCATCTTGGCTCCGCCCCCGAACTGTTGTTCTTTTGTCACACGTTGCAACAGAAAAGTCATGTCAAGTATCTCAAAACAATGATAATCTAGACTTTTCTTATGGCTTCAAGAAAGGACGGAAAGAAGATTGAAGGCAGAGTGTGAGGCAAAAGGCAAAAATAGGTGATGACGGACAAGAACAACCTTAAAAATAATAATAACAACATGAAATCCTTTCCTAATCTTTTAGAATTTAATTCATATCTCTGTCTTTTTTTCCACCTCTATACACCTGGCCTGAGACCTCATCAGAGAATCTTTTCAGAGGGTGGACTTAAATGATAATAATTGTGAGAGTGGGGAAGAATGCCTAGCTATGAAGCAATTCCTATCAGACTAGTCAGAAAAAAAAATCAGAAATTTTGTTTTCAGATTCCAAACATGCAAAGAAAACGGTCTTACTTTGAAGTGGAATGACTTCCATCAGCCCAGCAACTGTGAGTAACTTTGGTAATTTATCTGTACTCATTAACGATCAGGGAGGATAAGTGTAAAAAATAGCTTCCTTTTAAGTTTCTGAGACTTTCAGACAGTTGGAGGAAAGGTGATTAAGGAAGTAAAGAAGACTTTGGTAGAATGATGTTTAATTTCTGAATTCCTGAATTTTAGAGATAGAAGAGCCCTTAAAGATGGAGTCCAATTATATCTACCCCCCACCCAATTTCCTCTGACAGGTCCTCAGAGTTACTACCTGAAGACCTTCAGTGAGAGAGATCCCACCACCTCCCAAGGCAGCCCATTCTACATTTGGATAGCTTCATTTATTGGGAAATGTCTCTCTACATCAAGATCTTATCTGCCACCGACACTTCCTGGCTCTATCATCTGGGGACAAGCAGAATTAGTCTAATTCCTTTTCCATCCCTTGAAACATTCGATATAGTCATCACATGACCTTTATGATTGTCCCCACCATATTTTTTTCTCTCCTTCAGGATAAATATACCAAAGTTTTCACAACAGATTCTTATATGGAATGAATTTAAAGTCCTTCATCATCTTGGTCAACCACCTTTGGATGCCTTCTCATTTGTCACTGTCCTTCCTAAAATGGGTTATCCATAATGAAGCCAGTATGCCACATGGGATGTGACCAGCGAAGAGTAAATCATAACTATTGATTAAATTGTTCTAGATATTACACTTCTCCCTATAGATTTTAAAATGGTGCCAATTTATTTAGTTGCATATTATACTGATGATCCATACTGCGATGAAAACCAAGAGAAGCTCAAGATATTTTTCATACTGTCTAACCATCCCTTCCTCAACTTGTCTTGGTAAAGATTTAAAAAAAAACTCAAGTAAGATATTGCATTCATTTTTATTTAATTTAATATGATTAGATTTGTTTTGGTCTGTTGCAATGTTTTTGGATCCTGACTCCATAATCAAATATGTAATTCCATTGACTCTATAATCCTTATGGTTTTCTATCTTTATCTATGCCATGCAGAGCTTTAAGATTTGAAGAGTGTTTTCTCATAAAATCTTGTGAGTACATTTTAAAGATTAGAAAATGGAAGTTGTAAGCAGTTCAGAAATGTGCTTAGAGTCACACAGACAGTATGAGGCTGAAACAGCATTTAAGTCCAAGGTTTCCTGACTTTAAGCCCAGGAGTCATTTCACTATGTAACTCCAGTTTTCATCATGACTTGATGCATTGGCTCAATGAAAAATATGAGTTTTTTTTGTTGCCATCTCATTTTTATAGCCTTTGGGCACACTGTAGAATTAAGCTGGTCAGCTCCTTTATTGGCCTCTCTGAGGAGAAACTGTGGGCCAGACATCTATTAAGCTAGAGCTTGCCTATGTCTTTGTGTTCCATTCATGGTCAAAATGTCAATATGGATGTCATCCAATTGTTCTAGTATTAATCATATGTGTGTGTGTATGTACATATAAAATGTTGCTGCTCATTGGACAAATATCTCAAAATACTAATAATTGAATCAATTTTGGTAGGTGGTTTAATAATTGCAATTCTCAGCACTTTCTGCCCCCCTTTGCCATTCTACCACTGTCAACAATAAAGCAAGAGGGAGGGGCACAGACAGCATTGGAGGTTATTTTGCATTTTTTGTTTGTTTTGTGGTTTTCCATGGCAAAAATTTCATCACAAGAGGTAAATTTAATAGTAATGAGTCTATCCATATTTGGCTGGGCTAGGTCACACAATATATCACTGGGGCCACATTAGCATTAAAGAGATCATCCAGGAAATGTATAATAAGAAACTATGGCAGATTGGCTATGTATGAATAGTTAGGGATAACAAATAGACAACCTGAGAGTTCTACTGGTATCATGACAAGATTAAAAGATCTAGTGGAAATCTTTAGCGTTTTGGGCATATTTTCTATTTATGGGAGGATATGACTAAGACTTCATGGGATAAGAAGGTGTCAATAGGTAGGTTCCATTAGAGGGTGAATGCATGTTAATGAGGTTATGGGCCCATTGAAGCATTATTATAGTGTATAGGTTCTTAAATTATGACATTGCAAATCATGAGACATCATAGTCTTTGATGAATCAAAGTTGAGTGAAACAAAGGGTAATGGAAGGCAAATAGCAGATATATAAGATGCCAATATGATTGAATGGAAGAGCCAATCATGAGCCAATCACATAGTGAGGAAGAGGGAGGACTGATGGATATGCCTGATAGCCTGCCTACTCCATTCTCATCCATGAACTGTCAGGAAATCTAGAATGCCCTCAACATATCAGGCAGATCCCTGTGAGGATATGGGTGATTGTTGCATGATATCCAAGTCAGTTCAGTCAGTTGATAATCATTTATTAAATGCCTACTATGTGTCAGGGAGACATGCTAAGGATACAAAGAGAAACAAAATAATCCCAGCCTTTAAGGCATTAACAGTCTAATGGGAGAGACAACAAACAAAAACAAGATATGCATGGACTATGTACAGGATAAATAGGAAATACTTAACAGAGGGGAGGTACTAGAATTAAGAGAGGTTGGGGAAAATTTCCTGTAGAAGGTGAAATTTCAGTTGAGACTTGCAGGAAGCCAGGGAAAGGAGGAGGTAGAGATGAGGAGGAAGAGCATTCCAGGCATGGAGGTCAGCTAGAGGAAATGTTCAGAGCTCAATGTCTTGCTCACAGACTAGCCAGTAGGGCAGTGTCACTGGATTGAAGAGTACATGGTTGGGTGTAAAATGTAAGAAGACTTGGAAAGGGGGTGGACTAGATTATGGAAGACTTGGAATGCCAAATGGAGGATTTTGTATTTGACCCAGGAGGTGATAGGGAGCTAGTGGAGCTTATTGCATCTAGAGGGGTGGGGAGCAGCAGTCAGACCTGCAAGCAGTGGATGAATTGTTATCTCTGTTACTGGAAGGAGTATGTACATTAACTTCTTGGTAAGGAAGAAAGAATGCTAGGTCTGTAGTTAGAAGACTCTGAGTTTGAATCCTGACTATGTAACCTTGACCAACTAAATTTATTTGGGATTCTGTTTCCTCATCTGTAAAATGAATATTGGATTAATTGACCTCTAAGTTCCCATTATCCTCAAAATCCATGATGCTGCAAATGTGAGATCACAGATGCATCTAAGTGGATACAGATAAAGCAAAGATTATACAATTTACTTCTAGAATACTTGGTCATGGGTTTATGTATAGCTCCCATGGGGCTAATATAACATCAGAAATACACATAGAAGAAAAATAGGAAAAAAATGAACAAATCCATTGGGGTTGGAACAAACAATTCTGCCTTGACCAGGAGTACTTAACTATTTTTGTATCATGGAACTCT
This sequence comes from Gymnobelideus leadbeateri, assembly GCA_011680675.1. Taxonomy (NCBI): domain Eukaryota; kingdom Metazoa; phylum Chordata; class Mammalia; order Diprotodontia; family Petauridae; genus Gymnobelideus; species Gymnobelideus leadbeateri. The sequence continues at coordinate 5,990 of WOXC01001751.1, forward strand.
TTGGCTGTCTGATGAAGCCAATGGACCCCTTCAGAAAATCAGGTTTGTAAATTCATAAAGCAAAATGCATAAGGTTGTAAAAGAAACCAATTGTATTGAAATACAGATATCAATATATTTTTAAAACCTCATAGATTTGTGGATCCCAGTTTAAAACCCCTAATAGACTAAACCAAGGGTGGGGAGTCTGTGCCCTTGGAGCCACATGTGGCTCTCTAGGTCCTCAAGAACGGCCCTTTGACTAAGGATCTAGAGGACCACATGTGTCCTTGAGGCCACAGGTTCCCTACCCCTACCAAATCCTCCATTTGGCATTCCAAATCTTCTTTTTTTGTCTTTTTGGAGGGGGGAAAGCAGGGCTATTGGGCTTAAGTGACTTGCCCAAGGTCACACAACCAGTAAGTGTTAAGGCTGGGGCTGGATTTGAACTCAGGTCCTCTTGACTCCAGGACCAGTACTCTATTCACTGCACCACCTAGCTGCCCCTAAAATTTTCTTCTTACTTCTTACCTGGTCCTAGCCTCCTAAACCACAGAACAATGTTCTGTTTGGAACTCATCTCTTCCTCCCTTCATGTGACACTTTAATGTGAGTTTGATGACCATGTTTGGCTCCAAATCCCAGAGCTGTACTCTATTTGTTCCCCCAAGTAAGAAAATGACCAATCTATTGCCATCCTGAGCTAAGCTCTATAACACGGATCAACTTCACTCCTAAGTACATTTTTAATAGCTATCACAAAAACATGATAAAAAGAATTTTAACAAGGGAAGGACCAATGAGGTTATAATGAGAGAATCCTTGGTTCTTGACTACTTTCTAATACAGTGCTTTTATTCATGATCAGACAGCAGTAACTGAGAGTTTTATGAAGGAGGAAGATTGGAAGAGAGGAGAGATCTAAAGACTTAGGCATCAAGCCCCTTGGGTTCTATTCTCAGACCTGCCAGCAACTCAGTGGGTAGAGTAAGAATACAGCTGTCACATCTGAGTTCCTCTAGACTCCACAAATAGACTGGGGCTGATCCAGGCTTACCTCCTTCCTACCCTTCAGAATCCTGTGCAAATGAATGTACTGATCAGAATTATACACCGCACAGACTGAATAGGCCTGAGTGAGGCATCTGCTGGAAGAGAATGAAGTTACATGTCTAGATAACACACACACTCACATACACACACACATACACATCAACACATACATACACTTGCAAATAATTATGCTAGCTGCTTGGGATAGAATCAAGACCAAAAAAAATCTGTCTTCAAGGAGTTTATATTCTACTGGGCTATACAACATATGAAAAGTAATCATTTGAGGAAGGAAGCAGAATTACCCTCTATGAACTAATATTTTTACTCCTTTTTCTCTCTCTAGCCTAAGTATAATTGAACATGTCCCCCAAAGATCTTCAGGAGTGTTTTTATATTCCGAAATGGTAAAATAAAGCTGAAGATGTAGATGTCTGGTGAAGATCTAATCAGGAATTGTTGTTCTTGAAAAATGGGCTCACAATGCAATAATATAAGGTTAGCTTGAGACCTGTTGGTATTTAGCCCTTCAGTTTTTGCTAGAGTTATAACAGGTTCAAGGAATCTCACTTTATCTCCACCCATTGTAGTGGCAGCAATCTGAGTTTTACTGTCAGAGGTAGTGTGATACAGCAGATATTGCTGGATCTGGATTCAGAGTTCCTGGGTTCAAATCTTGCATCTGAATTTGAGAGTGGGATGGGACCTCAGCAGCCAGCTAGTTCAACTATCTCATTTCACACATGAGGAAGCTGAGGGACAGAGAAGCTATACACAGAATGCCAAGGAGTATCTAAATGAAGTTCCAGACAAAGGCTTTCGTGATTCTCTTTTTAAAATTTATTTACTATTAGTTTACAACATTCAGTTCCATAAAATTTTGAGTTCCAAGTTTTCTATCCCCCCCCAATGATGGCATGCAATCCAATATAGGTTCTACATACATCTTCACATTAAACATTAGTCAAGTTGTAAAGAATTTTAACCAATGGAATGAATAACGAGAAAGAAGAAACAAAACAAAACAGGCTTTCCACCTTTTCTGCACCACCCAGCTGCCAGCTTAGGGTTCTTTGCGGTTAGGTTCCCAAGGTCTTTGTTAGTCTAGACAGCCCTGTATGTTGTTGGGGCCCCTGATCTCAGAAGGTGGCAAAAAATAACAATTTTAGATTTGTTGGAGGACTGCTATTGACACCTTGGTATTAGACATTGAACTGCTGATAGTATCATTGGTGGTGCCACATGTCTGACTTTAGTCACTCCAAATATGGCAGTGGTAATAATTAAAGGCAGTCCCAGAAGCAATGTGGCAGAATGGAAAGAGCATTAGCTCTAAATACAGAGGACAGGGGCTCCAAACCTGCTTATGGGATATTGGGCAAGTCACTTAGCATCCTTAGTCCTCTGTTTTCTCATCTGTAGAATGAGGGGTTAAACCATACAGCTTCCAATGTTCCTGCCACTTCAAAGCTATGATTCTATGACTGGATCACTTCTGGAAAATGACCAGAGAAAAATATACAGCAGGCCTTAAATTTCAGCTGCGTAGGGGATATAGCCAGCACTTATTAAGAAAAGATCTGGGTAGTTCTCGGGGGGCGGAGCCAAGATGGCAGAGTAGAAACAGCGTGTCCAAGCCACTCTTCCCCCAGATCACCTCCAAACTATGTAAAAGGGGACTCTGAACAACTTCTGGAGCCCCAGCACCCACAGAACAACACAGAGAAGCTAACCTCCTGCTGAGGACAGCCCAGCAGCCCTGCAGGAAGGACCAGAACAGCGCTGGCAGAGCAGCTCGCAGTGCCCAGGGAGCTGAGCCCAGGTCCGCCTGAGCCACAGTTTTAGCCCCATGGCGGCCGGGCCAGCAGCTGGCTGGAGGGAGCCCAGAACACCAGCAGCCATGGCGATTCCAGAATTAGCAACATAGACATGCCTAGGACAAAGTGAGAGGTTAGTGCCCTATGGACTTTAGGACCAGTATTTGGGGAATGCGTTGGCTTCCTCCCCTGGGGGCTAGAAGCTGCTGAGGAGACACACCATTTTGTAGTTTTCAGAGGCAGTTCCAGCTCTGCCTGGAAACTGTAGGGAAATCCAGCGATCAGTCTTGGGGGGTAATCGCTCTTGCTTTAACCTCCCTGGATCTGGATTGTGATCTGGTGTGGAGGTCGTTCGGGGGTTTCCAGCTTGCCAGAAACGGAAGTTGACCCCCCCCCACATGTTCGGGATGAAAGTTCCCGTCTGGAGCCAGGCCATACTGTGGCAACAAGCCCAAAAGTCAAGTAATTAAGTGGCAACATGCCAAGGCAAAGGAAACAAATTAAACAGAAAAATGCAACCTTAGACTCCTACTTTGGGGGCAAAGAGGATCAAAGCATAGAGCAGGAGGAGGGCTGTGAGGTCAGAAGTCCTGCTCCAAAAGCCCCAGGGGAAAACATGAGCGGGTTGCAGGCCATAGAGGACCTTAAGAAGGACTTTAAAAATCAAATAAGAGAAGTGGAGGAAAAATTGGAAAGAGAAATGAGAAGGATGCAGGAAAAGTATGAAATGAGGGTCAACAGCCTGACTGAGGAAAACAGCACCTTAAAAAATAGACTAACTCAAATGGCAAAGGAGGCCCAAAAGGGCAATGAGGAGAAGAATGCCTTAAAAAGTCGAATTTGCCAGATGGAAAAAGAATCTCAAAAGTTCACTGAGGAGATTCATTCCTTCAGAGTTAGACTGGAGCAAATGGAAGCTAATGACTTTATGAGAAATCAAGATACTGTTAAGCAGATCCAAACAAATGAAAGATTAGAAGGCAATGTGAAATATCTCATGGGAAAAACCACTGACCTGGAAAATAGATCCAGGAGAGACAATTTAAAAATTATTGGACTACCTGAAAGCCATGATCAAGGAAAGAACCTAGAAATCACCCTTCAAGAAATTCTCAAGGAAAATTGCCCTGATGTTTTAGATCCAGAGGGCAAAATAGAGGTTGAAAGAATCCACTGATCACCTCCTGAAAAAGATCCCAAAAAGAAAACTCCCAGGAATGTTATAGCCAGGTTCCAGAATCCCCAGATCAAGGAGAAAATACTCCAAGCAGCCAGGAAGAAACAATTTCAATATTGTGGAAACACAATCAGAATAGCACAGGACCTAGCAGCTTCTACACTGAGGGATCGAAGCGCATGGAATATGATATTCCAGAGGGCAAAAGAGCTGGGAATGAACCCAAGGGTCAGTTACCCAGCAAAACTGAGTATTTTGTTCCAGGGAAAATATGGTCATTCAGTGGAATAGAGGAATTTCAAGCATTCTTGAGGAAAAAAACCACAGTTGAATAGAAAATTTGACATCCAGATGCAAGAAGGAAGAGATGCCTGAGAAGGTAATCAGGGAAAAGAAATCAAAAGGAACTTATCAAAGTTGAACTATTTACATTCCTATATGGAAAAACAATAACTGTGACTGATGAAATCTTTCTCTGTATGAAAATAATGGAAGAAGGGTATGTGGTCATATGAATATATATGTGAATGTGTGTGTATATGGTTACAGTTATATATGGATAGAGGGCATAGGTTGAATTTGTTGGGAAGGGAGGATACTCAAGGGGTGAAATTATGAGGTGAGAGAGGAAAGTGGCAAGAGGAGATGGGGAGAGCAGGGTAGGGTAAACTATCTCATGTAGAAGAAGCAAGGGGAAATGGTTGCAAGGGAGGGGGAGAATAGGAAGGCTAAAAAGGCAAAACCACATTCTCATTGAATTTGGTTCAGGGAGAGAATGACATACATACTAAATGGGATATCTCAACCTGCAGCAGAATAGGGGAAGGGGGATGAGAGGAGGGATGATGGATGGGAGGGCATCCTTGGGGGGAGGGGAGGTTGGAAGTACCCACTATAGAAGAGGGACAGGATCATGTAGGGAATGGACCAGGTTGGGGGTGGGATGAGTGGGAGGGAATTATAAGCAGCCTTGTACAATATATCTACTATGGTAATGTTTTGCATAGCTAGACATGTACAACATATACTGAATTACTTATCTTCCCACAGGGAATGGGTGACAAGAGAGGAAGGAAATGGATCTGAAATTCGAAGTCTTAAGATTAAATGTTTCAAATATATATAAAAAATTAAATATAAAAAAAGAAAAGAGCTGGACGTGACTAGGTATACCATTTGAAAGAAAATAAAAAGTAGAGCACCATTTTATTTGAGAGTTTGTTTTATAAGATAAACTTGAAGCTAGCAAATGCCAGAATGAGGAATTTCAGTTCTCTTCATCTTTACTGTAATATTTCTTTAAACATTCAATAATTAAAATGGTCAGGTGGGATTCAAGATGATGGCAGTAGAAGAGGTACATTTATCACCCCCTAAAATGATCTAAAGAACTTTTGAAAATGAATTTACTTAAAACCTTAGGAAAGGCTGCCTTCACGGCTTCTGTTGTGTGAAATACTTTCATGGCTATACCCTATATGTAGAGTTGCAATTCAAGAGGTCATAGATTTAGGATTTGAAGGGACTATAAAAACATATAAACCAACCTCCTCATTTTACTGATTCACAAACTGAGGTCCAGAGAATTTAAGGTCCTTACCCAACCTTACACAGGTCATAAGTGGAAGAATGAAGATTTGAGCTCCAAGTCTTCTGACTCCAAATCCATCTCTCTTCCCACTGTACCAATCCCCTTGTTGATATCTACTCAAATGTTGGCTATGAGCATATTACCTGATCAAACCCAGCAGTTATCTACTAGTCATCTAAAACATCAAAGGTGTCAAGAAAGTGGCCTGGAACACTCACCAGTGTGACCTAAACCAGATTAAAATGTAATTGGGGGGCAGCTAGGTGGCTCAGTGAGTAGAGCGTCGACCCTGGAGTCAGAAGGACCTGAGTTCAGATCCGGCCTCAGACACTTAACGCACACACACACAAACAAACAAACAAACAAAAACCTAGCCATGTGACCTTGGGCAAGTTACTTAACCCCAATTGCCCTCCAAAAGGCAAAAAAAAATGTAATTGGGAAATATTTAACAAAATAAGTAAAAATAAAATAAAACAGATAAAATTACATTTTAAAACTAAGTCATGTTCCCTACAGGGAGCCTTATGTACAGTTCAGGGATCCTTCCCCCCATTCCCCCACCCTCTACCCCACACCTTTTCTATTTGAGTTTGACACCACAGGTCTATGGGTCAAAAATTAAAGGTAACAACAAAGGTATATTTTATATTTCAAAAATGTGCCTTGTTTCTGCAGCCTAATAGGGTCAGAACCTATCAGTAAACAACAGTTAGAGGAGAAAAGGCCAACAGAAGCACAGATGTATTACACGTTGTAAAAGTCATTAAGTATGACTCAGGTGGAAAAACGTGTAACTTCTCTTTTTGACAGTGATGACAATTTAATAGTATTTGACTCTACCGAAGTTACATGGAGTGTCCTGAGGCAATGAAGGGGGCTGTTTATCTAGATGATAAACAAGCTTTTATTCTCTCCTTGGCTGTGTGGATGTGATCTGAAGTCTAAGGCCATCAGAAATTCACTTATATTGGCCACTAGTCAGACCATTTGGGCTTGAAATGGGCCTCGCTTAATGCAACATATTAGTGCAGGGCATTACTAATGAATGGCCATGTGGATGGACACATGTGCACACTATCAACTAGGCAGGCATCTTGGGGTGTGATGCTGACAAGGAAGCATTTGGCAGAGGAGAAATGCCTCCCACTTGGGCTCTTCTACTCTGAGTAAGATCTATGGAACCAGTTATATTTTTAGGGCTGACTGGCTCCCAAGAGAAGGCTGGGTAAATTCTAGTAATGAGAAGAGAGTTCTAGGATTGGCGAGGGGTCGGTAGATCAGAAATTAGAATTACTAAGACCTCCAAGCATTTAAGATGCCCTGGAGTATTGTGCTTAATCCTATGGACCAGAGCTTTAGAAGAACATTGATAAGCTAGAGAATATCCAGGGAAGAGAAACTAGAATGGAGAAGGGCTTTGGGCCCATGTCACTAAAGACTACTTGGAAAAACTGCGTATGGTTAACACAGAAGAGAACACTCCAAGGGGAACATGATGATTACCTTTGAGTATTTGAACAGCTGTTGTGGGGAAGAGAGATTCGATTTATTCTATATGGCCCCAGAAGGCACAAGTAAGCTTAATGGGAGGAGGTTGCAACTAGGTAAATTTGGGTTTGATGTCAGAAAAACACTTCCTAAAAAGGAGAGTTATCCAAGAATGGAAGGGGCTGCCATGGAGGGGCATAAGATACCAGATCTCAAAGTGGGCCTATCCAAGGACACATGTAATATAGAGTCAGGGTTTGACTTCATGCCCAGTGTTCTTTCCACTGGACGATTCCTACCTTCCTGTTTTATGACCACATGTGAAAATGAAAGAAATGTTAAGAGAAAGAATTAGTAGTTTTTTGGGGATTGGGGTTGGTTGGGTTTTGACCCTGTAATTTCCCCTGTGTGAGCAGCACTTTGTGATGAAATTTATTCCACTAATATAAAACAGTAATTCTTCTGTACTATCTAGTCTTAGTGAGCTGCCTAGGGCACTGAAGGGTAAGTCTCCTGGTTCAGAGCCAAAGAACCAATATGTGCCAGAAGTAGGAATTGATGCCATGTCTTCCAAGGTTGGCCCTCTTTTCCCTTTGCCATGTTGCCTCTCAAGACTATGATCATAAGTCAGAATTATGGTTCATAAAATCACAGACATGTCAAATGTCAACTTGGGCAAACCCTGCCCAATGGACAATCTTTTCTACAATGTGCCCACCAAGTGCCCGCCTAACCTTTGCTTGAAGAATTCCCATGAAAGGGAACCTAGTCCCCTGTTTGATCAGTTCTTTAGATAAGTGGTGTCAATATAATATAGAAATAGTTCCCTGCAGGGGAGCATGTTGTCTTAGAAAACCACAAATTGCTTTATCTATATTATATTGTATTTTCATTTATTTTTATTAAATATTTTCCGATTTTATTTTGATCTGGTTTGGGCCCATTTGGGTGCTTTGAAGCCACATATGACATGAATTTGACACCCCCGCTTTAGATAATTTTAATTCTTAATGAAAATTTTTTGATAAAGGCATTTCCCTACCTTACTCTAGATCAAATAATCTTACCCCCCCTACCCTTTCTCTTTCATTCTGGACAGTTTTGTCAGTCAGATGAAGCCTAGGGACCCTTTCTCAGAAAAAAAAAATGTTTTTAAATATGTAAAAAGAAATAAAGAACCATTTGATTATATTGAAATGCATTTATCTATCTATATTCCCATGTAGAAGTATAAATAAATGTATGTGTGCATACACTATGTGTGTATATATTATACTATATCATGTATCATATCATATTACATTTTATTCACAGACCTCAATTTAAGAACCTCTATTCTAGAGGAAATCAGTCTGAAGCATTATTAAAGAAATAACGTGGATATATCATTTATACCTAGGAGAAGTCAATTTTATATGAAAGGTCTAAAGTAATGTCTTCATTTGACATTTGGCCAGAATGGTAACTATCCTGAGAAGGATTAATGTCACAAAGGGTTTTTAAGAATAGAACTCTTATTACTAAAAAAATTTGACTGCCCTGAAGGAAAGCACTTTGTTCATGTAAATTAATGATAATAATGAAATAATGGACAGCAAATGCTGGCCCAAAGTACATAAATTTAAACCTCTGGCTAAAATTTTGCTCTTCCCAGCAAATAACATTCAGGTTAATGGGGTCAATATGTGAATTGAGGCCACCAAGGAATGCTGGGTTTGTTCATGTAAAATTTCCACTGAGGTCAATAACACATGAAGTAAATGGGTTGAAAGGATCCTTCAGATAGTATTTGTGAGAATATGAGGTCAACAGGGCCACAGAATCCAAAGGCAGTGCTTCATCTTACATAGTTGTCCCAATTCCTTCCTTCAGCCTCTATAGAATTCCACTTTCACCCTTTGGAATGGTGACCTTCAAGTTTTCCTTTTGTGGGAAGGACAAATGAATTCTTTATCTCTAAGTATCTAACAACTCTTTTCCTAATTTGCAATATTCTGATCTCCACTCTTCAGGATAAACAATAATTGTCATTGAGTCTTTTTAGAACTTTTTAAGGGCTATCTGACCCTTGATTCATGCTGTTAAATTCTAGTCCTTCCAGGTAACACTGGGCATCTAACCATTCTGGATTTCCTGGACAGATAGACCATCACAATTTATGGTTTTCTGAAGAATTTACACGCGTAAAAAAAATCCTGCTTCAGACACTTACAAGCTCTGTGACCATGGATGTGTCATTTACTCTCTCTGGGTCTCAGTTTCCTCATTTGTAAAATGGCATTACTACCAGCATTTATGTCACAGTATTTTTGTGAGGATTAAATCAAGTGCTGTTATATACACATATGTAAATACATAAAGCACTTTGTAAAACTCAAGTCCCATAGTCATACCAGATGTTAAATGATAATTTCTAATCCTTTCATTTTACAGCTAAGGTAAGTGAGGCCCAATGTCACACAGATGGCAGAGCTGGGCTTTGTCCTGAGCACCCCTGATTCTAAAACCAGGGCTCTTTTAATTTCAAGTGTAAAGAATATTGATTGTTATGGGGATTGAGGGAGGGAGGATAAGAAGAACTGGGATAAAAGCAGAAGAAGTAATAGGTAAATGAACCAGCAGCCAAAAAGTGACAGGTGTCAGAACTAGGTCAGTGCCCTGACCTCCTGACTTGAAAACTGGTCCAACTCCACTGCTGAAGGCTTCACTTTGAAGATCTAATGCTATTTGTAATGTTGCATCTTGGATTCAGTGAAACTGAACTCTCTCTTATCCATGATAGGGGCAAGTCCCCTCAATAGTCAGAAAAGTCTTTGATTTTTAAGCTAAAAACCTGTCTTCTGTGCTTTAAGCACTTGTTCAGTTGGCCCTGCACTTATCTCTTAAAAACAAATGGTGGTGTTGGCATTTAACATATTCATCATTATTTCTGGAGTGACTCTGTTATTAATCATACCTTCATCTGGTAAAGATTGAATGTGAACTTTCTCTGTCCATGGTATGCCAGGAGCTGGGACAAAGAATGACATGGTGGTGTTTCTGCTATGTATTATTATTATTATTATCATTATTATTGTTATTATAAATAATAAAATGAAAAGTAAAAAAAAAATACCTCCCCACCAACAAATGTACGGACCATTAGGTTTTATTTAAAATCCAAGGTGGAGGGTTTGTTGTTTATGTTTTTGATCCATAACCTGGTCATTTTTACCACAAATTGCAGAAAGGATAATCTTAAGGAGTCCAGATTTATTGATCAATGCAGCTTAGGGAAAAAATAGTAGAAAGTGTGTAGTAATCTATAACTTTCAGTTGATCTTTTAGCATCTATTGAGTGCCTGGAAAGATGCACACCAGGTGGTTTAACTGTATCTCAAAAACTCATCCTTCATAAGCTAACAGACAATAAAATCTAATGTTACACATATGGATGTCAAAACATCCTTGAGATTTCAAGGTGCTATATAAATACTAGTTACTGTTGTTGTTATTATTATTATTAAATTATACCAAACTGGACCATTATCATGGACAAAAGCATTGCTCACAGTTGCCTGGATATAATGCTCTGTAAAAAATTAGGAACTTTTTTGTAGTCCCTCCATAGTGAATATTCACAATCTTCCCAACCTCCTCTCAATTCCTGGAAAAGTCTCTTATTTTTTGAAGCAATTATGAGAAAGTAAAGGCTTTCCAAATAGAGAGACATAGTAAAAGAAATCAAATCTCTGTGGGAATGGGATGTAGCAAATATTATCTCCATCCTTTTGTCTGATACTGTAGTTATCCCAAAGATGTGGTCAGTGAGTCTATATCAAATAAACTTATATCGTCAAAGACAAAACAAAACATTTATTTAGGCCATGAGGGGGAAGAGGGGCTATAAAGTACAGGACTTGGAGTCAGGAAGCCCTAAGTTGAATCCTGCCTCAGATATTTAATACCTGAGACCTTAGTTGTTATTGTTCAGCTGTTTCAGTCATGTCCGACTCTTCATAATCCATTTGGAGTTTTCTGGACAAAGATTTCTGGACAAAAAGTGCATTACTACTTGCCATTTCCTTCTCTGGTCTATTTTATAGATTAGGAAACTGAAGCAAAGAAGGTTAAGTGAATTGTCCAGGGTCACACAGATAGTAAATGTCTGAGCCAGACTTGACTGGCATCTTTTGACTCCACAGCCAGTGCTCCAACCACTGCACCTCAGTTGGCTCATCTGTAAATGGGGATAATAATACCGCCTACCTCACAGTGTTGTTGCAAGGACCAAATGAGTTAATATAAGCAAAATACTTCATAAACCTTAAAGCACTATATAAGTGATAGTGTTTATTATTTTTTATTGTTATTTTAATGCAGAACATTAAATGTGAAAGAGTAATAGCAATCCAATGACTTGTCCCAGGACAAGACTATTTGAGCAGCTTAGAAAGAGATGGAAAGAATAACATGAATAATATCAAATCATAATATTTCTTATTTATAAAATGACTTGATATTTGTAAAGCATTCACAACTCTTTGAGATAGATGCTATTATTATTCCTATTTCACAGATGAGAAAACTGAGTCTCAGAGAGGTTAAGAAGGAACATATGGTCCCTGCCCTTATAGTTCTGAAGGCAAGACACCTACATTAAATGAGGAGGGAATAATTCAGGATAGCCTGAAAGAAGTTACTTTGGGATAATGAAAGGGAAATGAAACTTTGGTTAACAGGGGAGTGAATTTATAGAACCCTTGAAACTGACAAAACCTACAGGTGATACAAGATGAAAATCTAGATTTAGGTTTAGAGAAATTCACAAATGTTAGAGCCACATTTTTTTTTTACAGAAATCTATGCCTTTTTGGAGAATATCATTAACCTCTCATCAAAACTGTCAGAAATAACTTGACCCAGAGCAGTAATCCTTATTTTGAGAGAAGAGCAGAGGGCTGAGCCTTAGGGGATCCTATAAGAGGAAGAAGAAATAAAAGGGACTCTAGAAGGTGACAAAGGAGTTTGTCTGTGGCCATTATGGCATTTCAAGTTCTAGGATTTATAATATTAATGAAATCTTGCCAAGAAATTCCATACCAATACATTATGCTCCTCAGAGCACACTAGTATGAATGATCAGTTAATAAAATTTCCTAGACAAACCACTGTTAACTATATCTTAAAGAACACAAATAAATACAAATTGCTCAAGGTGAATTTGATCTCCTCTGAACTAAGAAGAAACTCCATCGCCAGACTGGGAATTTCTACTAGTTGTTTACTGTGCCTGGAATACACCCCTCCATATCCCTACCATTTGACTTCCCTGGGATTCCCTTTAAATCACAGCTAAAATCTCATCTTCAATGAGAATCCATTCCTGACCCTTGGTAATATTAGTGCTTTTCCTTTGTTGATTTCTTCTAATTTACCTGTACATATTATGTTCATACATAATTTTTTGTGTGTCTTCTCTCCATTAGGATGTGAGTTTCTGGAGAACAGGAACTGTTTTATGACTTTATTTTTATCTCCAGCACTTAGCTCAATGTCAAGAATATAGTAGGCGCTTAATAAATGCTTACTGAGTGACCGAAGTCATTTATATAATGAAAAGACTCCAAAGATCATCACTGAGATAAGCAAAGTATTTTTGATAGTTTAGGAAACAGTCTGATTTCTGAAACTTTCTCACACTGCCATTTTGAGTGCAACATAGAGAATGCCAGATCTACAAAGAATCTAATTAGCAATGGGAGCTTAACATTTGTATTTCTGGCTGTGAGAATTTTTGGTAATGATCTCAACCATGAACAAAGGCAGCTTTTGGAAGCAATAGATTTTGAGATTCCTCCCCTCACACTTTGCTTAAGGCCTTCATCCAAAAAAAAAAGTTTTAAAATACATCTCACACACACACACACACACACACACACTCACATGTACACCACACAGGACACTAAGGCAAAGATTCTATGGATTTCATTTCCAAATTTACAAAGGACTCTATGAGCACACCAGTCAGTCAGATATATTGGAAATGTATATATTTCCACATCAAATCTCATAAACAATGGAGAATAGGTTAAAAAAAAATACCCCACACACACAAAGAGCCTTGCAAATCGATCTCATGAGAAATTTATCTAGGATCTAATTCTTATGCAGAGACAAATATTCATCAATGATGAATCAAAAGGAAATGATACCCCCTCAAAGTAAGCTTCTGGCTGCCAAAGCTTCAGCTATGAACCAGGGCAAAGGGTCCTTCAGTTGGTTGTAATATCTATAGTTGCAGAGAAAGCTTTCCAGAGGTCAACAGGAAAAACAAAACAGAAGAAACCCAGACCCAAAAGAAACCAAAACAAGACACTCCTCTCTACCACAGGAATTCACTCCTAATGTACTAGAGGAAATGCCTCTTGTGATGTGATTGGGACTTCCTTGAGGGGAGGGCTGCAATTTTCCTATTGGCTACTAGCACTAATGATAGGTGAGAAGAAAAGGGAAGATGAATTTGTATAGAATTTACTTTGATGTACCCAGCACTGTGCTAAGCACTTTCCAAATATTATCTTAATTGATCCTTGTACAGGTAGGTTGCAATTATTATCCCCATTTTATGGTTGAGGAAATTGAGACAAACTTTCTTTCATCCCCAGTGCTTAATTAGCACAGTCCCTGGCACATAGTAGATGTTTCCTAAATTAGACAAACAATTGTCTCAATTTACTCAATTATAAATTTCTTCAATTTGAAATTTGAGACTTAATTATGGCCACACAGCTAGTAAGTGTCTCAGGCTGTATTTGAATACAGACTTTCTTGACTCCAGGATTAATGATCTGTATGATTAAAGTCCCCCAGATTTAATTTCCTGGGAGACTATATGGTCCAAAGAAATTGCATTAGGAGAGGAACCAAAACTTTTGAGAAGAAGGGGAACCACATGGAGAAGCAGTCATGGCAGTACATAGTATAGGAAAAATGACAATGAGAGTGACATTTCAGCTTTGTCAATTACCAAGGAAAACCTGATAGGAGCTGAGACCAAGAAAGAGGACAAACTACCCACAAGTGGGGCAGGGAGAAATATATAAACTGCATGAGGTAATCTTCTCAGCCTTCAGTGAGACTAGACAAGAAATCTTTTCCACGATCTTCCACAGACTGTAACAAGCCCCAGAGGCAAATGTTTTTCCCATTGTTTGTTTAGAGATGCTATGTATGGTGCATAGTAGTGTGTATGAGAAGAATGCTTCCTCTATTTCTTTGCATTTTTAAAATTTTGATTAAATACTTTGCTTTTAGCATGCATCTTCCTTATCTGGGCTGCCAGTGTAAGGCAAACTCAGTTTAGATGATCTTATCCATTACTAGAGGAGCTGAGATGGGGGGTTGAGCCAACTTAGATAAACTCATCATCCAACAGTTTGTGGAAATCAAGAGTTGAGTGATATATGGGCTATACAGTTTGGAACTCTTCAGCTGTGCATAGGTTTTGGCTGGGCATGTTCTCCAAAGAGGTCAAAGAGAGAGGAGAAAGGCTCCATTGTACAAACATTTAAACCATCTCTTTCTATGATGGCAAAGAGTAGAAAACTAAAAACTGAGAAGGTGACTATCAATTGGGAAATATCTAAACACATCAAGATATATGAATGTAATGGAATACTATTTAGTCTAAGAAATGATGAAAAGGGTGGTTTCAGAGAAAACTGGGAAGATTTGTATGAACTGATATAGATTCTTCCCCTCACACTTTCCTTAAGGCCTTCATCCAAAAAAAAGTTTTTAAATACATCACACACACATACACACACACACACACACACACACACACTTCTTTGAAATTCTTAGTCAGTTCTTAGACTAAATAATATTCCATTACATTCACATATCATAATGTGTTCAGACATTCCCCACCAATAGTCACCTTCTCAGTTTTCTGTTCTTTGCTACCACAGAAACGGCCTGAGACTGATCTATCTATACAGTAATGACAAAATTGTAAAGACAAATTGAAAGACTTGGGATCTCTGATAAATGCCATGACCAACCATAATTTCAAAAGATTGGTGAGGTTCTGTGCTACCCACCTCTGAAAAAGTGATGATGGATTCAAGATGTAGAATGAGACATACTCATTTTGAGACATGGGCCATGTAGGAATTTGTTTTGTTTGCACAAGCATAATTTTTTTTACAAGCATAATTTTTAATAAGGGTTTTATTTTCCTTTTTTTAATTTGTAGGCAAGGCATGAAGGGCAGAAAATAAATGTTAATTTATTTTAACATTTACCTAACAGTGTTTAGGTAAATAGACACATGAGGGTTTGTCTGGCAAGTGATAAGATATCTGTTGTCATCAAAGATAGTGGTATGGCTAAGACAATGGAGGGCAAATAGAATTGAAGTCATGACAATCCATTCATGATCCTTCTGGATATACTTGAGCTCAAACCACTTTACAAAAATCTGTGGGGATCCTTAAGTTGGCTGAACTGGACTGATTAGGGATTAGGGTGTCATCCTTGAGCAAACAGTGGGGGAAACTCTATGATGAAACTTGGGCTCCAGCGTGTGGAAGGGCTTAGCAAGAATCTCTTGCTCAGTCAGTCCCATGGCTGGGAGGAAGGAGTAGTTCTTCATTCCTGTTGGATCTAATTGGACTGCGATTTGGATCTATCATTTGACACTCACACAACTGTTTGTGCCACTTGCTTGTATCATGAGAATCAAAGTGAAATAAAATAACATTGAAAGATAAATGAAGAAACAAAGCCATATGGACCCTTTTGCCATTCTTTGCATATCTAGTGCTTAGTACAGTCTCTGACACATAGTAGGTGTTTTCTAAATTCCTATTGACTGATTCTCTCTTATAATTCATGGCTAACCTACATCTTCAAATCCAACCTATAAAGGTGGACTTATTTATGCAAATTCTAGCATTATAAAGCTGTGGCTTTCAATAATAATGATTTTTTATGACAAATTGCTATGTACTCTGGGTAGGCGTGTACTCTTGAGCTGAGTGTGTGATATGTAATTTAGGCATATTGTCCCTCAATACTCTCTCAGATGGGTCTTTTTTGCCATATCTATTCAGTGTACTGTCGATGTTAAATTGTTGTCTTTTGTTTTCAATGGTACCATAGTTTGGTTACCAGGGATGCCAGAGAATTCACCCTTGTTTTGAAACTCTGAAGCTTGTTTGTTCTTTACAGTTTTAGGTTCCATGTTATCCTGTTTCCACTCAAACCTGGATTGGTTTTGCAGAGGAACAACTCTGTGCTTATGTGGAAGAAAACATGGCTCTTAATTCGGTATGAGAATGCTAAATGTGGGATTTACACAAGAGATTTAGTTCTTACTTTAGAGATACATGTAGACAGAAGACTTCCTAGACAGCATTCATAAGACAGTTGGAATTTTGGACTGAAGTCCACCAAGCTCAAGACATTTCTGGAGGACAAGTTCATCCTTTTCTTGACTTTCAGGGTTTATGAATCTTGAGACTGCTGAGGTCAAGGCTTCCTTGGGTATGATTGTTCTCTCTCTTCTAGTTTGAGCTAGATCATCTTTCAATCTCATTTAAAGATGTCATTTACTCATGTACATTCTCTAGTATATTCTAATCTGTAGTATTCTGATTTCTGTTGGACAAACATATTTAATATCTATTGTTAGCCAGATGGCACAGTGGATAGAGCATTGGTCCTAGATTCAGGAAGATGGGTTCATATTCGGCCTTACTAGCTGTGTGTTCTTTTGAAAGCCACTTAACCTCTGTTTGCTTCAGTTTCCTCAACTAAAAAAATGGGATTGTAATGGCACCTACCTCCAGGGTTGTGAGAATCAAATGAAATAATGCTTGTAAAACACTTAGCACAGAGCCTGGTGCATAAATGTTCATTCCCTTTCTCATCCTGTTCCCTAAGTGTGATAGTATTTTATGTAATTAGCCTCTGGTGTGAATGGGCTAAACTAGGGACTACCCTGCTCCTCAAGCAAAATCAGGGAAGTGGCTTTCTTTCTGAATTCATACTCATACCTCTAGACCAGAGATATTTGAAGGGTGGAAGAAAGATAGGACTTTAGCACAATACTGATCTTGGAGGCTAAAGGAGAGATTACCTCACCCTTGGCCCTTGTCTGTCTAGCATGGTGGGGGGATAGGCCTGCTCCCTCTCCTGCTCTTTGCAAAGTGGGTCAACTTTTGATCACATCTATTCAGTTCATTTCTATCTATCTAGACAACCCACATATACATATCTTACACATACAATTCTGTTCATAGATTCATTTTCAGGAATAACTGCTAGATAAATGAAGTACTCCTGAGCTACTTGAGTATATATTAAGTGGTATATATCAAAGGTAAAGGAAGGAGGAGTCCAATTGTGCTCTGCCCCTAATCAGACCATCTCTTGAGGACAGTGAAATTTTGGCACCTGAACAAAGTGAAAAAACTGGAGTCCATCCAGAGAAGTATCACCAGCATGGAGGAGGTAGGGGGGAAGACTTAGAATTCTGCAATGTGAGAAGTGGTTGAAGGCAATGGGAATATTTAGCCTAAAGAAGAGAGTTCAATTTGGATTGGGGGAAGGGGCATAATAAGAATATTTAAGTATTTGAAGGACAGTCACATGGAAGAAGAATTATACTTGCTTTTCTTTGCCCCCAGAGTACAAAGTTAGAAGCAGTGAGTAGAAATCACAAAGTTGTAAATTTTGGTTTAACTTCATGAAATGAATTGCTATGACAAGTATTGAGTGTTCTTCCACCCCACCCACTGAAGGTCTTTAAGCAAAGACTAGATGACCACTTGTAATTTCCTAAGTCAACATGGTTACAGTAGAAAGACCATTGTCTGCACTTGGAGGACTCTGGTTCAAATACTGCCTCTGATGCTTGTTACCTGAGTGACCTTGGTGAAGTCATAATCGATTTGGGCTACAATTTCCTCTCTTGTAAAGTTAGGGGATCTAAAAGCTTTCTGAAGCCCCTTCCAGCTTCATATATAGGAGGTATAGGACACTCAACGGTGGGAGTGGGGGGTGCGGGCTGTTCTCCACATATGGCCTCTCAAGGACCTTTTTGATTCTATGATTTTGTGATTGATCTTTGTAGGCTCCCCAGTTCTCTGGCATACTACTTTCCATATTGAAAATGCTTAAGAAATATTTGTTCAGTGAATAAATGTTAGTGAATGGAGCATTAAGTTAATGAATATAAAAGTAGAGTTTCAGCAGAAGAAAATGGTTCCATATAAATAAGTGGTCCTTTTTGAACATAGGACTGGGCCTTTAGTGTAATGAGACTTTATGTGTATATTTATATATGTGTGTTTGCATAATTGTGTATATGTATGCACAAAACTGATATACGTTAGAGCTAGTATCTATCAGAAGTAAGATTCATTAATACATAAAATATAATTAAAACAGATCAAGCAGTTCTATGGACATGGATGAGGAGGCAAGATAAGCAATGTTTCACAATAATAGCACTGTGTGGAGTTTTTCATCTGACACAAAAACCAGTACAAAAAATAAGTTGCTTCCATGAAAAATGGCAGTCTACCTAGATTGAAATATATTGGGCTTAGGAGACTATTAATTCATGATCAGGAAGATTAGAAGCAGCTGGGAACATTAACAAATCTGGAAGAACCATGCCATATACAGAAGGTGGTCTTATATGGAGATTCTGTTTTGATAAGATTACCACCTGATAAATTCCTCCTGAGATTTGATTATTCTGTAATTCGATTAGCCCAGGAAGAGTCAATGATGCCATCACCAGAGGGAGGAAAGTAGTTTGAGATAATGCTTTTCTTTTACCTTTATACTAGAGGGATGATTTTAGAAATGGTGAGATAAGAGGTGATGAAAAGTAATGTGACCCATAAAGAATGGGGAGAAGCAGAGTGTCAATGATGACAGTGATGCTATAGGCAAGCTGAGAGACAGAGTTACTACCCATGGAGAAGGGGCATTTACCTCTTAAGAAAGCGGAATAGGTCACAGAACAACCAGGAGACATGGAACTAAGTGACTTTGATCGATACAAAATTGAAAAGTCAGTGCTCAATGGGGCGCTGGGATATTTTGAAGGTTATAGGATGCTTGGAGCTGTTCACAAATGTCAGTAGGAATTTTTAATAGTCTTCTTATAGGCAAAGAGTATTTCATTTGAAAGTGATCAGAATGCCATTTTATTGCAATAAATTGTACATTTACATAAAGTCTGTCCTAATATTTCTTTCTCTTGTATTTATTGGTATGCAGAGATGCCTTGTGGAAAAAGGATGTGACTGGGAGTCTCTTAGTGATTATACCTTCCTTTCCTTTTCCTTTTTCTATTTCTAACTGCAAATCCTTTAAAACTCTGCACATTAGAATTTTCCAGGAATTTAAGTGAAACTCATTAGCCTACAGTTTAATGGATCTATTATTTTTTTCTATTTTGAAAATTGGTACCACATTTGATCATCATCAGCCCTTTAACACTACCCCCCCCCCCATCATGTTTCAAATGTCAGCAAAAGGGGAAATTTCTTCAATCACATCTAGAAGTTCATGTAACAGTCTTGGATGTGTGTTGCCAGGACTAATGATTTGAGCTCATTGAAGGCATACAAAAATGTAGGATTGAACCCCAATGACCTTGACCAAAGCTCTGCTACCTCAGGCAAGTCACTTCTCTGAGTGTTAATTTTCTCATTACTTATAATACTTATGTGATTTAGCTTAACGTTTTTTTTTTAATTGCTGTTCAATTGTTTCAGGAATGGCCAAATATTTGTGAACAATTTGGGTTTTTCTTAGCAGAGATACTTGAGCGGTTTGCCATTTCCTTCTTCATCTCATTTTACAGATGAGGAAACTGAGACAAATAGAATTAAATGACTTACCCAAGGTCATATAGCAAGAAAGTATCTGAGACCACATTTTAACTCATGAAAATGAGTCTTCCTGCTTCCCAGCCTTCTTTTCTATCTACTGTGCCACCTAGTTTCCCTAAAAGAAACTTTAAGGATCATTTAACTCAACTTCTTCATTTAATAGATTAGGAACTGAGGAAAACAGGATTAAGGGACTTGCTCAGGGTCACATAGTTAGTAAGTGTCTGAGGCTGTATTTGAACTCATGAAGATGAAACTGACTCCATCAAGAAGTTGACTTCAGGTCTGGCACTCTATCCATTGTGCCTCCTAGCCGCCACTACAGAGTTTTAATGAAGGTAAATGGAAATAGTATATAAGAAAGTGTTTTGTAAGCTCTAAAGTGATATATAAATATGATAGGAATTTTAAATTTATTTTCTTGTTTGTTTCATGGGTTAGAAAAATGTACTGAACATTTAGAAAGTAGTGTCTGTATGTATACACACACACACACACACACACACACACACACTTTTTTGCCTGCTTGTTCCTCCATATAATAATAAAAAGCTCTTGTCTATTTCAGTTTTCTGAGTACAATTTGTATAAATTCCTAAACTCAAGTCTTTGCCATATCACCAAACAAAGCATTTATGTAGTTCTAATATCTTTATTAGGATATTGAATATTAGAGTTTTGAATATAGTCTTTATTGGATGCTTTGAATGTGTTGATTAGTTGCCAGAGAGGGATTGAGGGTCAGGCCTAGACCTTTGACTTCATTGGTTTAAAGAACTCCCAGGTGCTATAACTTCCTCTAGCAATGCATATGGGCACTTTCTTGGCTACTAATTGTTTTAGAGAGTTGCCTGGGGGCATCGAGACATTCAGTAACTTGCCCAAGGTCATCCAGACCATCTGGGTCAGAGGGTGGACTTAGATCCAAGCCTCTCTTGATTTGGAGGCTGGCTTTCTATCAACTACCTCTCACAACAGTCTGACATCCTTCGATGAGAGATCCCCAC
Organism: Gymnobelideus leadbeateri; assembly: GCA_011680675.1. Lineage (NCBI taxonomy): Eukaryota > Metazoa > Chordata > Mammalia > Diprotodontia > Petauridae > Gymnobelideus > Gymnobelideus leadbeateri. Next base: position 27,004 of record WOXC01001751.1, read on the forward strand.
ACAATGAAATCACAGATCTGGTTTAGCGCAATGCCTAGCTCAATAGAGGTGCTTTAATAAATGTGTATTGACCGGCTAAAAAAAATCTACCCTTTCTGTAGTGCTTTAAGATTTACAGATTTTTTTTTACTTGTTATCTCATTTGAACGTGATAAAAAACCGCATGATGTGGGTCTCCATAATGAGGAAGCTTCTCATTATGTTCGTTTTACAAATGAGGAGAATGAGGTCCAGAGTGTTGAAGTGCTTTGCTCAATGTTGCCCAGCTTATAAATTTCAGAGGCAGGTTCAAAGCTGGCTCTCCCTCCTCTCTCAGTTTTAGTACTCTGCTATCTATGCTGCCCTTGCAAATTAACTGGGGGAGAAAGTGGGGCTGATAATCAGGAAATGAGAAAACTAGACCATCATCGTTAGATTCCAAATAATAACTTGAGAAGATATGAAAACTAAGACAGTATTGAAAAAGATAGTTACATTTGAAGTTTTGTTATTGCCATAGGAAGTCAAACCTTGAGGACCCACAATCTATTTTTGGGCACAACTCCTCTTTGTTTTGATAAACTGATTTGTTTTGCTTCAGTGAAGGGGTGGGAGAAAAATTGATGATTTTATATGTAAAATTCATGGCTAATTAAGCTTTCTACTTCAAAACTGCAGGTTTCTATGACTGGTTATTGGTTTTGAGTATCTTACACTGAAGACACAAACAGAGCTAATAGACAAAAGGATGTGGTGGGAAATTGATTAACGTGTCCATGCTCGCACATTTTCTGTGAGGTTATGCCCTGAAAGAATACTCAATTTTAGAAGTAAGGGGAGGGGTACTCTAGGGGAAAAGAAAGAAATATATTCCAGACCCCTAAGACAAACTTAGCAAAGAGTTCCCCGTTCCTAGAAATATGAAGAGGCATCGAATTCCTCCCTTACTAAAGATCCTCAATGACCCATGGAATGACTTGTTGTCAGATGTGATGGAGAAAGGATTCTTGTTTATATGCAAGTTGACTCTAAATGCTCTAATTTTCCTTCAGTTATGAGATCTGATGATTATGTGGTTCTGATTCTGAGAAGAAGCTTGCTTTGGAAATGTCCTGTTGCTTAGCAGTAAGAAGACTCTGCACCTTTTCTTTTGATCAGAGAAAGCTTGGCTTTTCTCCATAGAGATAACTTTTAAAAGAATGTTCTGTGGTGTAGTTGATAGAAAACCAACCTCAAAACCAGAAAGACTTGGATTCAAGTCTTATTGGCTGTGTGAACCTGAATAAGTCATCTGCAACACTCCCAGGCAATTCTTTAAGATGATTAATAACAAACAAAATGTCAATTTGCATTGGTCAAGGGAGATACATTACTTGGGAGTTCCTTAAACTAATAAAATTATGGGTCCAGTCCTGATCCTTATTCCCTATCTGCAAAACAATTAACTCAGCAGGACATTCAATAAAAGTTTATATTAGAACTCTATAATAGGGCATACCTATTTTTCAACTTTAATTTATCCTCTACTGGGAAAGGTCTACACCTTTTCTGAAGCAAGGCTTTTGTGATTATCAGCTTGATGGACTGATAACTTTCTAAGGCAGTTATTATATTATTAATATTAATTTTATATTATGGTCTTTCACTTGGTCAACTCAATTGTTTTTGACTCCCTACCCCTCTCCATTCTTGATAGAACAATGTAATGGAAAAGATCACTAGTTTGGTAGCTAGATGGCACCACAGTAGATAGAGCATTGGTCTTGAAGTCAGGAAGATCAGAGTTCAAATCTCACCCCAGACACTTGCTAGATGTGTGTTTAGTCACTTAACCTCTGGCTGCTTCAGCTTCCTCAACTGAAAAATAAAGAAAATATTTGGACCTGCCTCCCTGGGTTGTTGTGAAGATCAAATGAGATCAGATTTGTAAAGCACTTAGCACAGTGCCTGGCACATAATAGGTACTATAGAAAGACTTATTTCCTTGCTTTTACCCTTCCCTAGAGTGGAGTTAGAATTTAAGTCTCAGTTCCTTCACTGACTACCCAAGTAAACTTGGAGAATTCAACTCATCTTTATGGACCTCAGATTCCTCATTTGTGAATGAGGAGATTGGACTGGATGGCCTCCAAGGGTCCTTCCACCTCTTAATCTATTGTCCTATGAATTAGTCGTTTTATTATTTCCTTTCCCTTTTACTGAACATGATCTACCATGGTGCTCTTGTGCAGGAATTCCTTATACCTTGATATCCTTGCTTCAGCATCGACCATTTAGTATCATTTGTAGGTTCTGTGGATATCACATTTGTCATATCATTTGTAATGAATACAAATGGCATTTGATCACACACTCAGGCAAAGAACCAAAGATTAGCGGCTCATCTCTAGAACCACCTGGCGCTCTTTATCAAGGAAAGCATTAGCTCAGAGCAGAGGATGCTATTTTGTCATCCTTGGGGATTGATGGTTTTCTATCACAGCCTAGATTGGTTTCTATAGCACGCTTGCAATCTCCTTAATAATAATAACTTAGATTTGTATACCATTTGACAGTTTACAAAGAATCTTTGTGTTCATTATCTTATTCAAACCTGTGTAAGGCAGGAAGTACTAGTATAATTATTCCTTTTTTTTTTTTTTTTGCAGGTGAGAAAACTCAAGCTTACATAGCTAGTAAGTGGTAAAACCAGTCATTAGCTAAAAAGCTCCTTGAGACAGACTAACTTTTGCCTTTCTCTGTATTCCCAGTGCTTATCACAGTGTCTGGCACACAGTAGGTTCTTAATAACTGTTTACTGCATGACTGACTGACAATGTGCTCAAAGCACTGAAATAATGTATGTAAAATAGTTTGTATTCCTCTAAACATCACATATATGCCTTCCATCATTATGACATTCAAAAAACATATATTTAAACCCTTATTTTATGACAGACTAGTCAGTGAGGATATGTAGTATTGTCATCTTTTTATCTGTTAGCTCCTTTTTTTCCAATCTTCCCATCTCATCCTCATCTTTAAAAAACAAAACAAAACAGAAAAACCTTTTGCTAGAGACTGAGACCCACTCCAGCCATTCTCTTACATCCTGTCACTACTAAACACTTAGAAAAAGCTGCCTATCTTCATTGCCTCCACTTCCTCATCTCCCACTCACTTTTCTAGGATAAAATAAACACTCCCATTTGACATTTAAAGCCCTTTCTACTATGGCTCTAATCTCTTTCCACACTCACTGATTCTGTGCTCCCAACAAACGGGTTGACTTGCTATTCTCTGTACATGCCATTCCATTTCCTGGAACTGTGCTGTTCTGTACACATTCTCTATGCCTGGACTGTTCTCTGCCCTCTCCCCTACCTCAGGAATTCCCGACTACCTTTAGGGACTGCCAAAGTTGGCACAAGGAACATTTCCCCCTCCATTTTGCTGAAATTCCTTTTTTATATTTTGTATACAATAGAGATATAACTTTCTAAGACCGTAAGTGGTGAAGCAGGTGCCAATCTATACTGGCAGTGAGAGATTCCTCACTGGGAGTTTTCTACACAGTAATAAAATCAAAGGTCTGTAACAAAATGTCTTCTTCCCTCCCCTCCTTTTCCCCCTTTCTCTTTCTTTCCCTTTCCCTTTCCTCTCTCCCTTTCCTTTCCTTTCCTTTCCTTTCCTTTCCTTTCCTTTCCTTTCCTTTCCTTTCCTTTCCTTTCCTTTCCTTTCCTTTCCTTTCCTTCCCTTCCCTTCCCTTCCCTACCTTTCCTTCCTTCCTTCCTTCTTCCTTCCTTTCTTCCTTCTTTTCTTCCCTTCCCCTTCCTTCCTTCCTTCCTTCCTTCCTTCCTTCCTTCCTTCCTTCCTTCCTCCCTCCCTCCCTTCCTTCCTTCCTTCCTTCCTTCCTTCCTTCCTTCCTTCCTCCCTTCCTCCCTCCCTCCCTCCCTCCCTCCCTCCCTTCCTTCCTCCCTCCCTTCCTTCCTCCCTCCCTCTCCCTCCCCTCTCCCTCCCTCCCTCCCTTCCTTCCTTCCTTCCTTCCTTCTTCCTTCCTTTCTTCCTTCTTTCTTTCCCTTCCTCTTCCTTCCTTCCTTCTCCTTCCTTCCTTCCTTTCTTCCTTTCTTTCCCTTCCCCTTCCTTCCTTCCTTCCTCTCCCTTCCTTCCTCCCTCCCTTCCTTCCTTCCTCCCTTCCTTCCTCCCTTCCTCCCTTCCTTCCTTCCTTCCTTCCTTCCTTCCTTCCTTCCTTCCTTCCTTCCCGGGACTGGGAAGGCAATCTAGCTACACCATCTCATTTTTCAGATGACAACACAGTGGCCCAGAGATTTTAAGTGTCCAGCCCAAGGTCACACAGATGGTAACTGAAGAGGGAGAAGTTGAATACAGGTCTTTTATGTCCAAAGTCAGCATTCTTTCCACTGCGCTAGGGCCATGTTTTCTGCCACACCCTTGATCATAGTTTCCAGTGGATACAACAGAGTTTGTGATCCCAAAGATGACCTAAGGAGGTCCTGAGGAACTACTATGCTCTCTAAGAGACCATGCCCCATAAAAAAATGCAGCTCTCATTTCCTAAATCAAATACACAAATATTGGCAGAGGTAGTGAGAAAACTTAAGTGACTGCCAGTGGTGCCGGCCAGGTAGAACACATTGCCGAAGGCTATTTCTTCAGCCAGAGATTGGGGGAAAGTATGACATTTTCCTTTGGGATTAGAGTCAAAATGAAAGCTCTAGACACTGGAGAGAAAGGACTAAGTGCACATTTACATAGTGGTTTGTTTATATTTCCATGTAATTAGCTGCTAAAGCATTATTGAGGATTCAGACAAATGTGTGGTCCTAAAAATAATATAATAAATTGCCTGCATTTGTGTTAATTTGCCTCACCACTGCAAGGCTGGAGGCAACTGCAGGAGCACTTTATGTTGAACATGAATTATACAAATGAAAGAAACCCCCTTGGAGCAGATGTCTTTGTTTAGTTTCCCTCTTCCATTAATCCTTTCCTCTATTCAAGGTACAATATTGTGCTTTCTGAGGCCTGAGCAGGTTGGCCCTGAAACCTGGGTAATACATGCACTGCCCGGGGTACCTCTTTAGGGCAGTTCTTTATCATTTGTTGTCACCCTGTTCTGGGCTCTCCATAATTGAGCCACTAATTAGGTGATGAGTTCCATCAGATGTTAGGAAGATCAGCTTGACAAGCAGACTTTTCTGCCTAGTTAGTGATTCTCACAGGCAAGTGGTTCTTTCATCCACATGGTGTTTCTTCTTTGTCTCAAATAGAGAAGAATGGCAAACAGATGGGCTTGCTGATGAAGATGGAAAATTGTCTCTGGAAAAAGTTTCCTCATGTTCAAAACCATGGGGTTAGGCATGGGAGTAGGGGAGCAGATAATTAGATAGGAAACAAGACATGTTCTTCAAGTACAGTGGATAGAGTGGTGAAATGACAAAAAAAAGATCAGTGTCATATTTATTAAGTACCTACTATGTGCCAGGCACTGGGGTAAGTGCTAGGGATACAAAGAAAGGCAAAAAAGACAATTCCTGCCTGCAGGGGGCTCACAGTCTTAGGATCTTAGATTTAGTTACAATGGCCCTTCAACGTCATGCAGTCCAACTTCATTTTATAGCCAAAGGAACTGTCTAGAAAAAAAGTGACTTTCCTAGGGTCACAATGTAGTAAGTTCCCAAGCCCCAAACTGAACCCTTGATTCAACATCCAGTATTCTTTCAACCCTGCTTCCCTGTCTCTTACCTGACTTTGAATTCTATGTCTGACTCCTATTAACTGTGTGGCCATGAGCAAATCATATAACCTCCCTGACTCTGAATGTCTTCAGAGGTTAAAATGAGAACAATAATACTTGGAGTCAAAAGGGTTTGGTGGAACTAATGCTAATTACATTAATTAATAATTACAATTAATGTCTTATTACAATCAGTCAGCCTGGGTTCCAGTCTCAGCTTCACTCCTTAACCTACGTCCAGCAAGTCAATTCAACCTCTGGGACTTAATTTCTTCATGTGCAAAATGAAGGAATTGAACTGGATGACCAAAGTTTCCTCCAGCTGGAAATTGGTGGTTCTGTGGTTTTGTGTATATCTCTAACTTTAGACTTTTCTCTTGTGTTTCTTTGCCCTTATCTCTCCCTACACCCTACACATATATCATGAAAGCCAAAAAGCTTCTCATTGTGCATTTTTTAAGATTTCAGTACTGAATCCAGGAATTATGAGATGCAAATCCACTTGAAGTGAGTAAAAGTGGCATCCACAATTCATAAGGAGTCTGTTTTCCAAAGGAAAACAGAATAGGAGACATTCCAAGGCAACTCTACACCAGAAACACCGATATAAGAGACATAAATGTGATTTGGATTCAATTAGAAACAGAAGACATAAAGATGGAAAATTGTTGAAGTTTTCTGAATCCTTGAGGGGGTGGGGATAGGGAGTGGGAGGGGAGAGGAAGAAAAAAAGGATATGGGGTCAAAGTTTAGAGCAGCAATAATTGGTGAATGGGTCAGAGTCAAGGTCTAACCCTTCGCATAGGACCTAGAACCAGGAACCAAACAAGAAGATGAGTTTTCTGCATATCAGTTCACCCAGCATTCATTAAGACCCTCTGCTAGGTTCTGGGGAAGCAGAGGTAAAACAAACAAACAAACATGGTGGTACCTTTCTTGCCTTCCAGAAACTTATGATCTAATGGGCTATGTTTACATAAGAAAGCATGATATCATTCTAAAGGAAGGGATGTTTCATATCTATTTTCTCACCCTCCTAAATAGTGAGAGGGTCAAAGAACAACTCACAGAATTAGTAATTATGTAAGGGTTCTATCCATTCTCATTCATACATATGAACATTAAGATTCACAGCAAAATTTCTGGCACCCACTTCCACAGCAATTAGTGAGACTGATTGTGTAGCACTGCTGCAATGCATGAAGGGTAATTTGTTGATATTATGGGATCATAGATAGAGCTGAAAGGGACCGTAGAAAAAGTTGTTTTTTTAGCATAATCACTTTACAAATGAGAAAACTGAGGCCCACAGCGGTGAAGTGATTTGTAAAGTGTTGTGCAAGTGAGAAAAATGATTTTAAATTTAGCATTAAGAAATTCTTTGTTTTAGGAATTAATACAAAACTTTGGGATTTATTTGGGATATTTTGGGGAGATTGTGAAGAAGTTTCTTCCCATAATTTTCTCCTTGAGTAAAAAAGTCTTTTAAAAAAATATTTATACTCTTTGGTTACATTGTACAGATGTGGATTAAAGAACAGTGCAACTTCTGAGGAGCGGAAATTTCTGCTCCCCCAAAGTGCCATTTGTTCTAGGATATTTGAAAGTTGGAGGGAGTAGCTGTGTCACAGGATGAGTGAATAGAGGTGAGACATCCCTTAATTGTATCATATTTTCTTATGGAGATTTTGTGTCTCTTCTCCCTCCATGAACCTTGAGTAGATTGTAAACTCTTGGAGGCCAGGAATTGTGCCATTTTCAACATCTGCATCCCTAGCAAAAGAAATATTCTTGAAAAGTCTGAAGCATGTTATCAAGGGGTAATTGTATACAAAAATCAAAGGGATGTTTCATTGGCACAAGGAAGGCATTGTTCATGTAGGAAGAGATGGGCAGCACACTTGGTGCATTGCTGTTCACAGTGGACCAGGGAAAAAACTGTCATACAATGGATAGGAGGTTATGAGGAGACATTAGAAAGTTGTGAATGAGTTGAGCTATGATACCCATGTGAACTTGTTTGTACTCTGTCAACAAAGAAGCATCAAACAACCAACTTACTAAGAACCTACTGTGTGCCAAGCACTATTATGGTCACTATAGATATCAAGGCAAAAATGAACTACTCTACTCTCAGGAAGTTTATATTCTTTCACTTATCTGCAACAAGTAATTCTGACTAATCTGGGTTTGCAAGAATTTACCTGTAATCCTTCTCTAGTTATCCTTACGCCCTACACTGTGATCTGGGGTCACCAGCAGATAGTAGCTTCTCTTAGTTACAACGATAATTCCTGCCTGACATCCAGCATCACCCTTGGCCTCCTCTCCCACCTAGACACAAAGCAGGCCTTAATGGAGGAGTCTAATATGCAGCCGATTGGCTTCAGGAAGGAAAACTGTTAAACCTTATGAAATGACAGAAATACTTCTCACACAATGGTTCCTACCATCGGACTCTTTGCCTAATAAGGCATAATATATTCGGGAACTTAAAATTCACCAGTCAGCAGGAAAGAAGTGACAGGAAGAGGCCAACCAGTTTCAGGCTACCCAAGAATGTCGATGCAGCCTGCTGGAAGGGGATTTAACAGTGTAACAAATCAGAAGCTATGTACGGTCTTTGAAGTCCAAGGTTAACAAGAGAGGCATTAACAACAACTTTATTAAGGGGTTGCCTCAGAGCAAGAAAACTGCTGTTCACAGAATGTAGTGTTGGAAGAAAATTTAAAGTCAGAGCTGGAACTAGGGCAGGGTGGCTGGGGTAATGTTGCAAGGAGAAAAATGTAACACATGTTCTTCTTTATCATCACAGAAATAAATAACAGAGTTTAAACAAAACTGTTAATCAGTCAGGGTTGCCCTAAAGTAGAATGGGAAGCCCTGACCGTATTTACAGTTTTGTTTTTCTCTGACATTAAGCCTAAATTTGATAATTCATAAGCTGTTATCAGATAGAAAGTCTGAACCAGGAAGTTCAGGAGAATTACTACTGTGAAAGTCACTCCAGCTGCAGGGAGAATTAAGTTTCAATACAACTGAGTTATAAATATTGGATAGCAGGCATGAGCACCATCTAAGAGGTCAGGGTGTCAAGATCTAGGCAACATGAATAATACTCCTCCCCCTCCCCCCATTTCACAAAGGCAGGAGCTTTTAAAAATGGCCAATCTGTTTCTCGTTGCCCATCTCCCTGCACACACATCTCTTTTCCCTTACAAAGAGAGGTTTCAGACAACTGATGAGGCTGGGCAGCAGTAAAGGAAATTTAAGGGGTACTCAGTCACTGCTTCTTCCTTAGCTGTTTTCACCATATGATTTTCCCTAACCAGCACTGATTAAGGAACACCAAGGCTAAGTGTTGACAGGTGTGTTTTTCAGCCTTTTATGAACTGGGAAAGAAGAGGACTCACCCTGGTAATTGCGAGAGGGCCAGCTAAAGGAAGTCTTATAGACTGTTGATTACTGCATTTGTGCTGGGTAAATGCTGACTAGTCATGGTCTGTTGTAGAAAGGATGTGTGATCTGGTGAGGCCTAGGAAATATGCTTCTAGACTTATGCATCTCCTTCACAATGTGAAGTCTCTGTTCTAGCACTGACATAGGTTCACACAAGTTAGCCTTTAAATAAGGGTAAATAGGGACTCAAGAGGGGGCAGAGGAAACAGAACATAGAGAGAGCCTGCATTTAGATCTACTTTCTGTTCCCTGGAGAGAGGAGGGTGTAATATGATCCATGGACCATCTAGAGAATTGACCACATGGTCCCAGAGATGGTGGCAGATAGTGATCCCATAGGTACCAGACCTCCTCCCACTTCTGGGTTATCTTCATACCACGCATATAACCTCATTGTTGTTCAGTTGTGTCTGACTCTTCATGACCTCAGCTCCGGTATTCTAGGCAAAGATGCTGGAGTGGTTTGCCATTTCCTTCTGTAGTGGATTAAGGCAAACAGAAGTTAAGTGTCTTGCCCAACATCACAGAGCTAGTGTGTGTCTGATGCTGGATTTGAACTCATGTCTTCCTGATTCCTGGCCAGGTGCTCTACCAGAGCCACCTAGCTGCCTCTGTATATAACCTTAACCCCTTTCAACTCCCCTTGATAAAGTCTTCTCCTGTTTGAATGTAATCTCCCCCAGAATATAAATTGTCTTGTTTGCTTATATTTGCATCCTCTTAGATGAGGTGCTCTCTGGCCCAACCTTGTCCTACTACCCTCCTCCTTCCCTGTCCTGGGTCCTGACCTCCCCAGAAGCACTCATGGAATCCCAGGAGTCTTTGTCTCTTCCTTCTACAAGACAGTGCCCTAGGGTTTCCCTTCCTCAACTGGGAGATCTCTCCCCTTCTCAACTACCCAATTCGATTAGTGTTGTCTTAAGAGGTGAATTTGGGAATACATTTCATGTTGAAATACTCCACAATCTGACATCAGTCAGACAGATTTTGTATAGTTTTATATAATTTTGTATCATCTATTCACTGTTATAGCCAAAGTGGATGACTCACTGCTCTCCAGACATGGTCACTTCATGGCTTGTACATTCTACCACCGATGCCTATAATACACTCCATTTTCACCTCTGACTCTTTTAATACTTAACTTTGTCAAGGGTCATCTGATTTTCCACTACCTATAGCAAGCTTTCTCTCATATGACTAGCCAGAAATATAACTAAGGTGAGGTGGTCAGAGCTTTGTACCAGTACCCCTTAATTAGAAGGAGGTGACAGTGTTTAAACTTCTTTAGCAATATAAAAATTTAAAATTAAAATGATAAATTTAAAATTAAAAGTTAAATCTAAATTCAAATATATTTAAAATTAAAATTTAAAATTTAATTAAAATTTTAAATCGAAGTTTAGCTCCTAGTTAACAAAAATAATTAAAGTAAGAATCTATCATATAGAATTTCCCACTCATGTTGCCTCTGGAGAGCTCCTTGAAGATAGATATTATTTCATTTTTGTCTTTCTATCTCAAGCACCTATCTTGGTTCCTGGCACATAGTAGGCAATTTAAATAAATGCTCATTAATTGATTGATGGCAAGTAGGCCAAACTTGATTACAATAAACTTCTTTTACAACCAAGATGAATGTTGCTTATAGGGCAAAATTGTCACATATTTTTTTCTGTCATAATGATGGAAAAAGCTTAGTGCTAAAGGTACTCCTCATGCACATTCAACTTATTGATTTAAAAGCCTCTCATCAGTGCTGTCCACAATTCAGCAAATAATAACTGAGATTAATAAATTTGGATTTTCATTAGAGTCCCATAAAACTTTTCCCCTTTTCACATTATGTTGTCAACATGCTAATGTATAGCCCTGTGATTTCTGGTCCTGCATAAAATGTGCACATTTCCATATAAATCAGGCATTTTTTTTTAGCATCGTTGTGTCTTAGTGTGATGCCAAGCTGTGAATTTAAATCGCAGCATATGTCATACTTATTTGTGCCGACTGTATTTCAAATGACTAACGACTACAATATTAGCGATATAAAATTTGACAAATTCTCAACCTGCTGAGTGAGTTGTTGTGATAAAAACTGGCTTAAACAACATCCCTATTGAGGAACTAATGAGGTGAGTTTTGCTGTTTTCCTGATAGGCATAGACCTTTGTCTATCAGTATTTACTGGGTGCCCACAGAAGCTAGCAACCCATTATGTAAAGGGGTGGCATTAGCCTGGTTGGTGATGCCACTGGGAGTCCATGATGGGTTGTAAAGAGGAGACAAAAAAAAGCAAAAGAAGTTGTGCTCCTACTATCCGCTTGGCTAGCCATTTAAATTATCTGTAAAAGCTTGGCGTTATTCAAGTGAATACTCACAAGGCATTGTTATTAACTTCCCTGTTAAAGGGTTCTTAGTAACTTCCGTGATGATATGAGTACACCAAAGCACCATGACATTTAGCAAGACAGGGCAGAGAATTGACAAGTACTGGAAGCTGGCTATTTCTTTATTGTTCAAGAGGAAAATTTGGAATCAGCTTGTAATCACCTCAGTGAATAATAGGCTGGCAGTATTGGAATCCTGATGAAGAGAAACACTGAAGACTCATCAGAATGTTTGCTATTGCCTGAATCATCCACCACAGCATCCCCATCAGGCCAGGTTTTGAAGGGTACTGCCTTTATTTTTGCAGTTTTTATAGAAATAGTCTTAGGGGCTGTACCTGGGATTTTGTTGGGATAGGGAACTGCCAGGTGGAGAAACTCACTCTCTCAGGGTAGGTCAGTATGTTGCCTTAGAGCACTAAAGGTTAACTGACTTGTCATATAAACAATATGGGCTAGAAGTGGGACTGGAATTCAAGGCTTCCTGGCCCCCAAATCTGCCTGTTTTCTACTATATCATGTAGTAACTTTCTATAATTTCAATATATTCTATGAAATATAGAGACAGTGTGATTGGTGGATGGAGTCAGGAAGATCTGGGTTCAAATCCTGATTCTGATACTAAGAACCTGTTTGTCATTGAACAAGTCACTTAATCTCTTGGTGCTTCACTTTCCTCATCTGCATGGTTTGTAAGGTTTCTTCCAACTCTGCACTTAAGTTAAAATCATTTCATGAGTTTGAGATTTATCAACGGGATCTCCATGACAACCCGTTTTATTCCAGAGAGTAATCATTGACTTTGGATAAGTTGTTCAAGGGCCAGGGGATTTAGTTCCTTTATTTGTAAGACAAGGAGGAATTGGACTAGATTAATTAATCAGTTAATAAAACTTTATTGAGCACCTACTGTGTACCAAGCATTGTGCTAAGAGATGGGTCCTGTTCTAAATTTATGCTCTGGGGGCAGCTAGGTGGTGCAATGAATAGAACACCAGCTCTGGAGTCAGGAGGACCTGAGTTTAAATCCGACCTTAACACTTGACACACTTACTTGGGCATTTACATGTCACCTTGGGCAAGTCACTTAATCCCAACTGCCCTGTTTCCCCCCCCAAAAAAATTTATGCTCCTTTGGAACCCTGGTAAAAGTAGAAATAGTTTGCATTTCTACAAACCAGTCCTTTCATGGTGAAACATATGGGGAATGCATCTTGCATATAGCAGGCAGCTCTTGCTATGTCTGTTAAAAACATCACACCATTATTCCCAAAGAGAATCATTCTAATAGTCATAGGCAATCTGGTGAACCAGTCACAGAAAAAAGTTATAGGCAGAATAAAAGCTTTTACATTCATGTAATTGGTTGGCTTTGTGTCTTGGGGAAGAAGCAGATACATTTTGGTGGTGAGTGAGACCTACTTGGAGTTGGTACTACAATTCACAAAGCCCTTATTAAGCATGCCCCAAGTTCTGTTCTCGGTGCTGGGGTGTCATAGAAACCATACCTGCAACACGTGGACTTGATTAGTTTTTCTCCAAAATGTATTGAAATCTAATTGGCCCATAGGATTATAGCTCAAAGATTGATTTGACTTCCTGGTTTCTCCGAAAAACAAAATCCAGGTCAGGAGGCTTAGCTTTACCACAGAAAATGGAGATTCAGGGAAACTGTGTCCACCTGACTCAATATTGTATATTTGATGACTATCCTTTCCATGCTATGGCCATATGAACTTCCTTTTATTAACACTTGCTTTTTCCAACCCCTCTTAATTCCAATGCCTTCCCTCTGTTAATTATCTCCTAGCTATCTCGCAGATGGTTTCCTTTGTATATATTTGTTGCATGCTGGCTCTCCCATTAGACTGTAAACTCCTTAAGAGTAGACTGTCTTTTGTGTCTTTTTACATCTCCAAAATTTAGTACAATGACTAGCACATAGTAGGTACTTAATAATTATTTACTGATTAAATGACTGACATCAAATATCAGGGAGTTCTTTGACAGTCCAGTGAAGCCTAGGGGGCCCTTTTCAGAATAAGTTTTTGAATAACAGATAATAATTTATATCAACAACTACAGTAATAATATTTATTATATATAAACTAAAATGCATAGGGTTATCAAGGAAATAAATTGTATTGAAATACAGTTATCAATTTTTTTTTTCAGTTTATAGACCTAAGGTGAAAAGCTACTGGTTTATGCTGTTTACCTAAATGTCTCACAATTTCATCATGGACAAGATAGAGAGATATCAGGTTTACAGTTGGGTAGATTCAGGACTGGCTAAATGATCAGATTAGATGGTCAGAGTATCTCATTTAATTCCAGTCCTAAACCTGAACCACCAGACTGACTTGAGTCAGGCTTGGCTTAGCACATGGGGAGACAAAGTCAAAAAAGCAACAGCCCTTGCCCTCCATTTTCCTGGGGAGAAACATCACGCCCCCAGATAAGGCAAAAAAGTAATATTAGACCTGAGGAAGTCTTACATAGGAGATGGCTTCTAAGCTAATTTTTGAACATCGAGAAATAGGAAGTCACTTCCACCTAAATGGGCTACTCCAGTTTCTGATGGGAGGAAAGGTAAACTGAGGTCAGTAAACAAGAAACAAAGTCATTTTCCTCAACCATTTCAGGCAGCTGAAAAATCAGTGTATGCCATCAATTATCAGAAGTCAGAATTAAGTTTGCTTGGAGAAATATCAATGATGTCAGATGTATAGACACTATCACTCTGGTGGCAGAAAGTTAAGAGGAATTGAGAAGCCCCTTCATACAGGTAAAGGAAGAGAATGTAAAAGCTGGCTTGAAGCTTAACATTAAAAGAAACAACTAAGATCTTGGCAACTGGTCCCATCACTTCCTGAAAAATGGAGGGAGAAGAAAAGGAAGCAGCATCAGGTTGTATATTCTTGGGCTCAAAGACCACCGCAGGTGGTGATTGAAGCTATGAAATTAAAAGACACTTGCTCCTTGAGAGGAAAGTGATGGCAAATTTTGGACAGTATACTTAAGAGTAGAGACATCACCTTGCCAACAAAGTTTCATGCATATATATATATATATATATATATATATATATATATATATATATATATATATATATATATATATATATATATGAAACTGTCCTTAGACAGCATGGAGATCAAATCAGTCAATCAATACTTAAAGGAATTAATTCAGGCTATTTACTGGTAGGTCAAATACTGAAGCTGGAGTGTAAATATGTTGGCCACATAATGAGAGGAGAGGACTCATTGGAAAAGATCCTGATGTTGGGAAAAACTGAAGGCAAAAGAAGAGTATGGCAAAAGGCAAACGGATGGCAGAGGATGAGACAAATAGATAGTGTCATGGAAGCAATGGACATGAGTTTGGAGAGACTTCAGGAAACAGTGGAGGATAGACCCAATGTTCTATGGTCCATGGGGTCACAAAGAATCAGACATGACTGAACAACAAGTTGGCTTTCAGTTGTCACATATTCCCACAATATCTCAGTTGGAAAAGATCCCAGGGGCGACTTAGTCCAACTCAGATCAGAGCAAGAATCTCGGTGAAGCCAAGTTCTGGCATATGGTACCAACCTGGGTAAGTGAACCCAGTGATGGACTGTGCATTTATCACCTGAGGACCCTCCTCACTAAGTTTGAAAAGGTTCTGTCACCTGAAGGTTAGTCATTAAGAAGGTTAGTATTAAAGTAAATATCTTTATTTTATTTTTTAACCTACTGATTCAAGTTCTTTTTCTAGCTCTTTCCAAATTCCAATCTCTCTCTCTCTTTGTTTCTCTGTGTGTCTCTCTTTATATCTCTATCTCTTTGTCTTTGTGTGGCTCTCTTTCTCTCTGTCTCTGTATGTGTCTCTCTCTTTCTCACTCTGTCTCTGTCTCCCTATTCTTTTTTTTTTTTTTAAAGCAATTGGGGTTAAGTAACTTGCTCAAGGTTACACGGCTAGTCATTATTTATGCGTGGGTGCTCATTTTCTGAGGCCGGATCTGATCTCAGGTCATCCCAACTCCGAGGCCGGCACTCTTACTCACTGCGCCACCTAGCCGCCCCTTTAGGGCAATTTGGGTTAAGTAACTTGCCCAAGGTCACACTGCTAGGTTTTTGTTTGTGTGGCTAAAGTGTCGGAGGCCGGCTCCGAACTCAGGTCCTTCTGACTCCAGGGCCGACGCTCTATTCACTGTGCCACCTAGCCGCCCTATGTCTCCCTATTCTAAAATACTTGAGGACAGGAATGACATCTTTATGTGTCTAGAATCAATAAACAATAAACCAATAAATAAATAATAAATAAACAGAAACAAACCAATAAAGAAACAATAAATACAGTAAACCAAGTCCTGGACTTGGGGCTAAGAGTCCTGGCTTCCAGTCATGCCTCTGGCACTAATAATAATCATGGGCAAATATCTGAACTCCAAGAGTCTCAGTTTTCTCATCTGTTACATGGCATCATAATATTTATCCTACCCACTTCATTGAAGGTTATGAAGAAAGTTCTTTGAAAACTTTGAGGCAATAGATAATTATTGCAATTATTGCAGTAGATTGGGGCGGCTAGGTGGCACAGTGAGTAGAGCGCCAGCCCTGGAGTCAGAAAGACCTGAGTTCGGATCCGGCCTCAGACACTTAATGCACACACGAATAAAAACCTAACCGTGTGACCTTGGGCAAGTTACTTAACCCCAATTGCCCTCCAAAAAGCAAAAAAAAAAAATATTGCAGTAGATAAATGTATGTTATTGTTATTACTACTACTACTATTATTTGTCTTGCCATATAGGCTAGCACAAATTATATATTCAAGGGATTGCTGATCAGCTTATGTGTCCCATTCAAGAGTCAATATTTTTTCAGGCTATTATTGTTAGAGAAGAGATACATTAAAGACTCCCAAGAAAGTCATTAAGTTGAAGGCACCACTGGATTTCATGGTTTTCTATGTTTCAGATGCGTCTCCTTTTCCATATTTGCTATATCTGATCAGACTGGTTCCAATGGATACATTTGGGAACCTGGAATTTCCTTTCTTTCTTCCTTTCGAATACTTCCCCTTTGAAAAGACCAAACAAAAACCTATTTATTCCCTTTCCCTTTTTCTCTGAAACAAACTAACATAACATGGGTGAAGAGAGAGCACCACCATGCTGTAGTGGTTGGAAGGGCAGACCTTTTTTCTGGAATACATACAAGCTATGTGAGCAGGAGGTAGGTCTCTTCACCACTCAGGGTCCTGGGCAATTCTCTAAGACTCTAAGTTATTGACTAGCTGCTGACCTGAATTAGTGGAGGGACTTTCCACACCAACAATTCTCTGTGCCTTGTGAAATCATAAATCTGTACTAAACAGACAAAAATATAATGTCTGGTAGGAAATGGTCAACTATTGAATCCCTTTCATGTATATTGGGATACTGTAACAAAAGGTATAAACCCTATTAATCCAAAGACCTCAGCTCTTTAGGATACCCCTAACATGACCTGGTTTAGCCCATCCCTTTGAGGGACTCTTTAGGAGCCTAGAAAGCACTGGGTGGGTTACAGTGGCCTGTAGCCATTTCCTTTCTGTGTTTAGCCTCAATAAAATCTCTTTAACTAAGCAATTGTTTGGCCGACTGGTGTTTTCTACATGGCTGGTTTAACATGGAATCGGCATATTGATTAGGGTAGGGAAAATTATCCTAGCAACAGAAGGAGTGGAAATTGCCTAAAATGTAAACAGAGCATTTGATTCTGTACAAAACAATAAAGGCCACTGGCAGACCACCCATTCTCAAAGTCATCACCCTTTTTTCCCATATCCAATGCTCTCACTTCTATTCCAAACATTTTGAGAAAGTGGAATCTGTCTCTCAGCAAAAGACATCTGCCATCCATGAACTGAAATTGAAACTACTGATATATAATGGAGTTTAATTAAACAAACATTTGTTAAGTACCTACTAAGTGCAAGGGAATGTGTCATATTCTAGATAAACTAAGGAAGGATGAATGCCAGTCTTCAAGAAGCTTATGTCCTCCTGGGAATGAGACACCAAATATACAGATCAATACTTGCTCAGTAGATATAAAATAATCATGAAAGGATGTGAGTGTCAGGTTGGGAGTAGATTTTGAGAATAGATCTTTCCACAATCAATCAAAAAGCATTTATTAACCATCTACAGTTTGTCAGGTACTGTGCTAGGGACTGATGGAAATGGACTTACCTTCAGTTTGCTTACATTATAAATAGCCATAGTACTTCCCCAATCAAGGTATGTAGTCAGGGGCTACAGCCTTTCAAGTAGAATTTTGCAGGACAAAAAGCAGCTTCTATTTATCTGCAGGAGAAACTGCTACAGTAATAATAATACTGAGACAGCTAGGTGGCACATTGCGCAGAGCAGTGAGCCTGCAGTCGCAAAGACTTGAGCTTAAATTCAGACTCAGACACTTATTAGTTGTGTGATCTCCACTTGCCTCAGTTTCCTCATATGTAAAACTAGGGTAACTCTCAGAGTTGTGGTAAAGATCAAAGGATATAATATTTGTAGATTGCTTAGCAGTGTCTGCATGTAGCTGGTGCTATATAAATGCTACTTATCATAATTATCATCACAATTATTAATACATTCTCCAACTACTTGTGGTAAACTCTAGGGTGAGACAACCAAAGAAGCTCTTTCCTAGTTGTCCCCCATGTCTGGGATGCACTTCTCCCTCTCTCTGCTTCCTGGATTCCATGGCTTCCTTCAAGATTCAGTTCAAATTTTACCTTCTGATAGAGACCTTCCCCTAATTCTTTCCAATCCCACCCTCAGTGCCTTCCCTCTAAGACTGCTTCCAGTTACTAGGTATGTAGCTTATATATCTAATGTTCTTTGCATGTTGTCTCCCTCATTACAATGTGAGCTCCTTACAGGAAGGTACTTTGTTTTTCTTTGTGTTCCCAGTGCTTAGAACAGTGTCTAATATAGTAAGTACCTGAAAAATGCTTTTTGACTTGATGACTTCCTACCCATTCTAGTGACTCTTTCTTCAATACTGCAGACAGACATACCATGGTGTGTTGGAAAAAGCATTGGATTTAGAGCCAAAGGACCATGGTTCCAACATTAATGCTTCTAGTTAGTAGCTGAGATCATGGTCTCAGTTTTATATCCATACAATGATGGGGATATACTAGAGAGCTTTGAATTTATGATTCTAATCAATCTATGATCCTCTGAAGATGGTGCCTCTATTCCTTCCTTGAATAATTCCAGTGATGGGATTTGGTGGCTCACTTTTTGAAGTAACCTCTTCTATCATTGGATCATTCTAAGAGTTAGGAAGTTCCTCTCTATATTGGACCAGACAATGACTCCTTATTACTTTCCACAATTGGCCTTAGTTCTGCTTTCTAAAACAACACCAAATATATTGACACTTTGGTAGGATAGCTCTTAAAATATACAAAAAACTGATCATGGGATGCATGTCTTTCTTCTGTACTTATTAAAAATAGCCTATTCCATCAACCACATACTCCAAGACATTCTTTCTCAATCCCTCATAAATCAATCAATCAAGCAACAAAAATTTATTAAACACCTGCTCTATGTAGACATTGCTTATGTCTCTGAGAATATCAAGGCCCCAGGTCTCAGGTAACTTTCATTAGAACATCTTGTTTTCCATTATCAGAAATACTTCATTTTTAATGTCCCTCTTGAAGTGTCACTTACAGGACTAAAGAAAATATTCCAGAAATGATCTGACTGGTATAGTGGAAAGTCTCATGTGAATCAACACAAATTAAACAGCTACATTTCTCCAACTTGCTGATAAGGATGCTATGGTAATTTGTTCAAGGTCTTGCTAGAACTTAAGATGAACTATATCCATGCTGTTGCTATTTAGTCATTTTTAGTCACGTCTGCATTTCCATGACCCCATTTGGGGTTTGCTTGGCAGAGATACTGGAGTGCTTTTCCATTTCCTTCTTCAACTAATTTTACAGATGAGGAAACTGAAGCAAACAGGGTTAAGTGACTTATCCATGGTCGAAGAACTAATAAGTGTCTGAACCCAGATCTTCCTGACCTCAGGCCTAGCACTCTATCCACTGAGCCACCTAACTGCCCCCCAACTAGTTATCTCTTCCACAGCATGTCTCCCCTCATTGTGTATTCAATATATCATGGGTCAGAATAAGAAATTAAATGGGAATTTCTTGGGAATTTTGGGGAAGCCACAGATGACTCGTGAAGGCCAGCAGAGTCTATGACCAGAGCCTATAACCAAATACTTAAACAAAATTTTACAGTAGGGTGTTGTAAATACCCTATGAAAGAAAAAGAAAAAAATCAGACTTTTTCTCTGGTATTAAGGGAAGGCCAAAAAATTTCCCACATATTTTCCAGATCGCAGAGGTGCCACACTCTTAGCCCTGTGACATGTAAGGGATAACTGAATACCTATAGCATTCCCCTAATCTCTCAGGGAGATAATCCTATCAACAAAGGAAAAGAAATTAGTTTACCAATAAGAAATTCTTATAAACCAAAGTTTTCTTCTAATGATTGCAATAAGACTTATGAGATCAATTTCAATTCGTTCCCACAATAGACAATGCTACAATCTCTGTTCTGTGTTGAAAACTACCCAGAAGTGAAGTAAATTTTGGAAGATCTACCATAAAGAGGTCCTTTTCCTTATGAAATGACATTGTAGGCAGTGTTCAGGGAAAAGGCTGTAGTGGTTGCATCGGAATTCCATTACCCCTACCTATAAGGGCCCAATTTTCTCAGAAAGGAGTTCAGGTGATGATGCTCAGACATAATTTCTCACAGATACTATGTGACGTGGATCCCTTAGCACTAATGCACTCTGGTCTTACTTGCCTCACTTTCTGCAATCTTCCCCATAACAAGCCAGTTTTGAATGGGCTAACCAAAGAAGCATAAGCTTAGAATTTTGCCTTCCATCTGCATTTATCTATTACCTGAAGACAGTCTTAGGGGAGGAAGTTGTTGTTGTCTTTAGGGCTATTTGCTCGTTGCCCTCATAGATAACCTGCTCTGGATACCTTAGATTCAACATGGGATGCCAAAAGAAACTTCAATCTGCCCATGTGCATTTCAAAGTGTCCAATAATGGCTCTGAGATAGAAGGGAATCCTTTATAGGCCCTTCTAAAGTAAGTGCTTTTGACCACATGACATGAATGGTTGATTTAATGCAGGCAGGCTGTTAGCAGCATTAAATGAGTGAGCAGTGGCAGAGTTAAGGAGAAAGTGCAGAGGGAAGGGAGGTTTAAAAAAGCTCTTGGGCTTCTAATAAAGTCCTCTAAAATTCCATTAAAAATGAATCAACAAACCTCTTTCAAAGCTCTCAATGCAAAAGGATGATTGTGACCAGTGACTTGCATATAGTAGGTGCTTAATAAAAGTTTTTATAATTGAATTGAATGATTAAAGGGGCCTTAGAGATCATTTAGTCCAACCCTCTCAATTTTACAGAGGAGAAAACCTGAGGTCCACAATGGGTAAGTGACTTGTTGAAAGCATTAGCACAGTGCCTGGAACATAGAAAGCACGTAGTAAATGCTTACTTTCACGATGGTGGTAATGGTGTTGATACTGCTGTGGATGGTGATGCCAGGAAGCAAGGCAAAGGGATACATGGAATGATGAGAGATTGTGACGAGATAAAGAAACTTCAAGGGAGCTCCTGATGGGCACAGTGAAGGGTGTGACCACCTTTGTAAGTAACTTCGTATGTCACTAAGGTGGAGAGGAGAAATAGACTATGGGAAGGGAGCAGACTGAGGAATTGTGAGGTTAGGTATTTGAGGGAATATTAACATGTTTGCTGACCTCTTGTTATGATGGCAGAATTTATGGAATTGGGTTAGTTAATGAATTCACTGAGAAAGGAAAGAGAATGTCTTGGGAGTTGGTAGATATGTCTTAGGACAGTAGAAATAATCTAATCATAATCTAAATAAATTGGGAAGGAGGAACTTTCAAAGGAGAGGTTGCTGAGAGATGGTGGTAGAGGGAGAGTTTTTTAATTATACATACTTTCTCTTCCTTTCCACAGCAAACCTCTTCCTTGCCTCACAAGGGTATTTCTTCTCAGATCACTAAAGCTCAGTTGGTAGGAGCCTCAGAAGCCACCTAGTCTAATCTGTGCCCAAGCAAAAACTGCCTTTGTGATGCCAATGACAAGCAAGCATCTTGGTTGCACTTAAAAGTAGAGAACATACTGTCTCCTGATATAGGCTATATCCACCTTTGGACAGCTCCAAGAGTCAGGAATTTTTTTCCCTCCCATTCCTTCTCTGGGGTCAGCAAGACAAGTCTTATTTGTCTTATGCTAGACAACTCTTTGAGTACTTGAAGACTGACATTGCTTCCCCACAAATTTCTCTCTTATTCAGAATAAACATCTCTAGTTACTTCAAGCAGGTCTTGGGTATTCAGGGAGGATTAGCACCACTAGTGTGAAGGCATACTGAGCCCTTTTCAGGGCTGCTCATAAACCTTCAGTGTCTACCTAGCACTCAACTCTCACTTGTGGCTCCAAGAAGGTGTAGCATGCACAGCAGCCACACCCTGATAAAACCATCTTAGCAGGTTGCCTAAATCATGTAATTGACAGTGAGTTAGGGGGTGTGTACCCCAAGCACGAGAAGACTTCCCTCCAGTAGAATGGGTAGATAAGAACAATGTGTTTTAAAGGGAAAAAGCAGGCACTGTAGAGCACTTAAGAGCTTTGTCAGACATCAAATACACCAAGGTCATCCACTACATCCTGGGCCATCACCAGCCATCCTGACTTTTGTCTTGCCACTGAACTTTCATGATCCTGGAAGAGAGAGTGAGGCTGATGACTTTGAGCAATTCTGTCTCACTTAATTACAATACAAGTCAAGGCATCAACCTGTGATGTCACCGGTCCTCTTTGGGAATGAAGGATGAACAATAGCCTCAGTCCCCTCATTAGTTTGGTTACCTGGCTTTGGAAAGAGTCCAGGTTATCAGTATCCATCCTAAAATTTGGTGGCCAGAACCAAATATCATATTCTAGATGTAGTCTTACCAGGGTAAAGGTAATGGGACAGACCGTCTGCTCCTTATTTCTAGATGCTATCTGTGTTGCTCAATGGAGCCGAACATTCAATTTGCTTCTTTGGCTGGCATAGCACTGTTCACTCACACTGATCTTGAACTCCACTTCTTTTGCTTCATCTCTTTTCTCTGAATTTTAGGGTTTTCCTGTCATTGTTTGACTCCCCAGGAGTCATTATTCCATGAAAAAGCCAGATTGTACAGCAAGCAATAGCTATGAATGCAAACTGATACGCTCACCCATAAGCCTATTTTAGAAACACCACTTGCATCAAAGCATCAAACACTTTTCAAAGCACCAAAGTGGAATTATTACACAGGATCTTGGGCCATAATAGACTCTATTAACATGATATGCTTGTGCAATGGAGAAAACAGAAGAGATAAGGTGATTGCCCAATGGACAGCTAATGGGATTTGTCTACTTTCCGCTCAATCCTAGGAGGACAGTCCACATTCACAGTGTGCCATATTCATAGTGGAAAGGGCCCTAGGAAAGGATAATTAGAAGCTCCTGGCTTGGACAATTTTGTGATGTATATGTGTGTGTGTGTGTGTGTGTGTGTGTGTGTGTGTGTGTGTGTGTGTGTGTTTAGACTGAATTAACAAGCCAGATAAAAACCAAAGAAAAGAAAGTTTAGGGGTAAATAATAATTCTAGGCATCACAAGTGAACAAGTATTTCTTAATTTACCAGGACTGAGTCAACCAGGAGTAGGAAGTTTATCTCCTTTTAGGAAATGCACCATTTCTGGCCCTGTATAGCATGTCTTTTAATTCAGGAGAAGTTATTTCCCATGTGGAAATATGGCAGCAGGGAATAGTTGATAATGTGCTAGATGAGGAAGAAGAAAGGCCTACTTTCAAATCTTACTCAGACACTCATTAGCTGTGTGACTCCAGCTAAGTGCTTTATTTTCTCCAGCTTTCAGTGTCCTCATCAATGAATGAAGAGGAAAATAATAGCTTTTGACTCACAGGGTTAATGTAAACATAAAATGAGATATTTGTAAACCACTTTGAATACCTTTGAGTGTTGTCCAAAAGCTAGCTATTATTAGGTGCAGCAGTAATTAGGAATCATTGACATTTATGTAGTACATTACAATTTAGAAAGCCTCATCCTCATAACAATCTGTGTAGTCAGCAGCACAAATATTACTATCCTTATTTTGCAGATGAGCAAATGAAGTCACAAAGAATTTAAGGGAATTGCCCAAGGCTGCACTCACTGATAATAGGTCTACAAAGAGTAAAACTTTTCTTTATTCTCAACAAGCTAATACAACAAAATTTGCCACTACTTATACAGAATTTAATAGTTACTGACTTCAGATAGAGAATCTCTTACTTAGAATCACAGACTGTCAGGGTTTGTTACCTTAGAGATGACCTAGTTCAATTTGGTATTTTTCAGATGGGCAATCTAAGGTCCAGAGGTGGACAGTGATTTGTCCAGGGTAATACAGATAGGGAATAACTGAGCTAGGTTTGTAATTCAAGTCATGACTCCCAGGATATTATTCCATTCTGCTTCTTCATTAGATCTTAGATACATCTTAAAGTCAAGCATCTGAATATGTGATCTAGGGACCCTTGGGAGTTCCCAAGATACTTTCAGGAGTTCTAGGAGGTCAAAACTATTTTCATAGTAATACTAAAGTGCTTTAATTTCCAGTACAGTGAGTATCTATAGATATAACCTACAAAACAAGAGCTTTTTGCTCAATAAATTTGCAGGGTGTAAAGGGGTGCTGAGACAAAAACATGAGAACTACTGATTAAAAATAATCTTCACTTAGAATTCATAATAGCCTGGAGTTGTTTTCCCTAACATTGTTCTAAAATACTGGATATGGAATCATGCCTATCACATGATCAGAAAAAAATAGACAGACTATTGCTATTTAGTTCAGTTCACACTATTGGGACATGATGTTACAGTAGGTGAAAAGAAATCTTGTCCTACCAAGAACTGCTAAATACTCTGCAATTTGTTCTTCAAGAAAATATAGTAGAATGAGATTTGGGTTTAGAAACAGAGGACCTAAATTTAAATCCCAGCTTCTCCATTTACTACCATGTGACCATGGGGAAATTATTTCACCTCTTCAGCCCTCATTTTCCTCCATTTATAAAACAAGAGCCTTGGATAAGTTGTCCACAGAGCCTACTTTCTATATCTATGATCCTAAAATCTTTTTCTCAACATAGCATTCAGTACAGTACTCTGGCTAAGTAGCCACAGAACTTCTGAGTGGGAAGGACCTCAGAAACCACCAAGTTCAACCCATATCTGAATAAAGAATCCCCCTTATAGCATGCTCAAAAATTGGTCATCCAGTCTTCACTTGAAGATCCCCAAAAGGGTTGGAACTCATTACCTCCAAAGGTGGCCCTTCTACTTTTGGATAGCTTGAATGATTAGGTGTTTCCACCTTCTTACCCCCAACATTAAACCAAGCTTAGCTAATTGAATAAAGTCTATTTTTTCTTCCAAATGTAAGCTCTTCAGACACTTGAAGAGAGTTTCATGTTTCCTGTAAGACTCTTATTTGCAAGACTTCTTCGCACCCTTGGTTACTTTAGCTAGTTTTCACATAGCAAGAATTTGAGTCCCTTCACCATCCTGGTTGCCCTCCTCTGGTTACTCTTCAGCCTGTCAGTGCCACCCACCCCTCCCCAAGATGTGATGTCTCCAGTCAGGGAGGCCTCATCAGTAGTCTTCTGACTGAGTAACTGCAACAGAATGAACATATTTCTATCAAACCAATATATTTTATCTGAGCCATAATTCACTATGGAAGCAGTCTACTCTAGTGGGAAAAGTGATGGTTTGGGAATCAGATCTTTTGGACTCCAATCCTAGCTCTCTAACTTACTATCTGTGCCAATAGCTCCTGTGGGCCTCAGTTTCCTCATCTGTACAATGAGTGAGTTGGCTTAGGAGACCTCTAAGGTGCCCTCCAATTCCAAATACATATTCTTACAAGCAGGGGAAGAATTTTGTTGTGGGGAAGGAATAGAGGTGTGAAATAGTGGAGAAATGGGTGTGAAGAGAACCTGGTGAAAAGTGCTTTAATATTAACTGCTCTTTTACTCCCAGGACTTTCCATCTCCTTTTTCTTTACCTATGCAAACTGTTTCCCATGCTTAGAATGTATCCCATCCTCACCTCTGTCTCTTAATAATAACAACATATATGGCATTGTGAGGTATTCAAAGGACTTCACTGCTACAAACATTATTTGAATATTTACTATTGTATGCACATACATATATACGTATATCTATATACATGCATATATGTATATGTGTATATATGTACGTGTGTATACACACACATGCCCACACATAGGGGCAGCTAGGTGACACAGTGGATAGAGAGAGTGTTGGGCCTAGAGTCAGGAAGACTCATCTTCCTGAGTTCAAATCTGGTCTCAGACACTTATTAGTTGTGTCACTAGTCCTTTTACCCTGTTTGCCTTTGTTTCCTCAGCTGGAGAAGGAAATGGCAAACCACTCAACCATCTTTGCCAAGAAAACTCCAAATCTGGGTATGAAGAGTCAGACATGATTGAAATCACTCAACAACAACATCTATCTATCTATCTGTCTATTTGTCTGTCTGTCTATGTGTGTAATATGCATGTATAAACAATTGTATATTTGAATATATGTTCTTGGATCCTCACAACAACCCAGGAAAGTAGGTGCTATTATTATCTTTATTTTATAGATGAAGAAAAAGAGATACAAAGTTGTTAAGTGACTTTCCCAGGGTCACGAGACTGGGAAATATCAGAGGCAAGATTTGAATTCAGGTCTTCCTGACTCCAAGCACTATGGTGCACTAGGTACACCTGGTGCACTATGTAACCTAGCTCCCATGTATGCATGTTGTTTCTTCTGATAGAATGTAAATAGTGATTATTCTGTTTTGGTATTTGTGCCCCCCATAGTTAGCTGGCATATAGTAGGCACTTAATGAATGCTTGTTGATTGACTGACCCAGTGCTAAAATTACACAGGGTCAAAGACCCAGAAGCAATCTCCCTCCTTGCAGCCCTCCCCATCCATTTAGCTGGGAGCCCTGTGACAAAACTGTTCATTGGACCAAAGTTTGTGAAGTTGAAAACAGTCTCTTGTGGTGAATAGTGCCATGTTCCCCATCAAGTTAACCCAAACTCTCATGTCCGGAAGAAGTTGTTGCCTTTGTTGGGTCTCCTGTACCCAGTGCCCACTGTTGAAGGCTTGGGGTGAGGGAGAAAAGAAACGGCCTTCATCACAGCTGAATGCCTACAAGATTGTTCATTATCCATTACCTGAAGCAGGAGTCTTTGGGTTAAATTGAGCTAAAACACTGAGTGGCCTTCAAGTAATCCCTCCCCCTTTTCTTATATATAAAACCCAGTTGAAAATAAGATTTTCATGTCTTAATTGTGACACAGAAAGTGTCTTTTATTCTTAACATGCTTGAGATAGCAAAGTAATTTTGGAGCTGAATATGATTGTCTCCGACATTCATGACTCAAATATTTAATCTAAAGGGAAAATTCCCAGAGTGCTTCTCTCATCATTTCTCAGTTCTGTGGAGAATAAAAGCTTCAACTTTATATGATCTGATATTATTTCCATTATTGGTATTATGCTGTAGGCAAATATCCTTCACGCGGTAAAAATCTACTTCCCTTGTGATTTCAGCACGTTAAGCACCACAAAGGCCCAATCTGTCCTTTACAATATAGGCGGTGGAGACCTTGTAATCTGCAGAGAATTTAATAACAATAATTTTCCTTCATGCCAGTATAGCCTTTAAGATTTAATACTAGATTCTTCTAAAACTTAAGGGTATCTCTCCTCCTCCCACCATTCCCTCTTACTAAGTAAGATCTTTTCTATTAAGGGATTCAATTTCTTATAGGCCAACTGCTCTAACAAGTGCTGGGTGTGTGGCAGGGTGGGTGTGTGGAGAATTTATGGGTTGATTACCTGAGGGAATAGTATGAAGGCAGCTAACCTTGTGTGTGACTAAAATGTTCTGGAGTTTCCCTACAACCCATCAGAAAGCAACTCTCACATATGGAATCTCAATGGAGAGCCCACAAATAGCTTGGCTTTCAATGTAACCCTTCCCTCTCTCTCAACCCCCGATTCCTTTAAAGATTGCCCCCTAAGTGGTAGTGATTTCATCTCATCTAGGGGTAGTAAATACCATTATCATATCTGGTTTTAATGATAGGACTCTTAATCTTTGAGAGATAGTACAGTGGCTGACATATGGTAAATACTTAATAAGTGTCTAACCTCTATTTACCTATCAATCATTGATATAATTTACTGATATATCTTTGTATCTATTATTCATCTATCATCTTTCTATCATCTATGTATCTATCATCTATTATCTGTGTATCTTCCTTCCTTCTTTCTTTTCCTCTCTCTCTTTCTGTCTTCCTTTTTCTTTTCCTCCCTCTTTCCTTTCCATTCATCTCTTTTAATGTAGAAGTTTAATTTTCTATGGTCAGAGATGGTTGAATACTAACCTAGGAATCAGACATATGATTTCCAGCCCTAGTTTAATTCAATTAAATTCAATAAGCATATATTACCCATTTCCTCTGTGCCAAGCACTATGCAGAGACCTGAAGATAAAGATGAAGGTAAAGATGAAACAAACTTTGCTTTCAAGGAGTTTAGTTTGGGGATGGGGAGGGACAGGGAATGATATGTAGATAGATGGATAGTACAAGGACACACAAAAAATAAGTACAAAGATAATTTAGGTTTGGGGGAGCATCAATCACTGAGATAATTGGGAAAGACCTCCGAGGTGACTTCTAAAAAGTCATATGATCCTATGATTTTGTAGCCAACCAGCTTGGCATGCTCACCTGTAAAGTGAAGGAATTGGATTAAATGGCATCTATGGCTCCTTAGAGCTCCCAAATTGTGCAGTGGTATGAGTGTTAGAAGCCAACAGGAGACACGATGGTGCTTTGCTCCAGGGATTTGGTTACAGGGTTCTATAGGCAGAAGATATACGTAGGTTTGAACCTTGTTCAAACTCAACAAGCCCATGGCTGAATTAACTGTTTTTTCTCTTAAACCCACTTTACTTTCAAATTGTTCCATTTCTTTTAAGGGCTCCACCATTCTTCTGATTATAAAGATTGATAATGTTTCTTTAAATTTTAAAAATTGAAATCATATGATCCAAAGTTGAGGTCGAGGTAGAACACTGGATCTAGCAACTTTGGATACTGTAATAATTCACCACCTTCACTTTGCACCTGAACACACCAAGCTTGTTAGCTGCAAGGCTGTAGGATCTGTGAGAATTTCTGTGTTGGAAGTCACTCACTTCTGAAGGGTCAGGAATCCCTGAATTAAAATCTGACCTCAAATTCTTACTAGCTGTGTGACCCTGGGCAAGTCTCTCCATCTCCATCTCTCTCAGTTTCCTCATCTGTACAATGGGAGTAATCACAATTGCACTTATATCCTAGGGTTATGAGGATAAAATGAGATAATACCAGTGAAGGGCTTTGTAAACCATTAGGTTCTATATAAATGCCATCATCATCACCATCATCATCATCAACAACAATAACAACAACATAATTATTATTATTTTTGCTGTTATTCTCACTCTCACCTCTTCTTTATCGAGTCACTTCCTAATTATCGTGGATTCTATCTCCCCAGAATCTCTTGAATCTACCACACCTCTCCACTAATACAGTTACCACTAGTGTTCAGGTCATCACTTCTGCTCCCAAACTTTGACATAATTGCCAGAAAGATATTTCTTTTTCTTTTCTTTTTGGAGGGGGGGAGGAAGAACAATTGGGGCTAAGTGACTTGCCCAGGGTCACACGGCTAATAAATGTTAAGTGTCTGAGGCTGGCTTTGAACTCAGGTCCTCCTGACTCCAGGGTCGGTGCTCTGTTCACTGTGCCACCTAGCCACCTCTAGAAAGATATTTCTAAAGCACAGGTCTGATGATGTGCCTCCCCAGCTCAAGAAGCATCAGAGGTTTCTCAATTCCTTCAGGAAAAAATGCAAACCCTTCTGTTTGGAGTTTGATATTTCTGAAATAACTCAAAACTTTAAGTAAATAAAAAGACAAAAAAATTAAAAATAAAATAAATTATAGTCAAAAAGTATCAATGGGGGGGCGGAGCCAAGATGGCGGAGTAGAAACAGCTCGTCCAAGCCACTCTGCCCCCAGATTCACCCCAAACTATGTAAAAGGGGACTCTGAACAACTTCTGGAGCCCCAGCACCCACAGCATGACACAGAGAAGCTAACCTCCCACTGAGAACAGCCCAGCAGCCCTGCAGGAAGGACCAACACAGCACTCTGGGAGCAGCAAGCACACAGCGCACAGAGCGTGGGGAGCCAAGCCCAGGTCTGCGTTTAGCCCCAGGGATGCAGGGCCAGCAGCTGGCTGGAGAGACCCCAGAACACCAGCAGCTGTGGCAACTCCAGAATTATCAACATAGACATGCCTAGGACAAAGTAAGAGGTTAGTGTCCTATGGACTTTGGGACCAGTACTTGGGGAATGCGTCGGCTCCCTCCCCTGGGGGCTAGAAGCCACTGAGGAGACACGCCATTTTGTAGTTTTCAGAGGCAGCTCCAGCTCCTGGCCTGCATGCAAACTGTAGGGAGATCCAGCGATCAGTCTTGGGGGGTAATCGCTCTTGCTTTAACCTCCCTGGATCTGGATTGTGATCTGGGGTGGAGGTCGTGGGTGGGTTTACAGCTTGCCAGAAACGGAAGTTGCCCCCCAACACGTTCAGGACGAAAATTCCTCTATCTGGCCTTAAAGCCATAGTGTGGCAACAAGCTCAAAAGTCAAGCAATTAAGTGGCAACATGCCAAGGCAAAAGAAACAGAAAAATGCAACCCTAGACTCCTATTTTGGGGGCATAGAGAGGGAAAAGGACTGTGAGGTCAGAAGTCCTGCTCCAAAAGCCCCAGGGAAAACATGAGCGGGTTGCAGGCCATAGAGGACCTTAAGAAGGACTTTAAAAATCAAATAAGAGAAGTGGAGGAAAAATTAGAAAGAGAAATGAGAAGGATGCAGGAAAAGTATGAAATGAGGGTCAACAGCCTGACTGAGGAAAACAACACCTTAAACAATAGACTAACTCAAATGGCAAAGGAGGCCCAAAAGGGCAATGAGGAGAAGAATGCCTTAAAAAGTCGAATTTGCCAGATGGAAAAAGAATCTCAAAACTTCACTGAGGAGATTCATTCCTTCAGAGTTAGACTGGAGCAAATGGAAGCTAATGACTTTATGAGAAATCAAGATGCTGCTAAGCAGATCCAAACAAATGGAAGATTAGAAGGCAATGTGAAATATCTCATGGGAAAAAACCACTGACCTGGAAAATAGACCCAGGAGAGACAATTTAAAAATTATTGGACTACCTGAAAGCCATGATCAAAGAAAGAACCTAGAAATCACCCTTCAAGAAATTCTCAAGGAAAATTGTCCTGATGTTTTAGATCCAGAGGGCAAAATAGAGGTTGAAAGAATCCACAGATCACCTCCTGAAAAAGATCCCAAAAAGAAAACTCCCAGGAATATTATAGCCAGGTTCCAGAATCCCCAGATCAAGGAGAAAATACTACAAGCAGCCAGGAAGAAACAATTTCAATATTGTGGAAACACAATCAGAATAGCCCAGGACCTGGCAGCTTCTACACTGAGGGATCGAAGGGCATGGAATATGATATTCCAGAGGGCAAAAGAACTGGGAATGAACCCAAGGGTCACCTACCCAGCAAAACTGAATATTTTGTTTCAGGGGAAAATATGGTCATTCAGTGGAATAGAGGACTTTCAAGCATTCTTGAGGGAAAAACCAGAATTGAATAGAAAATTTGACATCCAGACACAAGAAGGAAGAGATGCCTGAGAAGGTAATCAGGGAAAAGAAATCAAAAGGAACTTATCAAAGTTGAACTATTTACATTCCTATATGGAAAAGCAATGACTGTGACTGATGATATCTTTCTCACTATGAAAATAATGGAAGAAGGGTGTGTGGTCATGTGAATACATATGTGAATGTGTGTGTATATGGTTACAGTTATATATGGATAGAGGGCATAGGTTGAATTTGTTGGGAAGGGAGAACACTCAAGGGATGAAATTATGGGTGAGAGAGGAAAGTGGCAAGAGGAGATGGGGAGAGACAGGGTAGGGTAAACTATCTCATGTAGAAGAAGCAAGGGGAAGTGGTTGCAAGGGTGGGGGAGAATAGGAAGGCAAAAAAGGCAAAACCACATTCTCATTGAATGTGGTTCAGGGAGAGAATGACATACATACTAAATGGGATATCTCAACCTGCAGCAGAATAGGGGGAAGGGGGATGAGAGGAGGGATGATGGATGGGAGGGCATCCTTGGGGGGAGGGGAGGTTGGAAGTACCCACTATAGAAGAGGGACAGGATCATGTAGGGAATGGACCAGGTGGGGGGTGGGATGAGTGGGAGGGAATTATAAGCAGCCTTGTACAATATATCTACTATGATAATGTTTTGCATAGCTAGACATGTACAACATATACTGAATTACTTATCTCCCCAGAGGGAATGGGTGACAAGGGAGGAAGGAAATGGATCTGAAATTCGAGGTCTTAACATTAAATGTTTCAAATATATATAAATACTATTATTAATACTCTTTTGCTTGTATTTGGGAGATAAGATGTGCAGGCATTGGGACACAAAGATTCACCTTCCTCTAATGGAAAAGTCGAAGGGGGGTATGGGAGAAGGTATGGGAGAGAGCAGATTGGAGGAAGTGATATCTTGTGGGACTGCTATTCTGGGAGGTTGGGTAGGGGAATAACGGGGGAAAAATGATTGTATCTCAAAATCTGGTGGAAATGAATGATGTAAAACAGAAGTTAATAAAGCATTTGTTTAAAAAAAAAGAAAAAAATTATCAATGGACCATGACAAAAAAATGTTCAACAACATGAGAAAAATGGACATTTAAAAATTGATTATGTATGAATATTATCCATAATATAACCTACCACGATTTCCATCAATATGTCTACATCATCTATACAATTTTTTTCAGTATTCAATTTAATGACCAATAATTAAGGCAATAGGCACACTAAGTTTCTCTTTCACTGGACAGAGGCCTAGTAGGTTAGGTGACAGAGAAGGATCCTGGAAATGTATTTAAAGCTAAGGGACGCCTACAGCCTTTTTCTTTTTACTGCTGAAGTCATGAATTTTTTTTTAAACAATTGGGATTAAGGTCTCAAGGTTACACAGTTAGATATTTATTTATGTGTGGGTGCTAATTTTCTGAGGCTGGAACCGATCCCGGGTCCTCCGGGCTCCAGGGCTGGCAGTCTTACTCACTCTGCCACGTTAGCCGCCCCTGAAGTCATGAATCTTGATGGACAGAGTCTCACTGTCTATGATCGACAGAAGTAACTGATATTTATGTTTGAGCTTTTGTAAAGTTTGCCATATCTTCATATAATTTTGAATCCATGTGAAAAGCACTTGGTCTATTACATAAATATAATGACCTTTAAGATGGAGCCATGACTTAGTAGTCAAGTCAACAATCATTTATTAAGTACTTATTTGCCAAGGAATATGCTAAGTATTGGGAATATGAAATACAAACACAAAAAAACAGTCCCTGTCCTCAAGGAACTCACATCTAATGAGGGGAAGGGAATCCAGGCTACAGAGATGGATGGATTTCCAGGGCACTTATTTGGATCTGTAACTTCATGTATGTCCTCTCTTCAGTGATCCAGATTTCACTCTATCCATGGCTTCTCATCCCAAGCACTTCTCTCCACTTTCTCCCATGCACCAAATTATTAGTGAAAGAAAATGAAGTTTAGCAATGGCATGTATGAGATGGCTCACATGCTGCCACATTGTTAGAAAGCACTGCATTTGAATCTTGTACTTTTATAAACTAGTATAAATACAGCTTATAACAAAATGGTGTTATCTGAAATTTTTTTGAAATAATAATTTTGCTATAATAGTCCATGTAAAGAATAATAGTGATAATTGTTCATGGAAAATACTATACATCTTTTATGTTTTTTTTTTTTGGAGGGGGGAAAGCAGGGCATCTGGGGTTAAGTGACTTGCCCAAGGTCACATGCTAGTAAGTGTTAAATAAGTGTTAAGTGTCTGAGGCCGAATTTGAACTCATGTTCTCCTGACTCCAGGGCCAGCACTCTATTCACTGCACCACCTAGCCACCCCCTATACATCTTTTAAATAGTATTGTCAATGCTTTTTAAAAATCTCAAAATGAACATCAGACATGACTACTATGAAATTGAGTATGAGGTAAGTTCCTTCATGGCTTATCTTATCTAAAGCTTGTGTCTTCCTTAACAACTCTGCATACAGGAGAATTAATGAAAGTTTATTAAAGTTTTGGGATAGGGATTTCTTTCCCATGTACAAAGGAAGCACCAAAGACAAAGTCTTCAAAAACTTTTGTTGGAGAGATTTAAAATAGCTGACTGAACAAATGGCAGCAATAATTACTATTATACTCTACTGGAAGACTGAGACTAAAACTGTATCAGAACATCCAGCAATTTGTGAGCCTGTTGATTTGGTAATTTTACATTTCACCCTAGCTCTACACTGTCCCTTCAAAGTCCTTATGTACTGGTCAGCCCAGACAGGGCTTTGGTTCTTCCTCTAATTTCTGACTGTCTT
Organism: Gymnobelideus leadbeateri; assembly: GCA_011680675.1. NCBI lineage: Eukaryota > Metazoa > Chordata > Mammalia > Diprotodontia > Petauridae > Gymnobelideus > Gymnobelideus leadbeateri. The sequence goes on from WOXC01001751.1 coordinate 61,428, forward strand.
CTCTATACAAAAGCTTCTTCTACCAGACAGTTCTGCCCAATGGACCTAGGATCACCAGACTTTGAACTCACAAGCATGGACACATCCATTGCTAGATCGATGTTCAGTTTGATCGGGCAAAGACTCTCAAATGTGGAAGAAATATCCCAAAACATAGGCTCAGGTTTGGCTTGTAACGGCATGTGTTTTACTTACCATGGGATTTGCTATTTCTGCTGAGATTGTGGGGAAAGGCAACCCTTTCACCATCCTAAACATGAAATGAATTTGCTCTATCCAGAGTCAAGGAAGAGGCAAAATTTTTTTTGAAAGCATTTAAACTTCAAAGTGCCAAGATGGAGAGACTTTGAAGGCAAACCCTTGATTCTTTCTCTTTTGACCATGGTTGCACATTAACTTCATTCTAATTAGATAAGTCATTATTATTCTTGGTGCTATTTTGAGCCTCTGTCACTAAAGATTTGTTTCAAGTCATATTTAGAATAAACTCCTTCATGTGAAAAAATTCTACATCATAATGATTAAAAAACAACCATCTATTACCAGTTGTGAATTTTCTTTTCATGGTGATTGATGTGCCCTTGTTGTCAAAAATGGCTCACTGACACGCCTGTCCATATGGGAAGGGTGACAAAAACTAAATAATCTTGTAAATGCCTTGAATCTTTCTGCAAGGCAATCTCATTGAAATGGAAGAATGAAAAAACCAAGCAAAACCCATTTGTAAATTCTTTTTTGACACCACTCTTCCAAAACAATAACTTGCACCAATAAAATTCCCTTATAAAGCAAGACATTTGATATTGACCAGAGAGTTGCCATACAGACAGGTACAGTCAATTGTTTTGGAAATCAAAGTTCTGTTTGAAACTGAAATTTATTTTGGGTGCTCTGATAAGCAAACAGAATAAATCAGAGAGTCTCTGTAAAGTTTGATGGATGGTTTCCATTAGTTAAAGTGAATATGATGGTATGTCCTCATCCAAGTGTCGTTAACAAGAGAACTAAAGATCGATAACAGGTAGCACATGGGTCACTAGGGAGGAGGCCTTTCATTGTAGACTAGGAAAGGAAAAAAACAAATACCTACTTCATTAAATGAATGACTTGACAAAGAAACTCAAGCTTATTAATTCTTGGGCACAGGCTAATTTCATTTGATAGAAAACCACTAAATGATTAGACAATCAAACATAAGGACTATGGAAGGCTAAGGAAGTTGCTTGGGGACTCCAAATCTTAGTCAGCCTGCCTTGCTTTTTCAAACCCCTTGCTTTCAATTTAATTCAACAAATGTGTTAAGTTTCTACGATGTGCAAGGCGCTATTCTCAGGGCTAGGGATACAAAGACAGAATTACAGATCCTACTCTCAAGATGCTTACTCTTTCCCAGAAAGAAGATTCTAGAAGAGAGAAGATAGGCAAATAGAAAAGAGAAGTAATAGAGGGAAGGATTAATTATTTATAAAGCACCTACTATAAGCCAGGCACTGCACTGTTTAACAAATATAATTTCATTTGATTCTCACAACAAACCTGGGAGATAGGTATTATTATTAGTTCCATTTTGTAGATGAGTAAACTGAGGCCTAAAGGGTTTAAATAATTTGATAAGGGTAACAGCTTCTAGGTGTCTGAGGTCAGATTTGAACCCAGGACTTCTTGACTCCAGAACCAGCCTACCACCTATTTGCCTTTAGGCAAGAGGCATAGATCATTTTGAATGTTGAGAATACCTGAAATTAACCTTCAGCTGTGCTTTAAAATGATCATTTATTGACTATTTGCAAGAAGAATGAACTCAAAAAGCCCTTCAAATTCCAAACATATTTTGATGGACAGTAACTAAAAAGTGCGCATATGTTAGGATGGCAAATGGTTCAGGAATAAGAAATGAATGGATGGATGGAGTGTTGAGTAAATTGATGAATGAATAAATAAGTGAATGAATGAAAAAGTATTAAGTTTTTGCAACATGCCAACTACTATACTTTAAGGGAAAAGACACACTTTCATGAACTACATTCTGCTGAAGTCCACATCTTTATAATCACGCAATTGGCTGAAATGTGTAGAGTACATGTGTTTGTTATGTTTATTGGATATTGACTTTATAAAAAGCATTTGATTATGTAGAGAACAACACTGCTTAAAGGATCTCCTCCATCAAGCTATGTCCCATGTAATGATAAAGATCGCACAAGATTCCTTGAAAGATCTAGCAGATCATTTTGTTTGAAGATCCTCTGAATATTAATATTAAGTGAGGCATAAAAATGGATAGATATCAGCCAAAGTTATTGATTATTGCCACATAGGAAGTCCAAAACAGTCTCTGTCAAAGAGGAATGCCTGGTAAATGGTGCAATCCTCCAAATGCTTCTGTTTGTGAATGGCATCACACCAACCCCTAGAACATTTCAGAGCTTGCTAAATGAGATCTTTAATCAGAGAAGAGTTTGGCTTAGCTATCTTCATAGAAAAAACAAAAGAGGATGAAGAATGCCTATTGTCTAGGGTATGATATGCAGTTGGAAGGAAACCTATAGACCTCGCTCATCTCTAAACATATCTTGGACAGACACTATAAATGACAACTACTTGGGTCCAGAAATGAGCAGAAGTTGGATAGCCGACCAGATTGCCCTTGGGAAAATTACATAACTCTTTCAATTTTCCTACTCTTCTCCCTGAAACAAAGGCTCATCTTTTTAGTACTAACATTCTTCCATTGATTTTTTTATGGCTAAAAGTTGAGTAACACTACAATATCTAAAGAACAGAAGGTGAGGATCAACCCCTCTCTCCCCAAAAAGACTGGATATATAGAGATACATAGTCATAGGTATAAATATGTGTATGTATAGATAGGAAAAGATATATACATATATAGTATGTGTGTATCTATCTAATCATAGATCCAGTTCATCACATACATACATACATACATGTATATACACATATACATGTACATAAAAATATATGCATATATACACATATACATACATATATATCTGAATGGAACCCATTATAAACAAGGAATTGCACAGGATAAGCTATATAAAGAATATCATCAGAAAAATGGATAGACAGAAGGGAAAATAAAGATGGGCTAGTCACATGAGAATAAAGAATATCTTGTGGACAATGGGTTCCATTTATATTCATGAAATGTCGAGGGAATGATAGAAGAGTTTCAGCTTGTTTGGTAGATTGGCTTTGGAGAAAGGTCTTCATTGCAAAGGAGTAGGCAAAATGGGTAGGTATAACTGAGTTGCCAGCTGTGCTCTAGGAAATGTCAGTTGATATCCTCACTGGTGACATCATAGAGCTATTAGAATATGTGGGGTATATTTTTCACAAAGTCTTTCATGATACTTCCTTTTATCTTGCAAGATTTTTTTTGACTTTGTGTAATTTATTATATGAAAAGTTGAGTCAGACAAGTAAGCCAAATGAGGAATATAATAGCAACCCAGGTTTAAGAGATGTATAGATATAGGTTATATGGCCGTTTATTTTTCATATACATTATCTTATTTGATTTACAGGGAGATGAACCAAAATGATATGGTATGACTATGTAGTGAGAAGGTATGGCTAGGTTGTGAGCTTCATTATTGGAGGGAGTGCCCATGTTGTTAGGATCACCAGTCTACCAAAGTATAAATATTCTTACATTTATTTGTTACATTTATCAATGTGTCATAAGCCTATGATTTCTTCAGTGTGGAAACTCCCTCTGCATATTTCACCCTGCCTCTAAATTACAGTCTTAGAAAATTGCCTGAGGCTCAGAGAGAATAATTGATTTGTCCATGGTCATACGACTATTAAGTATTCAAGGCAGGATTTGAACCAAAGTCTCTCAGCCTCTAAATTCAGCATTGTATTCATTATACAATGTTACTTCAATAAATAATGAATTTATTCTGTTTATTAGAATGTATATCGTATTTCTGCCTATTCATCTAGTAGTTATTTGGATAAAAGAATTCAATCCTTTTGTCTCTCTTGGTAGTAGGTATTCAATTAAAAAATAAATTAAACTGGATTGAATTAAGGATTTATAAGCCAAAGTCCACCTTCTGAGGTGGCAGAAATTCTGAGAAGAGCTAATACAGATATATTCTTTGGGATCCCTGAACCAACATTCTGGAAGGACAGAATGAAGTAAGAAATATGAAGCCAGGTGGAGCAGACTGAGGTCAGTGATGGTAAAAAACAATGGAGGAAAATTCTCGTGAAGGAGAAGACTGGAGATATTCTGAAGCAAGGAGCCAAAAAGGGAGGAAAGGATGCTGGGAGGTTGGTTTGGAAGGCCTCACAAGAGTCCAAGTGAGAAGTCAGAAAGCTCTGCCTGATGGGGCACAGTGCTGAATCCCAGGTCTGAATGCTAGCAGAAGAAACTGTCTGTATACAGTTCGAACCAAGTCAGAGGACATAATAGTATCTGGTGCAATAATTTTAATGAGAAGTAAAGAAAGGACAAAGCAAAGGTAGAAATGAAACAGTCGGGGCTTCTGACATCTCAGAGGGATTTCAAAAACTAATCAAGACTTGACAAAGTCATTTAAAAAAGCTGAAATAAGCTGGCTTCTTCCCAACAATGTCAGCTTCATCAGGCTTAGTTGTCTCCAGGGCCAATACTGCAACTCGGGTGATAGATCAGTCCCCAAATGAGCACACCTAAGCCTCCTGGTAATATCCAGGAACAATTTTGACTTTCTCCCTTTCTCTTTCATTTTTCTCCTCCAATTTTTTCTTTCTGTCTCTCTTTCCATCCTTCTCTCTCTCTGTGTGTACCCTTCTCTCTTCTGCTTTCTATCTGTCTCTCCAGATATATGTTTCTTTCTAAACATATATTTTATATGGATGTTATACATGCAGACACATGATTTTATGTTGTTGTTATTCAGTTGTTTCAGTCATGCTCTTTGTGACCCCATTTTCTTGGCAAAGATACTGGAGGGATTTGCCATTTCCTTCTCCAGCTCATTTTACAAATGAAGAAACTGAGGCAAACAGAATTAAGTGACTTTGACAAGGGTCATACAACTAGTAAGTGTTTGAGTCTGGATTTGAACTCAGGTCTTTCTGACTCCAGATCTGGCACTCTATTCAGTGTGCCCCCTGGTTGCCCTATGGATGTGTATACATCTACATTTACACTCACACTCCCATCTATATCCATATCTGCACCTACACCTGCATCTACATCTACACCTACATCTACATCTACACCAACACTGACATCTACATTGGCATCGTTACTGACATTGACATTGACATCTACATTTTTTTTACTTTTTTTTTTTTTTTTTTTTTGCTTTTTGGAGGGGCAATTGGGGTTAAGTGCCTTGCCCAAGGTCACACAGCTAGTTTTTGTTTTAAGTGTCTGAGGCCAGACCTGAACTCAGGTCCTCCTGACTCCAGGGCCAGTGCTCTACTCACTGCACCACCTAGCCACCCCAACATCTACATTTACATAGTTCAAAATGGTGCTGAGACTTTTTTGGATGCTCTTTATTTGTGGTGTGTGTGTGTGTGTGTGTGTGTGTGTATACCACACACGTGCTGTGAATATCGAAGTTGACAAATGTGCATTTGTAAGATCTTACTCAGTGTAGTGCTAGATGCTAGAGGTATAAAGACCTAAATGGAATAGTTCCTATCCTTGAGGAGCCTACTTTCCATCAGGGGAGACAACATGCACATAATTAAGCAGAAGAGACATATAGAAGGTAAATTTAAAATGGTGTTGAGGGCCCTAGCAGCTGGGAGAATCAGGAAAAACTTTCCAGTGGATAGAGCAATGGACCTGGAGTCAGGAAGGCTTGAGTTCAAATCTGAACTCAGGAACCTATTAGTTATTTGTCTCTGGGCAAGTCATTTAACCTTTCTCTGCCTCAGTGTCCTCATCTGTAAAATAAGGATAATAATGGCACCTATCTTCCAGGATTTTTGTGGGAATCAAAATGAGTTAATATTTGCAAGACTCTTAACATGATGCCTGGCATATAGTAGACTCCTAATGTTGATTGATTGAGTGATTGCTTGTCTTCTTCCTTCTTCCATGTTGAAAGTATTACTTGAATTTTAAAGGAAAGAAGGAACTCTAAGGTACATCTATAAATCCATTACCTATAACTATATTAATTTACTTCTTTATAATTTATATATGCTTCTATATGGATGTATATACACATACATAGATGTATATCTGTATATGTACACTTGTAACCATATGTACATAATGCATACATATGCAATATTTGTCAGTTTGTATATATGCATATGGGAAAGTAGATAATTTGGATAGAGTGCTAGTTTTGGAGTAAGTTCAAATCCAGCCTCAGACACTTATTAGACATGTGACCCTCGGCAAATCACTTAACTTCTGTTTGCCTTAATCTACAGGAGAAGTAAATGGCAAACAACTGTAATGGAAATGCAGATTTGAAGATCTTCCCTGCCCATAGGCCCTTTGATTGGCTTAAGAGACTTTGATTGACTTAAGTGACTCTGAGAACCTTCCTTGATTTGAAAATATGCTCTGCCTCCTAATAGGCTGAATGTGGTCACATGGAGCCTGTGGTAGGAGGCTTGGTTTTCAGGATGACCACACCTTGATGCTGTGTGATTGGGCAGTGGGTCAAGAGGGTAGTTACATTGTCTGAGCAAGGAGAAGGCTATATAAACTCTGATGAGAGGCTTTGCTTTGGGGCCCACTTTGAGAGGTGTTGTGTGATTTGACCAGATGAGACTCTGGGAAGCCGTTGTTGAGAGCCCCCCGGCTTTGAAAACCCAGATGTTGATGCTTCCCTCTCTAGTAACTGTGATTTGGTATTGATTTAATGGTTGGACAGTTTGGAAGCCTGTCTGCTTGATCTGTTTGTTTCTCTGTTTTGAAACTGTCTGTATACTCTGAGGTTCGGGGTGCTGACCTTTTTCCCCTGAACTGGGTAAATGATATATGTTTGTTTGATTAGGGTGAGCTTGTTAACCCATTTTGAGTTGCTTTCCTTTTGAAAAGCAGATCTAAGAACCTGTGTTGATAGTCACCCTGGGGATATTGGGGTGCTTGCTGCTACAACAACTCCAGTATCTTTGCCAAGAAAACCCCGTGAATGGTATGATCCATGGGTCTTGAAGAATCATATATCACTGAATGACTGAACAACAACAATGGCATATATACATGTACTATACACATATATACATAGATGTTTGAATATAATAATGATGTTAGGGAGAGTTAGAGAGACCAGCAGTGTAGTGGACAGAGAGAGCTAGCCTTGGCATCAGGACAATTGGGATTCAAATCCTTTCTCTTCCATGCCTGTCCTGGTTGTGTGATACTCCTGGGTGGCTCATCTAATTTTGTAGTGTTCCCACAACTTTTACAATCATAAGCTGCAGAGAGGCACTGATGTATGGGCAGAGGAAGTTCCCCACTAAAAGCTCTCCAAAGTGATGTAATCACAGGTGTTAGGAAAGCACCTTCACCCACACCCGCACCCACCCACAGCATATTTATATGACTAGATTGGAAAGAATCAGGGCTGAAATAAGAATCCACTCCATATGAAAACTATATGAAGCATAATTAAATCTGCATAGAAATTCTGAAAGTCCTTCCAGATTTTAGAGTGGGTCAAAGAATAGAGATTTCCCCCATAGCTTCTAGTGTTACTGGCTCCAGAACCCAGTCTATCAAGTACCTTCCAATGCAGGGCATTCATAAATTACTCTATATAAAAATTATATCCATGAGGTAGCATCTGTCAAAGTCTGTCAACAATAGACGTGTTAAAAGTGATCGTGCCCATATATTGGTATTATTTGAGGAATTCTTCCCAAATGCAGAATTTCTTTTGAAGATCTCTTGCCTATTAACAATAGCGAACAGCTCAGCCAATCTATTTTTAAAAATTTTTGTCTTTACTAATTTGTTTGTTTACTTTTAATTTACAAGATTCAGTTCCACAATCCCTTGAGTTTCAAATTTTCTCCCCCTCCCTCTACCCACCCCCTCCATGGAGTCATATTTGTCCATTGAAAGTCTCGATAATATTCCATTACATTTTGTGATCTATCTTTTTTTTTTTAAAGAAGCTGTTGAAAAACTTTTAATGGACAAACATGACCCGAAGTCATCTTGCAAATCTCAGCATGGTGAGAGCTGAAACAAATGTACTTTTTGTCCTGCCTACTCTAGCACTGAATTAAAAGCCTTGTGAAGTGTATCTTTACAATCAATTTTATAACAGAATAAACTCTTTCTTAGATGGAGTGTAGGAGATCAATAGAGAAAAAAAAACATTAAAAAAATAGATCTACCCGTAAATTAGCTTAAGTCCTATCAGTGATTAAAGCAGTCCAAATATGTTTATAGATGTCCTGACTAAGAGAAAGTCCATCAATCAATTAGTAGGATTTATAAAGTGCCTACTATGTGTCAGGCACTATGCTAGGTGCTGAGAGAGACAGATAAAAGTGCTATCTGTTATCAAGGAATAAGTAGTATGAACAGGGAATAAGACATATCGACATGGAAGACTATCTAAAACAGATGAAACTATTTGGGAGAGGGGAACATTAGCACCTGTGGGGCCTTGTGTAGACAGTAGCATTTGAATTAAGCTTTAAAGGAAATGTAAGGATTCTGAGAGAAGATGGTGAGGAGCATGGGCATTCCAGGCATACAGGACAGCCAGTGCAAAGGCATGGAGGTAGGAGATGCTAATAATATTAGCTAGCATTTTTACAGAACTTACTATGTAGTAGGCACTGTGATGAGTAATTTACAATTACAATGAGATACATTTGATCCTCACAACAACCCTGGAAGGTAGGCGCTATTTTTATTTACATTTTACATATTTTTTTTAAATAAGCAATTGGGGTTAAGTAACTTGCTCAAGGTTACACGGCTAGTCATTATTTATGTGTGGGTGCTCATTTTCTGAGGCTGGATTCGATCTCGGGTCATCCCAACTCTGAGGCCAGCGCTCTTACTCACTGTGCCACCTAGCCGCCCCTTACATTTTACATATGAGGAAACTGAGGCAAAGGTTAAATGAGTTGCCCAAGATCACACGGTTAGTAAGTGTCTGAAATTGGATTTGATCTCACGTCTTCCTGACTCCAAGCCTGGTGCTCTTTCTACTGTAGCATCTACCTGGAGTTAAGTGAAGGACTGGGGGATCATTTATGAATGACAGCAATACGACCAATTTGGCTGAACCTCTATATGCATTAAGGGGTGTAAAATGTAATAATGGTGGGAAAGTAGCTTGGGGCCAGACTGGAAAGGCTTTAGACAGTATAGAGAGGAATTTATCTTTTATCTTAGAGGTAATGAGGACTCACTGGAGTTTACTGAATCAGAAATGATAGTCATATTTGAGCTTTTGGAAAATCAGATGGAGCAGTTTGATGGCTATGGGATGGAAGGACTAGAATGGAGAGGGCCTTGAGCCAGGGTCACCTCCCTTCCTCCTCTCCTATCATATCTCCTTTCTTCTCCTTTCCCCTCCTCTCTTCCCCTCCCCTCTCCTCTATTCTTCTCTCCCCTCCTTCTTTCCTTTAGATTGTAAACTCCTTGAGAGCAGAGACTGTCTTTCTTTTTCATATTTGTTTTCCTAGCACTTAGCACACTGTCTGACACATAGTAGGTATCTAATAAATGTTTATTGACTCTTTACTTCCTTATCTGCCCTCTATCCATTAGGTCCTCGTCTTTAGGCTATGTTTTGTTTTGTTTCTTTTCTTGAAAGAGCTTTCAAGAAAGCAAAATCATTTATTATATAAAAGGAGGGAAAGAGATATGAAGGTATAGTTTTGTAATGTGCTACTGCAGAGCCAGCAGGAGTCAATCTTAACTGCGAATTGTTCAGGAATGCCGATTTCCCAAGTAAATACCCAGATCAAACATGTGACAATGTCCATCATGCCATGTCAGCTTAAGAAATCTGACAAGTTTCTCACTGTATCCACAGGGGCTAAGGTAAGTGCTGTGCTCCCACACCAGTCCTGTTAATGACCCTGGAAAATCCTAAATGTCACAAGCAGTTCAAGGGCCCCACAGAAGCCTCCCCCAGCAATTTCAGCTCAAGGGTTTCAAAGCTCAGTAATAACCACTTTCCCCAAACACAAATCTAAAGCTAAATAGAATCATCAAGAGAAAGACACTGTCCTCCCGAAGTGGGGCTGGCAATTGCAGGGCTCAATAAAGAGACAGCATCTTACCTGGCATTAAAGGCAATTTTATAAAATTGGTAACTTTAACACTCTTGAGTAGCCCAGGCCCAGGCACTGGGGAATCTGTGCGAAAATAGTGCAATGGCTCTGTTTGTCATCTGCCAGCTGATTCATGGCAGAGAATATAGAAGTTGAGGCTAGCTTCCCAGTTACCCTAGATGGGGAAAATGAGGGCCTATTCACAGTCTGAAGAAATAACCATTTTTATCCTATTAGGTAGAGAGGGACAACATTTTACAAGGGGAGCATCAAAATGTCTCCTGTAGACCTATAGACCATAACCACACAATTCCATGTGAAAAGTGAATATTTGTAAAAGTTTCCCCAAAGCCCTCAAATACTGCCATTTGGACCTTGGGCTCCTGCTATAAAGAATGTGTGAGTGTGTGTGTGTGTGTGTGTGTATACACATATACACACATACTACATACATAATTTTCAAGTGGTGTAATGAATAGAAGACCAGCCCTGGAGTCAGGAGCACTTTGGTTCAAATCCTATTTCTAACACATATCAGCTGCAGGACCATTGTCAAGTCACTTAATGGATCAGTGTTGTAGGAAGCTCTTCTAACATGTTATAGTTTATAGTCCTCTATCTACATTAATGGAATTTTCATACCAATGAAATAGATGTCTGTATGCATATGCACATACATGTATGTACACACCATTATACACATATTACATATGTATACATATGTGTATATTTACTTTTGTGTCTATGTGTATTTACACATGCAACCAACAAAAGCAATAAACCAAGCAGTGGTTTGTAGCATTTGCCAGTTTCCGGGGTATAAATATTCGCAATGAAAATGAAACAATCAGCTAACATAAGTTGGTTGGAGCTGACGCCAGAACACTCCTGAGTATGAGGAATCAAACAATCAAACTATCCATCTATCTATCTATCTATCTATCTATCTATCTATCTATCCATCTATCTCCCATAGTGTTTGGTTAACTGTTTTGTTGATTATATCTTTCTTTTTCTCTCCACACACATACATACACACATACATAATATATAAATATATGCATATACATGTGTGTTTATAGACACATACAAACATACAGCAATTATTAGCCCAAATTTCTACTAGAGAATTATATTTGATTCTGAACCAAGGGCTATAGCAGAAGATACACTTTTAATGCAATTGCATAAGTTTCACAGTTTCCAATGAAAGTGAATTAAATATTCCACTCATCCAAAATATTCAACAAATTCTGACAAAGTGAGCCCAACTCTTTCCATCATTCTAGAAACGTCTGCCTTTATTTCCCATACAAAAATGAACAAGGAGGCTGCAGGGGAAAAGGTGTGGGGCCTATTGATTCAGGAGTACATTAAACTCTACTATAGTCATGAGCCAGGTCTGCTCCCTTCTTCCCCTTCTTTTTCTTCCCCCTCCAGAGCTCTCATAGGGCACAGACTGTTTATTTTTCGTCCTGGTGTTCTCGTTGTGTACCATAGTGCTTGGCGTCTCAGAGATGTTTAATAAAGGTTTGTTTATTGGTTGATTTTCTCCTAGATAGGCTACTTTGGTATCATAGGCATTCCAGGTGCACAGTAGTCTACAAGTTTTTCTTCAATTTTTAAAAACTGTGCAACTAAATAAACATATACATGTTTCTGCTGTGCCCATGATACTATATGAATAGAAAGGCTTCCCAGCCAGTTGAATGTGACCTGGGAGCAATCTTATTCCATCTATTTCATTTCTCTGAAGCTCTTAGGGATTTCCCTCAGCGGGGGTAAATATAACTTCTGGTTGTTTTGCAAGAGTGATGTGTCTTAACCCAAATTTTCCATCAGTCATCATTAAAATTACAAAATATCAATTCTAGGATAAGATCAAAGTCTGGACCCTCTCCTCAAAGTGAAAACCTGATGAAGAGTAGTAGATAAGTACGTGACAGAATTACTTTAAGTAGAATGATTAAGTAAATTATCTGAGCTGAATAATTAGAATTATTTGAACAGGAACTCAAACATCCCCTTCCCCTCCCTACCCTAACAAGTAAAATACAGATAGCACTGGATCACCTGGCTTCACTTCCCTACATTTCTGTCTGCTTCTCTGTTAGTTGTATGCCCTTTCTCCCCTCCCCATAATTTCCACCTTCCTAATTCCCTTGAAGCACAAGACTAATTTATATAATCTGTTACCAAAAGGCCAATTTGTCGATTGATTCGACAGAACATTATCCATTTAAATTCCATGATTTTATAAGTAATGAATCTCTGGACTTAATGACCCTTAGAGCTCAGAGTTTTTCCTTCTTGGCATTTCTCAGCATTGTTGTTCTTTTATCAACTCCTACTTCTACCTATCCCATTTGGCTTTGCCTACTGTGTTGGCTTTTGCTTTATGACTGACACTCCTGTCTCTCGATCCTGGGTGCTCTGGGGTCTATTTGTTGTAATGCATTTGACACAGCTGAGTAGGTCAGCAGGTGGCAGCTAATGCATTATGCAGGTGGCTGAATAAATTCTGATTTATTTAATGATAATATTATATAACAGTTTGGTAACAACTCTCACTGGGATATGAGTTGGGTTTTTCATTTATTTGTTTATTTTTTCCCCTGTGTGAGCCCAGGATCCTGGACAGAAGGCTATTGGCAATCCTAAACCAAATGTAAAGCTGAGAGATGATCAACTCTAATGACATTGGGGTCTTGTGTGTATATTACTAAAAAAACATACTTTAATATGTAGCACCAAGGCCCCTTAGCTGAGAGTCAGAATCATAATTTTACATAACAATACATAACAATAACAAATGTAAGATTTATAAAGTATTTTCCACTGTTTTGACCCTCAGTTCTAAAGGCATCCAATATTATTATTCCCATCTGAGAGGTGAGAACTTCAGAAGCACCATGTTGAGTTGGCCAGCTTATATAGGCTCAGAATCATCTTCCCTGATAGAAGTTAAGCTCTTTAAGGCCAGGCTTCATTTCCATCTCACTTTTGTTTCCTTAGTGTTTGGTGGAGACTTGGCAATTAATAAGTGTTTATTGACTGATTAAAATGGGAGTTTATTTCAAGTCTTTCTGATTTCAAGTCTAGAGTATTATCTACTACACAATGATGTTTCTCCAACCCATCAATCGATGAACAAGGGATGAGCAAATGCTTGATGAGTATCAGTGTGCTAGTCAACAGGATGCAAAAAGAAGATGGTTCCTTCACTCAAGGGGCTTCTATTCTATCAGGGCACAGAATGTCCCAAAAGCCTTAGTGTGTTTCAAACTTTTAAAGCTTGTAAGTGTGCTGAGGCTTTTGGGACACTCTTTATAAGGACGTGTACAGTATACACAAAATAAATAAGGATCATTTTTGTAGGTGAAGCATTAGCAGGAAAGGCGATTTGATGAACATAATTGTTTAGACCAGACTCAAAGGAAACTAGGAATTCTAAAAGGCAGAGGTGAAGAGATATTGCACTCAAAACTTAGGAAACAGCCTGTAGAAATGGGAAATGGAATTTCTATTTGAGAGATGACCAGAAGGCCATTTACGTTTTACTATACCATATGTGAGCAGGAATAATATAGAATGAGGCTGAGAAGGGAACACCAGTGAATTGACTTTACTTGTTTGTATTATTTCTTTCTAGTTTCTAAGAGTGAAAAATACTTGCAAATTCTAGAAAGTCCTTATTTGTTACTGAAAGAGCCCTACTATTGAGATGATATAGGGCAAATGAGGGAACTTTGGTAGGATAAAAATTAGCAAATCAAAGGCAACATTAACAAGTTTCTGAATTTGGTAAACTTTTATAACAAAAGTCTACAGTTGTGGAAGTCCCTTCATTTACCATCTCATTATGATGACTTTTTCCACTGGAACCCAATTCAGATCCTTTCTTTCTCACTGGAAGGACCAAGGAGAGATTTATAGCTTAAGCTTATTAAAAAGGTGGTGCAACTAGGGGGCACAATGGATAGAGTGCCAGTCCTGGAGTCAGGAAGATTCCTCTTCTTGATTTCAAATCTGACCTCAGACCCTTTCTAGCTTTGTGACCCTAGGCAAGTCACTTAACCCTGTTTGCCTCAGTTTCCTCATCTATAAAGTGAGTTGAAGAAGAAAATGTCAAGCCACTCTAGCATCTTTGCCAAGAAAACCTCAAATAGAGTCACAAAGAGTCAGACAAACTGAAATGACAAGAACAACATAAAAGAGAACAGTGCTTTCCACCAAATCGATGAGTTGGAGTCTAGGGAATGGGCACTGAACCTATACGTGTTAGAAATATTTTGAAATCTTTGATAAGTGGAAAAGACCTAGCCAGCTATGGAGGAAGAGGGCCATGGGTTATAAATAAAATACTAGGCATGTTCACACAGGCTGTGAGTAGATGCAAACTATGACTTCCATCTCTTAGATATTTTGTTTAAAAGTATATAAGTGTGAGATTAAAGATTTGCAACTCAACTGTTTCTCTTGAATACTGCCTTATCCAGAAGACCTTTTGGTGTCCCAGAGTCTAGTCCTGGGGCAGACTGATTTCTGCCTCCAGAAATGGATGGAGTTTAAATGAATGGGAGGCTTTTTCTACCTTGAGAAGCATCATTACAAGACATTGAGCACAAAGAGTCAGAAGCAATTATAAATTCACAATTGGTGCCTTTCAGGAAACCTTGAAGAATGCAGTTCCCCCTCCTGCCTTCTGAAATAATGGTAAACTGTCTTCCTGTGGTACCTGTCAGTTATTTTTGAGGCCAGAGAATTAGACTGGTGAGGCTGGGGATTTGCTGATATAGGTATTCAAACCCTGAAAGAAAGAGGGGAGGATGTGGTAGGGATGGGTCAGTGATTGGGGGAAAGAACAAGACAGGGGAAGAGGAAGCTAGGTGGGGAGAGAGGATATAAGAGCCCAGGGAAAACAAAATGTGTTCCCTTTGAAAGCCCTCAGCTTCCTGAAAGGGACTAGTGAGAGATACTTAACATTTTGTTGATAGTTTTACATCAGCATTACCGGATGCTTTTCAGAGAATCCATTTTTTTTGTTGTTGTTACTGTGCTATATATGAATAAATAATATTCATGATAATTATATACATATGTATATTCACACATTTATGTACATGTTTGTGTAGATTGTATATATGTACATATATATGTACATATATTCAGAAGAAAGCAAGGAAGGCTTCTGGCATATTGGATCCCCCCATGGCAAACCTCTAGGAAAACAGATGGTCATGTAAGATGACCGATAATGAATGGACTGCAATTTGAATCAGTGGAGGAGCTAAACAAATGTAATTAGAAGGCAGATCCATTTAGATACTTGGGTATATATGCTTGAGACACATGATTTCATATATGTAGGGAATTTCTTACATGGAAACTCCCCCTAACAATACAAAGTAGTGACTCAATACAAAGTAGTAACTTAGAAGTTTTCCTGGGGGATTAAGAGAATGAGTGACTTGGACCCATGGGCACACAGTAGTCATCAGAGGCAGGATTGAAACCCATGCTTTCATGATGCTAAGATTAGAGTTCTAGAAATCAAGCTATCCCCATGACCCCTATCAAATCTGTGTGCTATCAGATAAAATAGGTGTTACTGTCTATGTGGTCCAGACAGACCTATGATTTCATTAGGGTAGGAAAACCTAGATGGGTAAACTCCTTCCACTGACATAGATCACCAACTCCTTGGTAATTTATTGTCTGAAAGTGTCTCCTGCAACACTGACTGGTGAGGAGACCCAGACCATCATGAAGCTAAGGGCAGCCCTGCATCTATTATGTCAGGCTGCCTCACAGGCACATACTCTATACATATAGATATGCATGTATGTATATTTATCTCATCTTGCCATATTTCTCTCTCACTTTCTCATACTCGACACCTCAGGGTCCCAGGAAAGTTCCCAGGATTTATCTTCATGGACTGCTGAAATTGTCGTTGGTGGGGGGAATCCCAGTATTGGGAGATTCCTAAACTGAAACAATCATCGGTGCTGTGAATATTCACGTGCAAAATTGGTAAGCATAGGGACTGAATCTATAATTGCATTGGTATGAGGAACTCCCATTTAGGGAAACTCTGCCTACCCATGCAGGACATCACCTTTTATAAGTTATTAGTCTTACAGGGTTTGCCCAGGACACTGAGGGGTGATATGATGTGATCAAGGTCACTCAGCCCGGATAGGCTGGCAGAGGGACTTGAAAGCAGGTCGTCTTAGCTTGGGAACAGGCTCTCTAGCCACTGGACCACAGCAAATAGAATAGAAAGGAAAAGAAAGACCCAGTTCTTTGTTGCTTTTACTACATTTACTTTTTTGATCATCATGGTTTCACTTTATATTTTCTGTTAAGCAGCCTTTATGGACAGCACTGAGTTTTAACAAAGTCCAGAATGTGGAGTTACATATGATGCATTATATTTAAAACTGCAAATGAACCTTTATTTAATGAAAGCTAAATTTTAGTGGAGAACTATAACAAGGAGTATTTAAGTAGCATTAGAGGCCTCGTGGATTTATGATTAGAATATAGGCTTAGATGGAACACCTTTTGGACTTTAGCTAATTCTACTGTATAAGTGTGGCTGGTTCATTATTTTCTCTGTTCTTTAATGAAAGGTAGGCAAAAAATTGTGAACCTCATGTCACACATAGTTAAGACTAAGAAAATTGTGAAAGTCACCATATAGATACATACATACATACATGCACAATACACATACAAGCATGTCCACACACATGTATATTGTGTTTATATAATACACACATGTATATTGTGTTTATGTGCATAATACACCCACAATATATGTGTATGTTTATGTCCACATATAGGTACATATCCACAGGTATATGTGTATACACACGTACACAGAGACGTATACATATATTTCCCATTAATGTAGATATCTGTTCTTCCCACACACAGTTATGAAACATTGAGTAGACATAAGGCACTGGACTGGAGCTTGGGCATAAAAAGATAAACATTTGACCCAATAACTATTCTCAGAGCTTATAGGTATAAACAGAGTGATAAAACATATATGTAAGTATCTCTGTCTCTCCATCTATTTGTATATCTATATTCTGCAAGATCAGATGTGGGTGGGGCAAAGGAGTGACCTAGACAAAGCACTCTGGGGAAATCTAAGGAAGGAGAGTGTTTTTTCAGCAGGGAGAGTCAAGGAAGGTTCAATAGAAGAGACAGTGTTTGAGCTTGGACATAAAATACCAGAAATGGATATTCATTCATCTGCAGTGCGTAGGGAGTCCCCTGTGGAGAAATCCCTTCTGTCAATGTGTAACAGAAATTATTCAAAATTGATAATCTTACAGAGTGGGCCTTGATTCAAGACTGATTCCAAGGCTGGTTTTTAATCCTTTACTCTATTTGACCTCCTTGTCTCCCAAGAATCTTATCACAGCCCCATAAGGTCTGTGTTAGAGGTGTTACTGTCCAATCACAGAGATCATGTGACTTCTTTAAGTTTAAGCTGCTACTAAACTTCAGAGATGGGATCTGTACCCAGGTCTGGATGACTCCACAGCATTCTGTTTCCATTCCTTGAAGGAAGATAAGGATTTCAATGGGTGGAGATGAGGGGGGAAGGCACCTCAAACTATGGGTGGTCAATTAAAAAAAATGTATGGGGGGGGGCAGCTAGGTGACGCAGCACCAGCCCTGGAATCAGAAGGACCTGAGTTCAAATTCTGCCTCAGACACTTAAAACTTAGTAGCCATGTGACCTTGGGAAAGTCACTTAACCCCAATTGCTTTCCCTCCCCCCCCCCAAAAAAAGCAAAAAAATAATGTATAGAGGTGAGAGAGTATAGGATAACACTGGAGAAGATCTAGATGACAATTTGGTTGGAATGTAGTGTGTGTGTGTGTGTGTGTGTGTGTGTGAGTGTGTGTGTGTGTGTGTGTGTGCATATGAAAGGGCATAAAGTGAAAGTGAAATAAGGCTCAAGATGTAGTTCTGAGATAGAGTATAAAATGGCAGGCTCAAAGGTGCATTTATAATGATATGGATGTTTACAAAAGGCAAGTATTGTGGTCAGACTGCAGCGTAATAGAATCTTATGCATTTTGAGTAAACTATTGTTCTGAAATCCAGGGAAATGAGGCCCACAATAGTGGATTGAGTTCTAGCCTTGAAGTCCTGGTCTGCATACTGATCCATTGCCAATTCCATTGTGTTTCTCCAAAGAAAAGCTATCGATGTCCCCCTACTCTCTATAGTCCACAGTCTACCTGTACTCCTCCATTGTCATGGAACCAGAAACACAATGAAGTGACATTCTCTCTCAACAATAAAATTTGTCTGGGACTAATTTTTAGGTGGGGAATCAAATGGGATGATGTGCCATAAATTCTGCTCCAGGCTATCTGATGAACAAAGAATCGGTTGGGGGAGAAACACCACATTGATTTTACTGACTCATTCATATCTTTATCGCTTGGGTCCCTAGTGGACTTTCCTTTCCCCTGACTTTCCCAAGGCCACAGGTCATACCACAAGCTGGACCCATTCCAGTTAATAAAGGCTCCATATCATTTCAACTGTAGCCCCTGGATTAGGGGTTCTATAACATTATTCACCAGCCCCTGATTAATTAAATACTGATTTGAGTGCCATTCAAATGGTTTCTAATGGGAATTTAATGGATACACTGTGGGCCAATATCAATATGACTCAAACCGCTACTTAACAACTGTAGAATTTTCACCATCTCCCCCCTCCCTCTTTTGTCCTGCTTGTATTTCTTATGGGATGAGGAAAATTAAGAGTGGGCATTCGTTCTTTGAAAAGAAACAAATGGTAAGGCCACAGAGCCTATATTATTAAAATTCAGTAACCTGCAGCGATAGCCATTATCAAAAATCCCATCCAGCCAGACAGCAAACACCATTATAAACACATTAGTCACTGGGAGATTTAAATCTGAGACTACACGGAATGGTATTGTTCCAGGAAAAGTTCTATTTCTTTCTCTCCCGTGGGCACGTCCCTAGATATTTTAGGGCAAGTGAATTCACCAGCCTACAATAATTTTATTTTACCATTTTAATCACTTCTCAGTGAGGGAGTTTTCTCCAGTGGACTGAACACTACCTTCTTTCTTTTTCTTTTCTTTTCTTTTTTTTTTTTTTTGCATTGTGCATTATTCAATTCTCCTGTGTTTTTCTGCCATGTAGCAAAAAGCATGTGGAAAATGGACCCACTCAAATACGTGCATTAGTCTTGTTTTGGGAAGAAAACAGTCTTTACTCTTTTTAGATTAGTGCATCTCTCATTTAATTACAAGTGGAAAGGTTAGAAACTTTTATCATGCCCATGTTTTCTGTGGGAATTATCTGACTCTGAAATATAATTAATCATTCTCTGTCATGCTTTTATTATACCCACTGCTCTCCAGAGTCATCCTTTCTTCCTTCTTCATTCACATTCCTCTGACCTTCTTCCCTATTCTGTTGCCACAGACCTCAGGTGAATTTCAGCCGACTGTTTGGAATGAGTGGATATTGTTCGACCCATTTGTCAAGCACATTATCAGCTCACTGACATGAGATCGCTGCATATGGTTTGCATTTTCCATGTATAGCAAGTCCAGGCATTAACATGGATGGCATCTGTCAATGTTGACAAAAATTAAATTTCAAAACTACTGTAAATAATAAAGCAGTCATAGAAAGATTATTTCTCTGGAGCATAAGCTACCAGTAAACATGATTTGCATATTGGGCTTACAGCTGTTTCAACATGGGCTGTTTGCTGTGTTTCATTAAAGTGATTTGATTTGTCAGATCCTCTGATAGCTGGAAGTTGGTGGGAAGCACAGGGAAATGGGGATGTGATGAAACAGAAAAATTTAAGAACAGGACACCTATTGGGGATGTCAAATAAGGTGGTCATGGCAGTCCATCTTTGGGAAAGAGAGATGGTGTTTGGAGGGTTCAGAATGAAGTTATATTTACCCAAGTTTCAACACATTGCCTGTAGAGATGACATTAACTGGCTGTTCAAGGAAACAGCTGTTTCAAAGACTGAACACTCTCTGGACTGAGCTGAATTCATCCAGGGAAAAGTGCCACATTGATTTTACTCTCTTTGAGATGTAGGGGAGATGAGGGCCAGGACACAGGTTGAGGAGTGTGACAATGGAGCCAATTGTTGTTATTTCGTCGATTAGTCATGTCTGACTTTTCATGACCCCAATGGGGGTTTTCTTGGCAGAGACACTGGAATGCTTTGCCATTGCCTTCTCCAGTTCATTTTACGGATGAAGAAACTGAAGCAAATGGGGCTAAGTGACTTGCCCAGGGTCACACAGCTAGGAAGTGTTTGAGGATGGCTTTGAAATCTGGAAGATGTCTTTCTGACTCCAGGACTGGTATTCCATATGGTACCACCTAGCTGACCAATGGAGCCAACAATGGTTCAAAAATATGGTAATTGGCTAAGTCTGTCACAGGCAGCTTGTCAGCTGGTTTTGAAGATAATTTCACTCTTCCTCCACAGCTTTGTCATCCCAAGTCTTTTAACACTCTTCATAATCTGCTCTCACTTAGCTTTCTTTTTCTGATCAGACTGGCCCACTGGCTGTCACCTTGATGTGGCTTTCTGTCTTCTGTCTCTGATACTTCGTACTAGCAGTGTCCCTTGTGGTATGGTGGAAGGAACCCTGTATCTAGACTCAGAAGGCCTGGCTTCATCTCCTATCTCAGTTGCCCGGTGACGTTGGGTCTCAGTTTTTTATCTATAAATTGAGGGAGCTGGACTCAATGGAGTCTAAACTTCTTTGCTTCTCTAGATCCAGGAACCTAGAACTATCACCCCTTCCCACTTCTGTTTCATAGCCTCCCTTCAAAACACAACTCAGGCACTCCCTCTATAAGGCTTTTCTTGACACCTTCATTCATTAGCAATCCCTCTCTCTTTAAATTATTTTGTATTTATTTAAGTTAAAATAAGAAAATAAATTTAATTAATTGAATTACAATTAATTCGATTTAAAATTCAGCTTAAAATTGAACCAAGGATGTTGGGACACCCAGTACACACAGAAAACATAAGCTCCTTAAATACACAGACTGATTTCTCTGTTTGAATCCCCAGGGCCTGACACATAGTAGGAGGTTAATAAATGTATTCCTCTTTGATTTTTGACTGCACAGAGGAGTGGATTTTCATTGCAGATTCAAAATGTCGTCTCTTTCAAGAGAAGTCCTTTCCAAGGAAATATTTGCCCAACATTTTCATTTCATTAAACCATGTGTGTTTGGGTGTAGGAAGATATATTTGTAGACAAGCACTGATGGGATATTAATTGAGGAAGATGGGAATGCTGAGCATGGAGGATGTGTCCAGGATGATCATGAGTCAATCCTCGGAACTCAGCTATAATCATGCTGCAAAATGGCGCCTAGTAATTTTTATTTATTTATAAATAAATATCCAAATAAAGCCCAGCTGTGAACATAGCTCTGTAGGCAGGCACAGGTGTTCCTTATTTGAATGTTTTAAAGGAAAAGGCACTCGTCTACTCACCCACGTGTCAACAATCACCATCTAATCCTGTACTGTGTCTTTTAGAGCCATGTATTCAATAAGGAAGGGAGGCATCATACCAGAAATCTTTCACAGGATACCTCCAGAAAGAACCTTGGCAAGTGTGGTCATCTTTGATTCTGAGTCACTTTGGTGAGCTGGTGGCACAAATGATTAAGTGTTGAACATGGAATCAGGAAGGCCCAAGTTCTAATCCTACTTTAGACACTTCTTAGTTGTGTGACCCTTACTATAACTCCTCAGCCTGAGTTTTCTCATCTGTAAAATGTGGAGAATAATCACATCTGTATCATATGATTTCTGTAAGGATTAAATAATATAGCATATGGAAAATGCTTTACACACTTTGAAGTGCTATATAAATGCTAGCTTTGTGACCCTGGACCAAATTACCTGACCTCTCCTAGTCCTGTTTCCCATAAAATGGACTTGCTGAAGTATCCCAGAGTTGTTGGGAAGTTCTTGATGGTTTAGAATCATGAAGTAGTATGTAAATGTGAATCATCACTTGTAGGAGTTATGCTAATCTTTGTACATGGGCTATTACCAGGTTTTCTTCAACCAAAATGGCAGATCTGAAAATGTGATGGCTCAGAACAAAGTTGTGGATGTTTAGCAGGCAGAAGAGGGCAGGGGGGGCTTACAAGGGCACATGAGAACTGTATTACAAGAGGCTTACAAGAGGACATGAGAACTGTATTCAAATTCTTGGAGGCATTTCATATGGAAAAAGGGTTAGACTTGTTCTATTGGGCCCCAGAAAGGTCCAGGTATTGGAGGACCAGGTATTGCAAAGTTGAGTTGTAGCACTGGGTTACAAAAAAACTTGATGGCAGGGGAAACGATTTTCCTAACAACGAGATCTGTTCAAAAATTGGGTGGGCTGCTCCAAGTGGTAGTAGCTTGCCCTAAGTGGGCATCTTAGTTGAGGCAAAGGCTGGAAGCCTTTGATGATTATGTTGTAGAAGAAATTCTTGGTCAGGTAGATGTGGACTAGAGGACTGTCCCTGTGGTATCATGGTATCCTTTCATGTGTAGATGTTGAACTAGGTGGCCACTAAAACCTCTTCAGTTCTTTGATTCTGGGATATACTTTTGACAAGAATTTTATTAAATTTCATCAAGCTGAATGATTATTTCTTTTTAACCAAACACTGTGAGTAAAATTAATTCTCCAGTCATCAATGGTATGTATAGGTACAGAGACAGAAAACTTGGAAATAAAAGGTGTCTTTGGAGCCTTCTGCTTCTGTATTCTGTACCATTTTAACCTCCCAATGCACTAAATGTGTGATGTGGCTTTAGTGTTGAACTTTGAGACAAGGAGACCTGGGATCAAATCCTGCTTTAGACTCTATTAGCTGGGGGAGCCTTTCATTTCTCTATTTTTCTCATCTGAAAAATGGGGACAATCCAAATATATCTCTCACAGGTTCTTGTGAAAATCACATGAGAGAATATCTGTAAAGTGACATCATTATTACAATAGCAATTAAATGCCCCTGTCGCCTTCTCTTTGTTAAATGCTATTGTTCTGCCTTGCTTCACTTTGGTAATTGTCTGTCTTTTAGTCACTTGGGAAACCTGTGGTTGTATCCTTCATTCACACAGATTTACAAAGTAATAGAAGCTTAACATGCTAGCTTTGTGGTTGTTCAGTCACTCAGTCGTGTGTGACTGTGACCCTGTGGACCATAGTACACCAATATTATACATGTGGCTTTCTTGGCAAAGATAAGGGAGTGATTTGCCATTTCCTTCTCCAGTGGATTAAAGCAAACAGAGGCTAAGTGACTTGCCCAGGGTCACCACACAGATAGTAAGTGTAGGAGGCCACATTTTGAATTCAGGTCTTCCTAATTCCAGGTCCAGCACTCTATCCACTGAACCACATAGTTTCCTCTAAATACACTAGCTAGCCCTCCCCTATTTCAACAGGTATCAAACTAAATAAATTAAGTATTAATAATGTAATTAATTTGTGCATCATGGGATGAGAGAGAATTTTATTGTTTTTCAATCAATCAATCAAAATACATCTATTAGACATATATTCGGTGACATGCATTGTTTTAGGCAAAGGAGGAAAAGGAAAGAAATCAAATATAAATGTGAAGCATCACTTGCCCTCCAGGAGCTTACCTTCTTTCTCTTATACCACATAGACTGCTGCTTACTCTTCCTTTGCATTGGACAAGTGCCTTAGCAATCTACTGCCTACCTCCAGGACTTGAGTCATCTGCCTGGAATGCCCTCCCTTTTCTTCTCTGCCTCATAGAATCCCTACTTCATTCACAACTCTACCCAAATACTATGTCCTCAATGAAGCCTTTCCTGACTCTTTGGGTAGCTAACATTCTTCTCCTGCCAATAATATTTGTATTTATTTTGCATAATCTTAGACATACTTGTTTACCCCTATTAGAATAGAAGCTCTTGGAACTTTTTATTTTGTTTTAGGTTTGTGCATCCAAGACTGTAGCATAGTGCCTGATTCCATGGAAGGATTCTAATACATCTTTGTTGAATGAATGAGTTTCCATTCTTTTTCTGGCCATCTTCCAAAATGAGAGTTTTCACTTTTATCATCTAGTCTCTCATTCAAATGGGCAGATCAGGCGAGTGGGAATGCAGGGTTCTGAAGAATGGAGGCAGCAGAAATAGAAATGCATCTCATTCCTTTGAGGAAAAATATTGAAGAGTATTTGTCAAGTACAGTTACGGTAAATATAGGCACTAAGTAAGTGACAAATGCAAGTATGGTTTTTGGGGGGTGACAATTAACTCCATTTTATGATTTTAAAAAATATATTATTAAGGAGGTGGCTAGGTGGCACAGTGAATAGAGTACCAGTCCTGGAGTCAGGAGGACCTGAGTTCAAATCAGACCTCAGACATTTAACACAAAAACTAGCTGTGTGACCTTGGGGAAGTCACAACCCCAATTGCCCTCCAAAAAATATTATTAACTCTGACCCCATGTGGGCTCACCCTCTACTACTGAAGTTATCAGTTTATTAAATCATTTAACCTCTCAAACTTCTCTGTCATGCACCTTTACAATATTTATGCCCAACCCAGTTCTTAGGTAGGGGAAACAATTCACAAGTTTGGCTCTTCCCTCTCAGTGCCAGACACCATTCTAGTCATCTAAGGAAAAGCACTGTCCACTGAAGAGAACTGAATGATTAGAATTATTTCAAGGAGAACCAAAAGAATGTTTATTATCAAAAGGCTAATGTGAAATAGGTCAGGTAGGGGTGGTTAGGTGGTGAAGTGAATAGAGCACCAGCCCTGGAGTCAGGAGGACCTGAGTTCAAATCTAACCTCAGACACTTAACACTTACTAGCTATGTGACCTTGGGCAAGTCATTTAACCCTAATTGGCCTGCTTTCCCCCCTCAAAAAATAGGCTAAGTGTACATCTGGTAAGATTTGATAAAAATGTTCTGCTCAGAAACAAAACAGTCCAAGACTAAGGAATGAATATAGCCACCGGACACATTCTGAAACTAAAATTTCATCCCCAGCTGGGCTGTCTATGAGATGCTCTGCAGAAGGGACTTTAACATGCTTGAAAATATTCCTACCTACTCTTCCAGTTGACTTCATGCTGGGCTATTCACCTGACTTGGAATTGGGAGATAAATATTCTCAACTGACCACCTTACTTTGCTATTTTCCAGTCTGTGAGGCTGTAACCATGCCTCACTAAGGGCCACTTTGAGCATTAATCATGGGGGACCAAGACACAACAAAACAACAAATCTCCAGCCATCATTAAGAAATTGTTATTTATTCTTGCTTTCACAATTGGGATTTGGTGATGGAAATGGCATAATGGAGGGGGAGAAAAGGAAATAGATTAACCTGAAATGTTTGACAGAAAAGGATAAAAATATTCAATAGATAAAGATTGACTGTGGCATGGCAGAATCAGAAAGTACCAGAGCTGAAAGTAGCCCCGACAACCACCTAGTCCAACCCGTGCTTAGCTGATATCCCCTCTATAACATACCTAATAGGCATTATCCAGTTTTACCAGGAGACTTTCAATAAGGAATGAGGGGGCCCCACTACTTTCCAAAGCAACCTATTTCATTCTTGGGTAGTTGACTGTTAAAAAGGTGGTTTTCATACATTGAACCTAAATTTGCCCATTTACAGTTTATTCCCATTGCTTCTATTTCTACCCTTCTGCAGTCCAGGAGATAAAAATATTTCCTTCTTCCAGGTGACAACCTGTCAATGGGGCAATGAAACTTCCAAGTGATAGATCTGTTGCAGGCAAAGCAACATATCCAAAAGTATCTGTGGCTTCCATCAAGCACGTTCATTCAGACCAGAAACTTCAATATGGCACAAAGACTCTAAATTCATTTGGTCCGCCAATATAAATGAGGCTCCTATCTGCCCAGTTCACACACAGTTACAATCTTTGACAGTTCTTGCCAGTACCCATCCAATTGTGACTGGACAATGCCAAAACTGAAAAATTCATCCAAACTCAGTATTTGACAGCCCAGAGATGAAAAAAAGAAAAAAACAACACCACCCACTAAACTGATTGTTTTGGTGAATTTAACCAATGTCTGTCAATTTAAACTGAACTTAGCCAAACTGGTCAGGCATGTAGATTGAGATTTCAAGTCCCTGAGGGGGAGAGGAGAGAAAGACTGCAGTTCATTGGGGAGAACAGTAAAGGTTTCATGGAAAAAGTCAAAGTAGCTGTCCAACTCTAGTGCTATTCTTGTGGACAGAATGGGGATATGAGAGTTAGGAAAGGGACATCAGAGTTGGGTGGGTTCCAAACTGGGTGGCTGGCTAGAACCCCTTAAATAGTACTTAATAGTTCCATTTAAACCCCAAAGGAGGCTTCTAATGGAGTTTAATGGAAATATGTCTTCGGTGTTCTGATGTTGCTTTTTTTATCAATGACATAGTTAAAGGCATATATGTGTGGAAACCTCCTTAGTTCTAGTATTAGAAAACTATGCTTTTTGTGTGACTGGAGGTCAAGGAAAAAACAAAACTGTAGTCACCTGGTCTCTCCCCTTTCTCCTTTGTATACTCTGGTGACCAGGAAGATGCCATCCAGCTGCTAAAACTAGACCACTTTAAATGAACTTAGATAACCCTTAAGCTTATGAGCTTCATTGTTCTGCATTTTATTACAGGATATTTAAATCCAGACACAATAGAAAATATCCTTAGTGTTCTAGTTCAGAAAGCTTCCTCTCCCTGCTCACTGATGTATAAAAGCTGCTTGACTCATTGAAAGGGTGGAAACTATTTCATAAAGAATATGGTTTTCCTCATTTGACCAACTGTTGAATAAAACTGGGAAAATCTTACCTGTTCAATTGAATAAGTGGTTTTTATTCCATTCTATAAGGTATGCTTATCAAATGTTCAGGAACCACAAAACAGAGAGGGATAGTTAACATATAAACATATGAGTTGACAGATTCAGAATCCAAAATACTCTCAGGAAAATGTTGGACTGATTCTAATAAGATGAAATTTGGTGCAGATATATAAAATTAAAGTATCATCTACATGTTTTGAAAATCCACACTACAAATTGAAGGAGGAATGTAGTTTGTCTAAAAAACTTTTGGGAAGGGGCAGTTGGGTGGCACAATGGATAGAACACTGGAATCAAAAGGATTTGAGTTCAAATCCAGATTTACGAGCTGTGTGACCCTGGACAAATCACTTAACCCTGATTGCCTCCAACAGAACAAAACAGAAAAAAAGATTTGGGGGTTTAGTAGAAAAGCAAGCTCAATATGAGTCAGAGGCGAAAATTGGCAGCTAAAACACCCAATGTCATCTCAGGCTGTGCTAAGAGAGTCATGGCTCATTCTACTGTTCTCTTCTGTATTCTGCTCTAACTAGAGCATAGGTAGAGTATAGTACTAAGTGTCAGGTACCATATTATAGGAAGGGAATTGAACATCTGGAAAGCGTCCAGTAGGGGGTGACCAAGATTATAAAGGATGTCAAAACCATTGCAGATGAGGCTTGGTTGAAGGAACAGGGAATGTCCAGCCTATAGAGGAGGGGACACAATGGTGTCATCATGTATATGGAAGATTGTCACATGGAAAAGGGATTTAATTTGTTCTACTTGATTCCAGAGGGAAAAATTTTGGGAAAAAAGGATAACACTTGCCAAGCAACAGATTTTGGCTTGCCATAGGGAAAAGCTTTTAACAGAACTATCCCAAAATTGAAGGGGCCACTTTAGGAGACTGTGGGCTCCCCATTATTACGGAGTTCCATGCCAAGGTTAGATAAACATTTATTGGGAATGTTGTAGAGGAAAGTCTTCTTTAGGTATGGTTGGGTTAGATGACTTCAGAGGTCATCTAATTCAAGAACTCAGAATTTCTTTGGTTTGATGAAGTGGCATTTTATTGGTGCCTTAAAGAATGGACCACATGTTGGTATCTCGTGACAATGGGGAAGATCTTCCAGATAAAATAAGCATGAACAGAAACGTAAAGATTGGAAAGTACATGTAGCTCAGGCTGGCTGTAACATAGAGCACATGGAAATATGAATGGAAAGACAGACTAGTATCCTCAAAATTTTGGCCATGTAGAATATCAGCCCCCAAATTACTTAGAGTCCTCTAATACTTCCAAGGGATATAATATAGACTACTCATTAAAAAACAAAACTTTCCCATTGCTTTTTTAAGTTTGGATCTCTGATTTCACTAGTATTGGGATCTTCCTATGTGAAAATTCCCTATACCAGTGCATACTGGTAACTGCTGAGTCTTAGAGAATGGCTTGGAGGTACTGAGAGGCTGAATTACTTGTCCAAAGTCATACTGTCAGTGGATATCCGGGGCAGGGTCTGAACCCAAGTTTTATGATTTCAGGATCAGTCCCCTATCCACTAGGCCAAGTTGCTTCTTGGGTCATGGGTGTGATTTAGGAATATAGCAGTTTTACCTCAAGACAGTTTGAAGTGTCAAAGGAGTGACAGAAAAGGAGTGCCAAAGATTTGAATTTGGTCCCGGAGAGTCACCGGCTATTTCACCAGGGGCAAATTGCTTAACTTTTCTGAAAAGCTGCTTCCTCATCTGGAAAATGAGGTTAATAGTAAAACTAAGAGTAATTATCACACAGAGACATTATGCATCTCAAATGCAATAATGTAATAATAAAACTAAAAATCCCAAACTTTTAAAAATCAAAACTGAAATACTTCAGTTGACAAAGACAAAAATATAATTAGGACCATGCCATGTATTTTAACACACCCAGATGCTCAAAATGAGAGCTTCAGATTTATAAGAGAAAGTCATTCTTATCAACTTAGGTAAAGAGAGAGTTCCACTGTTGCCCTGTGGTCCATACATCTTCAAAGGCCTGGAGGATACCTTCCAGGGAATGCACTGGGTAAGCCCACCATGGATAGGAAGCCTGCTATGGATGAGTAATGGGAGAATGAGAATAAAGACTGCATAGGATAACAAGATGTGGGTGATGGATGGTGATCTTCAACATGGAAAAAATATAGTGTCAATGAGATCAAGAAATCACAAACCATTCGAAATATTTACAAATAAAATACCCAGATATTTCAACTTCAGATCACTTATCTTGAGCACTCTTCTTTATATAAATATGCAACAAATACTAAAATCCTGGAGCAATTGTGTCTATTTCATAGAATGGAAATGAGTCAAGTACTTCTGAGTGTTTGTAGACATTTCCACTTTGTCTATTTGTCTTTCACAAATTTCTACCATTTGCAATAATTTTATTGTACAATTTATAGTATTATCATAGTGAATTTCACTTTCCTACTAATATTTTAAGCATTTTGGCAGTATGTATATATGTATATGAATATAGCCATCATACATTTATGCATATATCCATATACATGTTTATATGTATACATGTGTATACATATTTCCACATATAATAAAGCACTTTTAGTTTATTAGAACAATAGCTATTAAGTAGATTCATGAAGGTAGCCAGTTCTTTCAGTAATTGAAAAGAAAAAAGATTGCTGGCTTCAAAAGCCAGCAAGGGAACTGTTTTTCTGTACTTTGAATTTTGTTCCAGTTCCCTAGAACATTACCAAAACATCTCTAGAACATCACCAGATCACTCCTAATACATTCCCAGATCACTCCCAGAACACAATAAGAACACTGTCAAAACATCACCAGATAACCACCAGAATGTAGCTACTGTGTCCCAATGGAGTTGACCAGAGAGTCAATGAGCACACCTTCCTTCACAGGTTCGCCTCCACCCCCAATCTAATAGAGGAGGAAATGGAAGCTGAGGGAGGGTAAGCCACTTGCTCAAGGTCATGCAGGCCTGAGACAGAAGCAAACCAAATACATGCTCTCTCCTGATAATATTGCATCTCAGCAGTATTCCTTTTGTTACTTTCACAGAAATGGGAGGAAAAAACTTACAACTTAATTGATGTCTTTTCTAAGAAGATTTCCTGAGCTTTGATCATGCTTTCCTTCTCTGTTCTATTTGACAGGGGGTTCTTTCCTCCCTGACCTCATGCATAAAAGGCCAGCTGGGAGCATTCCCACAATCAGATGAGGGATGGAAAGCAAGCTAAAGGCCCATTCCCTAGCAGTGTCCCTTGACCTTGACATTGCTCTTCAAATCCCCAAGGAGCCCTTATGCAGGCCTGTTTCCTAGTTCTCTATTGCATCTCCTTTGAACAATTAAGAATTCCCAAACCTCACCCAGGAAAACATACAATCTCACTAAAGAATCCTGAATGATCAGGCCAATATAAAAAGGAAGAGAGTTAGGACTAGAGAGAAGATTATCTTCAAAGAAACTCTTGCAGTCATTTTTTTAAAACTGCCGTTTTTTACTAAAATTCTAAAGAACGAAGTTCACAGATTCAGAGCTGCAACTAAATTTAGAGGTCCTTTTGCCAATCCCTCATATTACAGATGGGGAAACAGAGGGGAAAAAGGTTGAGTGGTTATATATATACACATACATACACATATGTATATATGCACAGATATACATGCATACATATGTATATATACACAAATATATACACGTGTGTGTGTACACACACATATGTCTTTTCCCCTACGCAAAGAAACATGTCATTTTATACTGACAATTCCATAATGATCCAATGTTGTAGTTACTGAATGGTTAGCCAATGATGATGCCAACAAAATATGTGACTGTTACATGGAAGATCGTTACTCCCCCTGCCCATACCATTATGACAAATGATAGCTGTATGGATTATGAGACTATTAGCACATTTTCAGACTCATTTTACATTTAAGTTCTCACGATAGGAGTCACTGTGGCATAAAATGACGTAGGATAGATTGTTGGGGTTGAAGTTAGAGATACTGGGTTGAAATCTCACTCCTAAGACTTACTAGCTATATGAGTCTTTTTGGCTGCTTAAACTTTCTTTACCTCAAGATACTCCCTAGTATTTACCCACTTGTCAAAGACAGCTCATTCTTCATTGGTGGAGGGAGTTCCTATATCAAAAATCCTTGATCAGAGATTCTTCAGATATTCTGGTATTTCCTGGTCATTTTCCATTTTGGGGGTTTTGAAAGGACAAAAGACAATAACTGTAAATGGAAATTCAGAGGTTACTGAAGGATTCGGGTAGGAGCTAAGGAGAAACACCCAATTAGTTCTTGTGGCAGTTATCTGATGAAAGCATGGATTCAAACTCTAGAGTAGTCCTGGCAAAGCTGGAGGGAGAAAGAAAATCAGTGAACCTATTTCAGAGGTGCTGACTAGCCTTGTCTTAGATTTTTAAAGGTTCAGAAACACAGCTTGGTCCTAACCATCATTCCCAGAAGAATTTCAGGGGAAAAATATTACCCTTAGACTTCCATATCATATAACTTTCCCTCAAATCCCAGTGAACAAGAAAAAAGGGGCTGGAAATACAAACAAATAAAATCATGAGAGATGTGGGAAAAGAAAACTTAGACAGATGTGCCTGTCTTCAAGTCCTTGGGTAGGGAAAACTCTAACTGATTGCAATGTAGCTAGTGCGGATTATATATTCATAGACAAAGTAAATGTGGTCTAAATGTGTTTAATTAGATATTTAAAGAATAGAACATTTAATTTAATGCACTATGTGAAAAAACCCAGCCTTCAGTTGATTTTGGATGAGACAGATAATGATGCTAAGATTGCCGAGAAACTCTCCAAGCATCCGACACAAGTGGAAATCAAAATTACATTTGCCTGAATATATAGAAAGGATATCTAAGGACTTTAAAGGGTAATCCCTCCCCCCCTTTGAAGTTTTTGTGAGAAAGATGGTTAGAATTGCTCTTACAGAGCTACAAATTGAGGGAGGGCATGAAAAATCTCCTAGGCACTCCGTCCATTCTGCCAGTGACTAAGGTTTATGGTTTCAGAGTCTTCCCAGGCATTTTCCTTTGCCTTCCTCCTCCCAGCCCACCTATTAATAACCAGGCATAGTCTTATCTTACCTTACCTGCCTTCATGTTCAGTCCTGCATCTCTCTTATTCTTTTAACTTATGTTGGCTACCAACCTAGTTTAGCCCTTCTTTCCCTTTCTCCTAGATTATTGTTATAACTTCTTAGTTGGTTTCTAGCCTCTCATTTCTCTAATCTATCGTCCAAACAGTTTCAAAAATGAACTTCCTAAGACAAAGGATTGATCATGTTACTACCCTGCTCAAGACTTTTTAGTAGCTCCTTATTACCCCTGGTATGCAATACAAATTTCCCATGTTTGACTTTAAGGGCCTCCGTGATCAGGCTCCATTCTATCATCTGCAGCTTCTTTCACATTATTCCTTTCTTGTACTCTAGGTTATAACCAAAAAGGATCACAAGCTGTCCCCTACAGTTCATTTTTCACCATTAAAGGACCCTACAGCGTAGTAGAAAAAATGTTAAATTTATATTTGTATTTGTATCCTAGCTTATATTTTGTATTGTACTCTAGCTTATATTTGTATCCATATTGCCTAGGATGGTGTCTGGAACATAGCAAATACAAAACGTTCTCTCTCTCTCTCTCTCTCTCTCTCTCTCTCTCTCTCTCTCTCTCTCTCTCTTTTCCTCCCCCCCTCTCTTTCTTTTCCATTCCTCCCTTTCTCTCCCCCTCTCCCTCCCTTTTTAGCAAGTCACTTAATCTCTTCACTTTCTTCCTTTGTAACATTTGAGGCTGGACTAAACTGTTGTTCAGTAATTTCAGTCATGTCCAGCTCTTTATGACCCCATTTGGCATGTTCTTTGCAAAGGTACTGGTGTGGTTTGCCGTTTCCTTCTTCAGTTTATTTTACAGATAAGGAAACTGAGGCAAAATGGGTTAAGTGACTTGCTCAGAGTCACATAGCTAGTAAATATTTGAGGCCAGATTTGAACTAAGGAAGATGATCCTTCTTGACTCCTGACTGGGCACTCTATTCACAGAAGAAAGGAGGGAATGAGGGAAAGAAGGAAGGAATAAGGGAAGGAAGAAAGGAATGAGAGAAAGAAGGAATAAAGGAAGGAAGGAATGATGGGAGTGAGGAATGAGGGAATGAAAGAAGGAAGGAAGGAATGGAGGGAAGAAGAAAAAAGAGGAAAAAAGGGAAGGAATGGAGGTAGAAAGGTTGACCTGACCTCACTCTTATGATATTTGATTAGTATGCAAATGAAACCACTAGACAGAGTGAAAACCAGGACATAGCCCTCTCACCCTCACATCTACCTCTCATCCTCCCCTTCCACATATATGCCTTCCTTATGCATATCTGCCAGCACCAAATCCTCCTGGTCTCCCTTTAGTTGCAGATTCTGGAGAATGGTGCTGGAGGAGTTAAGAGAAGGAAGAGGCTACAGTTTGCAGCGACATTCAAGGAAATAAGCACAAAGACAAAAGTAGGATTAAAGTTAGACACTGAAGAATGAGTAGAATATGATAAAGGTTAAATCGCAATCAAAGTAACCATTTTTTCATTTAGCCATTCTTCTCATCACAGCAGTTGATAAGATGACTAATCCTTTTTCTAATAATTTCCCACACACAGAACAAAGGTTATAAATTCATAGTTAAACAAGTTGAGGGAGTGTTCAGTCTTTAAAAAATAACAGCAATATAGATATCAATTAAATAGCAAATTAGTTATACCTTTTGACTTATGTGCAAAAAAGAGAATTGCTTTAGTATTAAAGAGTTTTTAACTACTGAGTAGTCTGGTAATTAGGAAGCTGTCAAAGCCTGTTATGTTATCTCATAGCAGTTGGTGTTCAGAATATGTCTTGCTATTCCTGGTCTGAATGGGCTGTGGTTAGTATGCAGCTTCAGTAGACAAAGGTTCAAAGGGGACAATTTAATTATGACACTGTAAATTCTTAATTTTCAATTATTATGGCACCGGGGAATTGCCCTTGAGAAAGGGCAGATAAAAGACCTTGTGGCTTCACAGAAGTCTGGAGAAATAACTAGTCTGAGCAAGAATAATGTTTGCTGATTTAGGTGCTTTCCAGGGTAAGAAAATATAAAAAGTCAGCTAGTACCAACTGGCCAATGTTAGTAGTGATGGCATGGTGTCAGCTGCTGATAGAACACATGACAAATGATTCAGCTCTTTAGTTGGCCCCAGATACATACAGTAAGCAAGCAATGGCTACTTATTTACTTGTTGACCACCTACCAGTCCCTGCCCTCTGGGAGCTTATGTTCTTTCCCCTCTCTCACTTAATAGTATTTTATGTTTTCCAATTACATACAAAGATAGTTTTCAACATTCCTTTTTATAAGACTTTGAGTTCTAAAATTTCCTTCCTCCCTTCTCTCCCTCCTCCCAAAGATGGTAAGCAATCTGATATAGGCTATATATATGCAATCATATTCAACATATTTCCACATTAGTTGTGTTGTGAAAGAAGAACCAGAACAGAAGGAAAAACCACAAAAAAAGAAGAAAGGGAGAAAAATAGTACTTTTCAATCTGCATTCAGACTCCATAGTTCTTTCTCTAGATGCGGATAGCATTTTCCACCATGAGTCTTTTAGAATTGGCTTAGATCACTGCTAAGAAGAGCTAAGTTTATCAGAGCTGATCACATAATGTTGCTCTTACTGTGTACGTTGTGCTCCTTTCTTTTCCCTTCTCTCAACATCAGTTTGTGTAAGTCTTTCCAGGCTTTTCTGAAGTCCACATTCTCGTCATTTCTTATAGCACAATCGTATCCCATCACATCCATATAACATGTTCATCCACTCCCCAAATGATGGACATCCTCTCAGATTGCAGTTCTTTGCCACCACAAAAAGGTGCTATAAATATTTTTTTTGCGTGTGGATTCTTTTCCCTTTTTGATGATATCTTTGGGATACAGACCTAGTAGTGGTATTGGTGGATCAAAGAGTATGTAGAGTTTTATAGCCCTTTGGACATAGTTCCAAATTGCTTTTCAGAATGGTTGGATCAGTTCACAACTCCACTAACAATGCATTAGTCTTCTGATTTAGGGAGCGTATAGTCTACTAGGAGGTGGGAGAGTGAGCAGGACGAGGGAGCCGCCTAAAGTGCTGCTATTGGCTGGAACAATAGATGGCTTTTTCTCTGTTTTATTTCCAAAGAGCATAGATTCAGACCTAGATGTGATTTTGGAAGCAATGAAATCAAATATCTTCATTTTATCGATAAGTAATGTGACAAGTTAAGTGAGTTGCCTTAAGTCTGAGTGTGAGCTCTTCCAGACCACGTTTAGTACTCTAAATGCTACACAATCGCCGTCTGTCCGTCCCTCACTGACCCTACCTTAGACATCTGGACACACTTTAACTTCCTTTTATTAAATCTACCTGAACAGATCACTCAGATGTTACTCCACCTCTACTCGACCTTGAACCATTGCCACCCCCCCTTCCCGATTTCTGTCCACTGGTGCCAGGTGGACTTTGCCCCATTGGTGGAATGAATGAGAGGAGTGGATTAGATGGATTTCCAAGGGCCCTTCTAGACTCAGCTCTAACTTCATGATACCACGCCATTCTATAGCATCAGTGAATTAATAAGTTCAATGCCAACTCACTCCATCCCTGGTGGGGGATATCTCTGCCAGTCTTGGCTAGGAGAACCAATGCCCACCAGCTGATACCCAGAAATTCTTATTTTTGAAATAGATAGCATCCTAGGGCCAAATGGCTTGGGTTTTGGCCCAGGAAACTTAAACTTAGAGGGCATTGGCAATGCTTATATTACTTCAGCAGCACAAAAATACATGAGCAAAATATATAAAATCAAAAGAGATTCCCCAGCTGACAAGTGGTCAATGGACAGGAACCAAATAGTTTTTAAAATAATTAAAAATAGTCAATAAGCACACGGAAGAGTACTCCAAATCATTTCCTTAGGTTTCACCTCACTCCCAGCAAAGGGGCAAAGATGATCTAACATGTTTAATTTTGGAGGGAATATGGGAAGATGAGTGTGTTAATGTGTTGGTGGTGGAACTGTGAATTGATTTGATCATTGTGGAAAGCAATTTGAAATTATTGCAGAGTGACTGAAATGTCCATACACTATGACCACAGATTCCAGCTCTTGACATATGCTCTAAGTATATCAATGACAAAAAATTACATTGCTAAGTCAATTATTAGTTGATCACTTTACTGTGAGACAGGCACCGAATTATTCATAGGGGCATTTTTGTGGTAGCAAAGAACTGGAAATAACATAGATACTCATTAACTGGGAATTGGCTAAACCAATCATGGTACTGGGATGCAATAAAATACTATTATCCTGTAAGAAATGGTGAACATGATGAATCGGGACAAGCATGGAAAGACTTATATGAACTGATGCAAAGTGAAGTAAGCAGAGCTAGGTGATCAATAATAATGCAAGTGGAAAGAACATCAGCATCAAAATAATCAAAACTGAATGTGATTAAACTGAAATGATCAGGGATTATTCCAAGGAAGGGGCATGAGAAGACACCTAACTTTTCTGTCAGTGGGGCCTTGCATCCCAGGGTATCTCCCCAACAGGACCTTGGTTTCCAGCACCTATCTCCCTCCTATTTCAACTAAATTTATCTCTAAGCGTTCATTTTAGGGAATATTTTATGATTTCCCTAGGCACCAAAACTGTCACTTATGGCTCTATTCTTTGAAAATGAAAGATACAATCTTGTTAATAGTATCCCTTGATTTAGAGCTGAAAATGACCTTAAAATCATCTTGTTCAATGTCTCATTTTTACAGATAATCAAGTTTTCTCCCAACATAAGGTTCTCATTATGCAGAGTATATTTCATTTATATCCTTGTAGGCGATGATGAATAGGAGATTTTTAGAGCAAGGGTTGGAGAATTATCTAATCCTTTTCTTTCAATTAACACCAAGTACTCATAAGTCAATGAATCTCTCCATAGAGTGGGTAATTGATCTGGATGGAGGGTTCACTACCATACTCTCCATAAGATGAATAAACAACCAATCAAAGAAATAGTAGTATTAATATTCTAGATAGCATATTTCATTTGATTAAAAAAAAGTCATGGAAAGAAATAAGCATCTAAGAAAGACAAGAAGAAAAAATACTCTGTGAATAATAGTTGGAAATGACCTCCCCCTATTTAGTTCTATCAGTACTTGAAAAGAAAATCACATCCCCCTGCAGCATGCATGGGAGATGGTTATCCATCCTGCTTGACACCTTCATTGAGGGAAAACCTGTGACTTTCAGAGGTGGTTCATTCTACTTTGAGAAAGTTCTAAGTGTTATGGAGTTTTTCCTTATATGAAGCCTAAGTTTGTCTCTTAGAAATTGCAACTCCATAAAAACTGATTTTGATCTGCTGGAACCAGCTGAAGAAATCTAAGCCCTCCTTTATTCAAAAACTTTTCAAATTCTTTTTTTTTTTTTTTGCTTTTTTTTTGGAGGGCAATTGGGGTTAAATAACTTGCCCAAGGTTACACGGCTATGTTTTTGTTTGTGTGTTTTAAGTGGCTGAGGCCGGAACCGAACTCAGGTCCTTCTGGCTCCGGGGCCGGCACTCTACTCACTGTGCCACCTAGCCGCCCCTACTTTTCAAATTCTTAAAGAAATATTAAATTCCCATTCTCTTTATACACCTCCTTCCCCAGTCCTTCAAAATCCCACTTCCTCTGACCAAAATCTCTTTTTCTTCCTCTACACTAAATATCACCAGTTCCTTTCATCATTCCTCATATAGTATAATGATGATAGATAATATATGCATAGACCTTTGAGGTTTCTGAAGCATTTTACATATATCACATCATCTGATCCAAAAAACAACCTTGTAAGATAAGTACTGTTATTACTCTCACCTTACAGATAAGGAAACTGAAGTTAGATGACTTGCCCAAGGTTACATAGCTAGTAAGCATTAGAGGGAGAGGATTGAACTCATCTTTCTGATTCCAAGTCTATCATTCTTTCAACTGTGACTGGTATGGTCCTGAAGTCTCTCATTAATATTGCCAACTTTCTCTAGATACTCTCCAGCATGTCAATCAGAGTTCCAGTCTATCCATCAGTCAAGTAAAAACATTTATTAAGTACCTACTGTCCACCACCAACTATGCTAGTAAGCATTGTGTATACAAAGACAAAAGAGAAACATGCTTTGGCCTGGAGGACCTTGCATTCTCTTGGGAGAGGTGACAAGCACACTTATGGGCACATAGAGAATAAGGGGGAGATCGTTGGAGGCACTGGCATCTCCTGAATGTTCTTCCTAAAGCAGCGCCTAGATGTGAATGGGGAAGACGGAATGGGGCACTGCTCCCTTCACTAATCCTAGCCACCATGACAATAAGGAAGCAGCCTCCTTAAACATTTGGCCTAGGAAAGACCAAAAAAAAGAGATAAATGCCATTTTCCTCCTCCAAGGACAGTGGTATGGCCTTCTGTTTTTGGACTCTAACTAGGTGAGCCAACAAACCCAATGCTTCATTCAAGTCAGCCTGCCTTGTTTTGGTCTGGCTTTTGCTTCACTCACTTTGGCTTCAACATAAACAGGAGCCCAAGGTTAGCTACGGTGCAGCAAAAGCTGCTCAAATGAAAAACGCTCATTTGGTGCCTGTGGCAATGTCAAGGACCGTGTTGTGCACCTCCAACCACGTTCATCTTTACAAGGAGAGAAATGAGCAGCAACATATGCCAGAGATGGTTACAGAATTGTCGTCTCCCTTCTCTCTCTCCCCTCTCTCTTTCTCTCTCATCCTCTCCTTCTTTCTTTTCCTCTCCCTCCCATCTCCTTTCCTTTACCTGTCTTTCTGTTTCCTTCACTGTCTTCCTCTCTCCCTCCCATCTGTCTCTGTCTTTCTGTCTGTCTCTTTCTCCTTCTCTGCCTCTTTCTCTTTGACTCTGTCTCTCTCTGTCTCTGTCTCTCTGTCTCTCTCTGTCTCTGTCTCTGTCTGTCTCTCTGTCTCTGTCTCTGTCTCTCTGTCTCTGTCTCTCTGTCTCTGTCTCTCTGTCTCTGTCTCTCTCTCTCTCTCTCTCTCACACACACACACACACACACACTTTTGAGGAGATTTAATTTCTTAAGGAGATATTTTTTCTGCCTCTAGCATGTGAGCTTACTGATATAATCCACAGATGGAAAAAAAAAAGTAGTAGGCACTGGAAGTTTGTCGAGTGAGGAGATTGAGAACTAAAGAAGGAGACAGAAGAAGGTAGTGCAGCACAGTAAATACGGTGAGGGGATCAGCATAAGGAAGAACTGAGTTCAAATCCTGCCTCTGACAATTACCTGACCTTGGGCTTGTAACAATAACAACCTCCCTCAACTTCCGTTTTCCTCATTTATAAAATGGAGAAAATGTCATCACGTAACCTCACGAGGCTTTTGTAAGGATTGTGTGAGATAATATATGTAAGGTAAAAGCACTAGAGAATGTGAATTATTATTATTATTTAGTAATCATTTTTTCCTTATGCCTTCTCCTCTATCTTCACCTTGCTGAATTCCTAATTTCCTTCTAAACTCAAATCAAGCCCTACCTTCTCATGTAGCCTTTCCTGACCCCCTACCCCAAATTATCCTGTATTTCCTCATGCATTTTTGTACATATGAGGAAACAAGGATCAGAGATTATTTAGCTGGAAGGGACCTTAGAAAGAAGAGCTCAAAGCTTTCATTTTACAGATGACCCTGAGGAAAATAGACATTAAGTGACTTGCTTAAGAGGCTTGAGGGCAGGGACTGTTTCACTTTTCTCTTCTTATCCTCCATAATTAGCATAGCTCCTGCCTCCTAGTAGTCATTTTAAAAATCTTTATTGAATGATAAAGGATAAAATGAGAGATCTTGGAAGGCGAGTAGTCAAGAGGGCAATGCCTTATGATTTCATTGGTCTGTGGCAGTAGCAGCAGCAGCAGCAGCAGTAGTAGTAGTAGTAGTAGTAGCAGTAGCAGTAGCAGTAGTAGCAGCAGCAGTAGCAGCAATAATAGCAGCAGTAGTAGTAGCAGCAGCAGCAGTAGTAGTAGCAGTAGTAGTGGCAGTAGTAGTATTAGGAATAGTAGTGGCAGTAGTAGTAGCACTAGTAGTAGTAGCAATAATAATAGTAGCAGTAGTAGTAGTAGTAACTAACATTTATATAGCACTTATTATGTTCCAGGCACTTTGTTAAGCACTTTACAATTATTGCCTCATTTGGTCCTCACAACCACACTGGTGTTTAATTTCATTTAGGTGCTATTATAATTATTATTATTTTACAGATGGGGAAACTGCAGCAAACAGAGATTAAGTGACTTGCTCCACATCACACAGCCAGTAAATGTCTGAGGAAAGATTTGAACTCAGGTCTCCCTGACTCTATGGGACATGTAGTTGGCACAGTAGACAGAACTGTTGGCCCTGAAGTCAGGAAAACCTGAGTTCAAAACTGTCCTTAGACACTTATTAGCTATGTAACCCTGGGCAAGTCAGTTAACCCTGTTTACCTCAGTTTCTGATCTGTAAAATGATCTGGAGAAGTAAATGACAAACCATTCCAGTATCTTTCCAAGAGAATCCTAAAGGGAGTCACAGAGAGGTGAACGTAATTGAAAAGACTGGACACTAATAACACCACCACCAACAACAACTTTGCCTCCAGGTCTGATACTCTCAGAGTTGCCTAAGGTTCAGAGATGTCGGTACCATCAAGTTATATTTATATAGCCTTTTAGGGTTTGAAAAATACTTTATGTACATTATCTCTCTCTAGTGCAACCACAATGTTATGAAATCTGTACTGCAGGTGTTCATTCCTATTCCTGTTTCATGTCTCCAAGAAAGCCCTGAGTCACACACCCAGGAAGTATGTGAAGTTCAGATCCAAACCCAAGTCATCCTGACTCTGATTATGGCCCTCTTTCCATTATGCCACACTGCAGTTGCAAGGTAATCCATCACTGACCCTTGGATATCATAGGGGAAGAATTGGTAGCAATAGGAACTCAAATGGCTTCAGGGTCCTCAGAGGGTAAGGAAAAACTCCAGACACAAGCAGCCTGCCGAGTGAAAGGTCTCAAAGTGTCTTTCATTGCCATCTAATAAGCAGGCGTAATTGGATTTCACGACCGGGCTCTCTTCCAGGTACAGAAGGGGCAGGGATAAATAGTCTTAATTGAAAGTTTACATAGCCAGCTATACTGGCCTAGAATCTCCTCTATTAAAGTCATTTCCTACCCTCCCCCCATGCCATTTTTAAAACATTTAACATTTATAACGAAACACTAGGAGGCACTTTTGAAGCTATTTTGAATGAAAGTCCGATAAAGAGAGAAGTTCCTTACTTGGAACAGCATGAGAGGATGGCTTTCCAGGGTGTATGGTTAGCTTGTTCTTCTGTTTAGGAAAAGAAAGGGCAAAAACAGCATCGAAAGCTCTCTGGAAAACAAAGGGAGGAGAGGAGGGCCATAATTTTCCTCTCACTGTGATTGCTATGCACAGGGAAGCAAGTGTGAGCCCAAATGGACCTCTCCTAATGAAAGGGGAGCCAGCTAGATCAGAGGCAGAACAACAGACAGTGAGAGAAACAAGGCAGTTGGAAGAGTGTCTCCAAGTTCTCAGGTGAGAGATGGAGCCCAGAGAGAAGCTGTCCTCCATGTAATAGAGCCGTGATCTAAACCTCATCAGCCCACAACTTTCTGGCTTCTACTTGGTCAGCATAGACAACACAAAACTCTCTACAAAACTGATATTTCTTGGAGAAGTGGAGAAACCATCAAATTCTTTTTTTTAAAATTAATTTATTAGTTTAGTTTCAGTTAACAAGGTTCAATTCCATAGTTCCTTGATTTTCAAATTTCCTTTACTTCCCTCCCCCCTCCCCACACGACAGCATATAGTCCAGTATATGATCTGCAAATGCATTCATATTAGACATTATTCCAATTACAAAGGCGTATTGTACTAGGTGGGATGAAAGATGGTAAGGAAGAAATAAAACCAAACAATGAAAAGATCAAGATCATTTAGTTTGCTTCCATCAGGATTCAGGTTCAGTTCTTTCTAGTTATATCTCTGGAGGGTGCATTTCTCACTTTCTTGAGTCTTTTGGGATTAACTTATAGAAACCATCAAATTCTGAGCCCATCTGGGGCAATGAATTATCAAATCTCAAGGTGTAAAGGGCATCAGTAGAGGTCTGGTCCAACCCAGATGCAACAAGTCATGAGTCAACCTTTGCTTGAAGACCCAGTCTGGTGGGAGGTTCCCATATCAGTTAGTCAATGAGAATTTATTAAGTGTTTTCTATAGGTCAGGCAGTAACTAAGCATTGGGGGGGTAGGGGGAGGGTACAAAGAAAGGCAAAAACATGGTCCTTGACCTCAAGGAGCACATATTCTACTGAGCAACACAATATGCAAATAATTATGTATATATAAAATATACATGGGCACCCTGCTCACAAATCTAGGAAGATTTTTATCCTTGAGGTTTTTTTTTTAGCCAGTACCCCTGGTTCTTTCCTCTAAGGCCAAGCAACATAAGTTGAATCCCTTTTCCAAATACTTGAAAATATTATCATGGTATGGTGGAATTAGCACTGATTTTGGAGGCAGAGGACAGAGATTCAGATTCCAGCTCTCTAACTGCTGTGTATGTTCTTGAGCTGGTCTCTGGGTTGTGTTTCCTCATCTGTAAAATGGGGGTGGGGCAAAGTGGGGTGGACTAGATGGTCTCCAAGGTTCCTTTTAGGTTTAAATCTGTGATTCTATCCTCATTTGTCCCCCATGAGTCTTTTATTCTTCAGGATAAACAGTTTCACTTTCTT
This sequence comes from Gymnobelideus leadbeateri, assembly GCA_011680675.1. Classification (NCBI taxonomy): domain Eukaryota; kingdom Metazoa; phylum Chordata; class Mammalia; order Diprotodontia; family Petauridae; genus Gymnobelideus; species Gymnobelideus leadbeateri. The sequence continues at coordinate 104,558 of WOXC01001751.1, forward strand.
TATTCTTCATGTGGTATAAACTTAATGTCCTTTCTATCTTGGGTTGCCTTGTCTGGATCCTCTCCATCTTTTAAATCTTATTTCTGAAATATGGAATCAGTGGAATGCAATGTTCTAGATGTGGCCTGATTAGGGCAGAGGACAGTAGGACTATCATTTTATTTCTAGGAGCAAAGGTTCTCAGTAGAATAACTAGGTGGTACAGTGGCTAGAGTACCAGACATGGAGTCAGGAAGAATCATCTTCCTGAGTTCAAATCTAGCTTCTGACAATTACTAGCTGTGTGATCCTGGGCAAGTCACTTTATCCCGTTTGCTTTGATTTCCTCATTTGTACAATGAACCATAGAAGGGAATGGCAAACCACTGCTGTCTCTTTGCCAAGAAAACCCCAAATGGTGTCTTGAAGAGTTGGGTATGACTGAAATGACTGAACGACAACCACTGATATCTCTCAGTGTAATTTAGGATTATATTAGCTATTCTGGCAAACAAGGTCCCAACCTGGGCATGCATAATAGCAAGAAAAATCAAGGTAATTGTTCTGGGGCCTAATTTTAAGTCCCTGGTGTGATCATTCCTTAACTTTATTGCTATTCCTTTTTACAAGCTAGGACATCAAAGCTGGATGAGCACAGTTTACAAATGAAGAAAGCACAGACTAGAAAGGTGGCATGGCTAGCCACACCAGGACTTGAATGCAGATCTCTTGGCTGTTAGCATCATGGTGCCTCTCTTAGTCCTCCTCTTGTTTACTACTGAATACACAGCCTACTGAGCTGCTTAAACTCGGAAGAGTCCAGACGTCGTTTCATCTGGACAATGGACATGAGCTTCAAAAGAACGAATGGGACGGATCTGGTTCTTTCATGTGGGGAATTCTCCCACTTCAGCTGTTCCTTTTGCATAAACAGATAGCAAAGACTGTATTTTTTACTGGCTCTTCTGGCATCCTCACTGACCTGAGAGAGAGGTAGAGGTAAGGAACTTCTTAGAGCTGAGCTAGGTTGGCACACCAAGGATAGCGCCTCATCTAGCCAGGCTATAATGGCTTAGCGAACCTTTAACATTTTCAGGCATTCTCTCCAAGCCGAGGTTGCTGATAATAGACTCCAGGTGAAAACTATAGTATTTTCCTTTAAATAGATGTAAGAGTAGCCAGTGCACTAGAGTGGCTAGAGGCCCATCCTTGGAGTTAAGAAAACCCAAGTCCTAGCCCTGGTTTTGATACAGAGTAGCAGTGTAACCAAGGGCAAGGCTCTTAACCTTGTTGTTGTTTAGTTGTTTCAGTCATGTTTGATTCTTCAGGACCCCACTTGGGGTTTTCTTGACAAAAATACTTGATTGGTTTGCCATTTCCTTCTGCAGCTCATTTTACTGATGATGAACTGAGGCAAATGGGGTAAGTGACTTGCGCAGGGTCACACAGTCAGTGGCTGAGACCAGATTTGAACTCAGGTCTTCCTGACTCCAGACTCAGCCCTCTATCCACTGTGCAGCCTAACTCTTTAAGACTAAGTTATGTAGGAGTTGTTGATTGTCATTGATAGCCTTCTACACTGATGAAATCACAGTTCTATTATATAACAAACATTTGTTAAGTGCCTACTATGTGCCTGGTACTATGTTAAGTGCTGTGAATACAATTCAGAAAAAAGAAAAAAATGTGTCTGTCCTCAAGAAACATATCATCTAATGGGGAAGGTAACACACAAAAGAAGGTGAGGTGGGGGAGCCAAGCAGAGCAGCTGGTGAGCACTGAAGAGTCTGGACCAAATAAGGACCCTCCCAGTAATAATACTCCGATAGAACATGCTGTCCTTTGTGTGTAGAGAGGACACTATCTTTCCCTCTCTAGGTAACAGGCTTTTCATATAAAGTCATTATTTTTCCTGTGATCTATCTCCGTTTATCTCATTAAATCTCTTCTAGTACTACAAGTAGGTCATCTATTTTTAATTTCAAAAAGCTCTGGAACAAGTCAGGCACTAATAAAGGGGCTAGATGGATACCCTGGTAAGGCAATGGTGCTCAGGAAAGATTATGGCTGAGGCTGGGACTCTGTCCTTCAAAGATGTCCATACTAGTGAGAGCAGTTCTGAGTCTAGGCCCAAATATGTTTACTCATCTCACATTCTTCCATGCAGTAAAATATTAGCTCCTTGAGAGGGAGGTCTATTTTATTTTTAACCTTTGTTCCTCTGGAACCTGGCGCACTTTCTCAGTAAAGCTTAAAACGGCACCAAGAATTGTGGGACACACTGTATATGAAATTTATACTGTAGAAAGGGTTCAGGATTTGGAGTTGGAGAGACATGAGTTTGAATCTCAGCTTTGCCAGTTACTGCCTATGTGACTGTCACTTCTCAGTTAACTGCCTCAGTGAATTCATCTGGAAAAGGAGGTGGTTGGAGCTGATGATTGCTAAGGTTCCTTCCAACTCTAGCTCTCTACTGAATCTAATGATTCCTTCAGTATATTGGTGGTGACTCAATAATGAAAACTTAATGTAAACCAGTTCTGTTGCTAAGGTGGCTGTGTAAACTTCCCCCAGAGTTTCAAAGTTTAGAGGACATAAAAAAATATTTGTAGGGGCGGCTAGGTGGCGCAGTGAGTAGGAGCGCCGGCCTCGGAGTTGGGATGACCCGAGATCAAATCTGGCCTCAGAAAATAAGCACCCACACATAAATAATGACTAGCCCGGTAACCTTGAGCAAGTTACTTAACCCCAATTGCTTTAAAAAAATATTTGTGGTCTTTCAGTAATACAGAATCAACTGGGTTTAGCAGCTAGTTAATACTATTAGTTACTTGAATTAGAAAGATCTCAGAAGACTAATACTTCCCAACCTCTCCAAGGTGAGATCTTTCCCAATCAGTCCAATCCTGTTGTAGTTGCTTTTAATCCCCCATAGCTACCCCAGCAACATTTGAGGCCCCTTTTCCTGCTGCTAACCCCAAGCATGTTTTTTCTGCTACCTGACCCTGACACAAAACAGACTAGTTTCACCTCTACTACTAATCCTTATGTTGAATCAATTTGAACCACACTCCCCCCTCACCAACCTCCCCCATATTATTTCATTATAGTAATGGGGACATTTCTTAAAAGAAAAACCAAACCAAAACAACTTAGCCTCAGCTTCTAGCACCATGAACAGTTCCTTTGACTTAATTGACTCACTTAACCTTACGGAAAGATGCATAACCATTCATCTGGGGGCAGGAATAGCTGTAAATGTTTTGAAAGTTATACAGCTATGCACATTATAAACAGGAGGTGACCTCAGGTAGATTGAGGGCCTGCTTTCACATAAAAGGTGCCTTTTACAAACCACAAAGATGACTCCATCCTGCTTTATGATACTGGGGCAAATCAAAGCTTTGTGTCATTGAGGAGATGCAGCATAGTGGAAGAAGCCTTGGATTGGGAGCCAAGGGACCTATCTTCAAATCCTGTCTGACATTTCCTAGCTGTGTGACTTTGAGCAAGTCACAGGTCTGCTCTGAATTTCAGGTCCCTTCTCTGTGAAATGGCGATATAAATATTCACATGATGCAGCCCATAAGGATGTTAGGTGCATCTGATGAGAAAAAGGACATTAGAACCTGCTTTAGCCACCTGTTATTTCCTTCTGATTAGCTCTTCATCAACATGGTTAAACCTCATTAAAGTTGGATTCTATTCATTGGGAAATTGAAATACTGTAGATCTGCTGGGTAGTTTTACACTGTGCATTTTACAAAAATAAAAGTATATGGAGGTCTGTGAAGCAAATTAATTGTTCGCACAAGGCTGAACCTCCTCATGAAAATGAGCACAAATTTCTTCCCCTTCTATTTTCGAAAGCGAAACATTCTATACGTGATACGCAATTCCCCGGCAACTCAGATATTTGCTGCTTTTATAGCTTTGGGGTAAATCACAACATCCCTGGGCAGCCTCAGTTTCCTCATTTCTAAAATGAAGGGGTTGGACTAGATGGCCCCTGAGTTCTTTTCCATCCCTCCATCCTTGATACAGGATCTTATGATAACTCATTATCAATGTGTTAAAGTGTTCTATACTTTAGACTTTCAATAAATTGGTATGACCTCTAATCTACTAAGGGCAAATTAGAGCTAATTATATTATATTTTGATCACAGTTCCATGCAACATACTAAAGGTCCTGCCCACAGGGTCAGGGGGCCTGAACTCTGGCCCCAACTCCGCCCTGAACTCATTGAGTGATCCTGAGCAAATTATTTAGCCTACCTGGTGTTCACTCATATGTCACAAGAAGAGTTTGGACTAAATATCTCTGAGTGGTTCTTCTTACTGTTACATTTTATTGCTTCTGTGACTTATCTATCCATGTACACATATGTATGTATGTATATGTACATTACATGTATAATATAAATACTATATTTGTGTGTATATAAATGTGTATATGCACATATGTATATGTACACATACTTATACATATGGATAGTTATATATACACTCATACACATATAAACACAAATGTGTGTACGTGTGTAGGTTGTCTTAAATGATCTAAGACTTTTGGGATATACTGTATATAGTAAAATGTTTCTGGCACCCAGAAAAAAGTGATATAGTAAAGGCTCATAGACCTAGAGCTGGAAGGGACCTCAAAAGCTCTCTTGTCTGGTTCTCTCATTTTACTGCAAAGGAACTGAAGATCCTGGAGAGGAAGTGAATTACCTAAGGTCACACAGGCAGTCAGACTCTTTTGCCACCCTTTTTTTGTCCAGGATTTGGGGTAAAGTACAAATATGAAAATAACTCAGCTGTGATTTTGTCACTATAGGGAACTTAATGACTATGGAAATTCCTTCTGCCAGTTAATTTGACAAATTTTCTATGACTCAAAGTCTTAGTTGATGCATTGAGGAGTTCAGTGATTTTTGGGAGTCACACATTTGTGTATGTTAGAGATGAATCCAGATATTCCTGGATCCAAAATCAGCCCTCTAGCCATTACATCATAACACATTTTTTTCAACCTTAAAGAAAAAAGTAGCATAGATAATGCTTCTGTGGCTTAAAATTGGGGAAGTAGGAATTATGGAGAGAGAATAGAATAATCAATATTAAGTGTTGAGAGGAAAATAGACATTAGGGAGAGGGGGGAGAGAGGGAGACACAGATGCACAGAGTGACATAGAGATAGATAGAAAAAAGAAAGGAAAGAAGGAAGAAGAAAGGAAGGAAAAAGAGGAAAGATAAGAAGAACAAGAAGGAGGAGGAGGAGAAAAGCAGGAAGGAAAAGATGAGGAGAGAAAGAAAGGAGGAAGAGAGAGACAGAGACAGAACAGGGGAAGGAGGAAGAGAAGGAAAAGAGGAAAAGTCAACCGAAATGGTGCAATTAGGAGAATATTGCTTCTGTAGTCAAAAGAGCATTGTCCAAAAATCCCACTTTCAACCTAAATACCTGTGTGACCTTGAGCAAGTAATTTTCTGTTTCTGTTTCCTCTGAAACAAAATGAGGGGACTGGATTGGATGGGCTCTGGGTTCTCTTCCTGTTCTAGATCAATGTTCTTCCTCCTTTGGGAAGGAAAATTTTGATGGGTATCAAGGTGAATGGAAGAGAGCAGCTCATTCAAACACCTCCTTTTCTTTGGACGCAAACTTCTTACTAGAAAGCATGAATGGTGGGGGCCTCAGGCTGCCAGGGTGCCATAGTAAAGCAGCTGTCAGTTCTTATATGAGCCTTTCCCTAGGCCTAATTTAGGCATATATGAAGTGGCAGCCATGGGGCTGGGGTTTGTCATGGAATAGCTAGAAACTAAAGCAGGTGCAGTGAAGAAAGGGGTGGGAACAGAGTGCTAGTGTTTTGGTGAAGGAATCTTGAAGAGAGAATGAGAGATGTGGTGGGGTGTGTTTAGAAAGCTCGAGTTCCAAAAAGAGCATTTGTGTTTGGTGCTTGAGAGATGGGTGGATGGAAAGAGTGAATGACAATGTGAGTGAGAGTGAGTGTCTTTAGAGGACAGAACTGAATACATAGGAGGTAGGGGCAACTGGGGCTAGCCACCCCATCAAGTGCAAAGCTGTCCAGGTCCAACTGTGCACGGACGTATGACACAAAGAGGGATTGTGGGCTGGAGTCTGGATCAGAGTATCCCTGTACGTAACATGTACCAGCCCAGAAGAGCAGAGGTGAGAGACTATTCATCAGAACTGGTTTCATCCTGCCTATCTCAATCAGGCATGCTCTGAACTCTTTCTAGCCTTATTTAGGAAGAAAGTGCCCAGTGGGAGCAGAACAATGGGGTCTGGAGCCTAAAGTGTGCATGATCTCAGGGAGAAGGTGCATGATAAGTTTTTGGGAAGAAAGTCTTTGAAGGTAAATAGTTAATGAATATCACAGATTCCCATACATTAATTCATGAGATATCAGGGAAAGAAGATCCATCCCATGAAGGTTATGGGAACATTTGCTTTATTGAAGCTTAGGAAAAATAATGAAACTGTGGCAGCTAAAATGCATCTATCCTTACAAGGATTCCAAATAATATAAACTACTTTTTCATGCCATACACACTAAACTAAACTACATTATCATGCCATACACACTAAACAAGAAATCTATAACTATACATTTAGTAATTTGTGTTACTATTGGTTTATCTAGCAATGTATTTATTGAATGGAATTGGACAATATTATTGAAAATCCAGTCATTCCTACAAAAGTTCCAAGGAAGGTTAAAGTTCACCCCAACCACTTTCCTTATAGAACAATAGACAGGGAGGAGAATGGCAATTTCACCAGCATAGAGAATTCTCAGGTGAGGAAACTCCCTCCATCAGTAAAGGTGAACACCTTCTCTGCAGCATATAGCCTTACAAAATTCCCAAGTACACTCATAGTTTAAGGGACTTTCGTGGGGTCACATAGATAATATCATATACTATACTTGAACCTGGATCTTCCTGCCTTCAAGGTCAGCACTCTATTCACTAAGCTATACTTCCTTATGGAGAGTGATGTTAATGATAAGCATTACATACTAGATAATAGTTCTCTTATATATATATATATATATATATACACACACACACACACACACACACACACACACACACACACACACACACATATATATACACACACATACAAATATATAAATGTATATATACATATGCACACATATATGTATACATAGATACATATGCACAGACATTTACATTTATCATCATACTCTACCATTAGAAATCACACTATTGAATAGCATGTACACACATCTAAAATCCATTGAATTTTACATATAAGAATACTATGTTGTAAGAAAAAGATGAATGGACATTATTATTTCCCCTCTTCTTGCCTTCATTTCACAACATTAACTCTATAATTCATTGTACCACTATGCTTCAATGTATACAAAATCTCATGAATGTAGGTATTTCCTTCATTAAAAGAGATCCCAACTCAAACACATCTTCTCAATCTATGTTTTCCCTGAGACTCTCCATGAAGGTTCTACTCTCTATGGAGGAGAATTTTCCTTGGATAATTTTATGTCTTGTGGGTGTCAATGCAGCATTTGTGTGTCCATCACTTGTCTATCCCTCCCTACATATGTGACTCACTTTTTCTGAACTGTATCACATACATCACTCATAGGAAATCAACTGCAGCCTACTTATTCCCACAGGGTATATCTTCTAGCCCTTTGGGTCACCCACAGCTTTGATTTTCAGAAAGTGTGGTATTCCAAGACTTGAAATCACAAAGCATTATGAGGAGAACTTTGGGGTTAAAGAGATGAATATTTGTTCTGAGGGGAAACGGGATCATTAATCACACTGAACAACTTCCCAATTTTAACCCAGGCCATTCTCTTCCTCTCATTAAATTCTGGTCTGAATTTACCATCATTATGAAATGTCACTCAGAAAAATGGCCTGATAGGTCAACTCAGTGCGTTGCCCACCCAAGTGCATGTAATGATGGTGAGAATAGTCATTGGCATCCATCACACCTGAAACATTCTTATAGACTAATCTTGTGGTATATTTCCAGATAACTCAATATTAAAATTTGAAAATTGGAAGGGACTTCATTCTGTAATACCTTACTCATTTTTATGTATTTAAAAAAATTCTCTAAGGATGCCTTATATAATTCATTCCACAATGACATTTGTATATATACTTAACCATGTTTCTTGCTACTGCCCTTATTCTGAGTTCTTTGATTGATATATTACCTTAGACAAAAACATAGACGAGGCATACTACTGCTAGAGGAAGCCAAATAGTTCAAACTATTGGTGGGCCACCATGACTGTAACTTACAAAAGAGTGATTGTCAGCAGAGGTTGTTAAAGCAATCAATGGTATTGAAAAAATGAGCTGTGGTGAGCTTAATATTGACCACAATAAAGAGTGATAGACAATTACAGTGCTCATCCAATATCAGTGGTCTAGAGGTCATTGTTGAAAGATTTCTCAGTTCTTTTAAAAAGTCTTTTATGCTTGATTACACTTCTTTTTGTTCTCCATTATTATGTTTTCTCAAGCAACTCTTGGGGATTCTTATTGACAGGGAATGACACTATCTGGCAGGCAGCAAATGTACATATCACTGGGATTATTAGCATTTTGTGATTTCTACATCTGAACAGACAGCAAAAAGGCAAATGAGTTATAAAGGATGAGTGAGAATCTGGGCATGAGAAATCTACACAAGCTTGCAACTGACTTATTAAAGTGCAAAAAAAAGTTGTATATCATAGTAGCTACAATTGGAAAATCCTCCAAGTCAAGGAAGGGAAAAAAGACTCTTCTCTTGGTGACATTAATTTACCTCCATTATACATGCTGGGTAATCAATAATATGTTATGTTTTGTTTACAAATCTAGATAATAATCCAGAATACAACCTTTGTGCCATTCATACAACACCATTCTACACAGAATAACAAAATATAACTTCTTTATTTCCATGTCTTTATGATCCTATCATTGGGAACCTCAAAGTTTCATTAGAATGTATGTTCTAATTTAGCTTCTAGGAAGCTGGATAGATACAGAGGAGCAATAGGAAAACAATGAAAAGTATCCATAGAATTGTAACTAGGGCAGTGCAGAGTGAGCTTTTTTCCAGGCATCAACAGCAGGAAGGCGCTTTCTTCACAACACTTCTACCCTTTTATCTTGCAGCCCTCTGTTAGCCTCTCCATTTGAGGGCTGGGATGGGCAGAAAGTGTGATTTGGAAGAGAATGAGTGTGTGGTCATAGTCTGGTAAAAGTTGGGGGAATTAGAGAAAGGTGACGGCCGCTCCATTTCCTAGCTACACTGTACTTCTAGTAAGACTTACTTTCTTGGGATCTGCCTGTACTATACCTACCTTTGGCATTCTTGTGCAACTAAACTTGCCCCAGATGTACACTTCCTAGTTAAGGTTCTACGTGTACCCATCCTGGAGAACTAGAATCTCCCAGTATGTGAAGGAAAAATCATTTCATTGTACATAGTAACACATTTCTCATAGCTGTAGAAGGAAGCATTGCACACAAATTATGCTTTACACCCTCTGAGGCTGAAAGGAAATTTGATAATGATTACATTACTGATGATTTTCAATACTTAAAAAAGGGTACGTGAAATTGATATGTATTTATATATATGCATATATATATATCCTCCTTGAATTGTTTTATTATTTATATTATGTCTATTCACCCTACTTGTTTGGCCGTCTGGATTAAAGTGATGGATTTCTAACCAATATCTTTCTGTTTAGGAATGAGGTCTGTTCCAGTGCTCAATATAGGGAGCTCCCAGGTGAAGCAACAGCCTCCACCAATGCAGCTCAGCACCTGTTACAGAATTGTCTTGACTCAAATGACTTGCCCAGGGTCACACAGCTAGTACATTTCAGGGACAGAATTTGAATCTGAGTCCTTCTGACATCCAGGCCAGCTTTCTACCCATGACACAATGATGACTCTCACTTAACTTTGTTTCTGGATAAAGTCAGTTCCTTTGTTTGATTTCATTAGATATGGAGTATAATGTCTGGATAAGATCTTAGAGACCTTTAACTCCAGGATTCTCATATTTAGTCAAAGAAACTGAAGCACAGAGAAGGAATGTCTAGACTCTGGACCAAGATACTACAGCCAATTAATTCGTTATCCTCTAGTCAGTACTTGGAAGAGCCAGGCCTGCAACCCAGTTTTCTTATTTCTGAGTTCAGTATTTTTTTCCTCTAAGTGACACTTTTTCCTCATCTAGATTTACAGATGTGAAGAAGAGAAATCTCAGGACTCAGAAACTGCTTTTTAAAAGTCCAAACTAATTTGTAAAAAAGTCTCTTTATGGAGCATACAGTAACATTTCTCATCTTCTCTATTGCTCTCTGGAATTTAAACTTTATCACGCCCCTGCAACACGAGATTGGGTGTTGACAACATTAATTTCCCAACAGGCCACTAAGCAAAGGGACCCCTAGCCTGACAAAATGACTTCTTTAAAAAGAGAGATCTAGCTATCTCATTAAAATATGGAAGGGAAAACCCATCAAATCTTCATCCTGGCCAAGAATGCACTCTCTCTCTCTTTCTCTCTCTCTCTCTCTCTCTCTCTCTCTCTCTCTCTCTCTCTCTCTCTCCCCTCCCTCCTCCCTCTCTCTCTCTCCCTCTCCTCTCTCTCTCTCTCTCTCTCTCTCTCTCTCTCTCTCCCTCTCTCTCTCTTTCTCTCTCTCTCACACACACACATACACACACACAAGCATGAGCACTTGCTATTTTTGTGAATTCCTGATGCTATGATTTATGGGAGCTTTAGCTACAAAGCCCCCAAAAGCCCTCCCATTTGAAAATATTGCTTTCCACAGCAATCAGAGTGTTCTCCTGGAAGAACCAAATCAGACTGTATCATGTCCTTGAGGACAGTAACTGTGAAACGACTTTTGCAAACTACACCATGAAGCTCGCATTGATCTATGGGCAGTTTTAAGAATCTATGGACAGAAATGAACTTTGGCTTTTTCTGAAACATATTGGCATCCCAGCCTGTTAGACTCTCCTATTAATTTGGCATTTCTTACATCAACACTGAGAAGAACAGAAGAGGAGATGAGAGAAGTAAAGAATCATAGCATAATAGATTCATGCCTGGAAGAGACCTTAGAGTTCATTGAGTCTAACCCCCTCACTTTTTCAGATGAAGAAACTGAGACTAAGGGGAATTAGATGACTTGGTCTTGGTCACAGAGTTAGTAAGTTTCAGAGGGAATTGAACCATGTTTGAAGAGAAGGAAAGGACAGGGCAAGGTAGGGTAAAGGAAGTGCAAGGAAGGAAAGGGAAGGGAAGGGAAGGGAAAACAAGGGAAGAAAAGGGGAAAAAGAGAAGAGATGAGAAGGGAAAAGGGTAAAGCAAAGGACGAGAAAGCAAGACAAGGCAAGGGAAGAAGGAAAGTGAGAAAGCAAGGAAAAAGGAAGGAGGGAGGTAGCAAGTAGGTGAGACAGGAAGATGGGTGAATGAGAGGGGAAGGAAGAAAAAGAAAAAAATAGGAGAAAAAAGAGATAAAGGGAGGAGGAAAGGAAGACTGGAGAAAGAAAAGAAAAGGAGAGAAATAAGAAGGAAAAGAAAAAGAAGCAAGGAAGGAAAGAAAGGAAAGAGAAAAGGGAAAGAGCAAAGAAACAAAGGAGAGACATTGGCTTGAGCATTTCAGTTTTTTACACTTAATTTAATAAGCCCATGGCTTTTGTGCTTTCTTTGGATTTTTCATGACAATGACTGTTATAAAATCCAGGAGAGTTAAACTGTATTCCAGTGTGCACCTGGAGGCAAGAATTTATTTGTGCAGGTCATTGAAGGAAACTGCGCTCCAACCTCCCCATCAGTAAAATGGTGATAATCATAACTCCCTGATTAGGACCAATTCAGTGGCCCCAGGAAGTCAGGTGTCATGCCACCATTTGCACTTCTGTTAATCACAAGCTCTGTCAAACCTGAATCTATGGTCAGAAATGAACTTTGGCTTCTGTGTCTCTTCCCTGTCCTTACTCCTGGCCACAGAGACAGGGAGAACACTCTAGTTCATTATTATACAATTATACTATTATTAGTTCATTATTATCTAATCCCCCTGATTTGGAGTAAGCCTGGTCTCAAATAGCAACCTATCTGAATTAAGAACTATTAAGAAACACAACTTACTTTCAAGGGTTCTTGGTAATTCTAATCATTACAATGTGGCAAAGTACACTTTAAAAATTAGATATGACCACTGAAATTTATCAAAATATTAGAGATTTGCAGGCAAGTAAACACTGTTAAAGAACTTGTGATTAGAGCTATGTGCTGAAAAGAACCTTCATGTCTCTTATTGTGTAGCTAAGGAAGCTAGGGTGCAGTGTGGTGGATCCAGTGAGTGTTGGATTTGGGGATAAATCTCACCAAAATATTACCCTTGTGATCATAAGCAAACCAAATCACTAACCCCTTTGGCCTCAGTTTTCTCCTCTTCAAAATAAAGACGGTGTGTGTGTGTGTAATAACTGACCTCTGGGGTCCTTTCCAGTTTTGAATCTATGACTCCACCTAATGTAACCAAGATTATTTTTAAACTAGTCTCTTAGATTAACCCCTTTGTTCTGATTCAATACTGTTGATCTATTTAGCAAGTCTTTCTACTCCCCCCACCCAAGCTGAGTCCTAAGAATAGTGAGGTTAATAATAAGCTGTTTTCTGGGGGCATACAAAGTTAATGGGTCCAGAAATATTTAGGAAATGCGTATCTACAATATCTAGGGTAGCCATAAGCCACATCTACCTGGAGACCCCAGAAGGGAACGAACATCCATAGTTGTTTGAGGTACTCTTTGGGTATGTGTATCCATTCTATATAAGCAGCCCCTACTAATGTGCTTGCTTTTAAAAATTCTAGTCAACCAGAAGACAACATTAGTTAAAACCAAAAGCATCTCATGTAATAATGTTGCAATAAAAGTAACAACAGGACATTATTTTATACAAGCCTGAGCACACCTTCCCACAAATACACATACCATCAGAGTGGGCATTCATAGGTATCATACATGTAGGGAAGACATGTATGCATGATACTCTATTCCACATACTCCAATCAATGAAGCTTTTGGTTAGGATGGAAGAATATACCTTACCCATAGTATTATCTAGGAATATGGATGTTTAGCTGGAGGGCAAACTCCTTCCTATTATGTTTTTAATGGATCAAAATAGTAGTAGATGACTACCATTCCTTCCAGACTTTGTATTTATATAATATGGTAAAAGCAATAGATAAATTATATATTTCTAGGTCAGTCTTTTTCCAAGTCTAGTATCTGATACATGGAAGGTCAATGTGGGTGTACAAATCAGCAAGGCCACCAATATCTGCTACTGATGTTATCAAACTATTCCGTCTGGGCCTACTCTCTATTAGATGTTGTTATAGGCTGGGCCTGAGATTCTTTGCTCAGGGTCTCTTTTTGGAGAGGGAAAGGGGGAAGTCAAGGCAATTAGGGTTAAGTGACTTGCCCAACCAGTGTCTTTCTTGTGCAAAGCTCCCTGCCTTGTCTTTTTGGGGCCACTTGCTAGGCATCTCAGCTCCTAACTGCTCAAGTAAGTTGACGAGAAACCTTTCCCCATAATGTCGGGCTGACAATTAATTATTTTGTTATATCCTATCCAGCCAACAGAAGTCAGAAAGAATGCCCTCAGACAATCATTCTTCTTGACTGCTATGTCTGGGACAGAGATAGCAGACTTTGCTGAATCCCTTTTGTTTAGTCATTTTAGTTGTGTCTGACTACTTGTTACCACATTTGGGATTTTCTTGGCAAAGAAATTGGAGCTCTTTTGCCATTTCCTTCTCCAGCTCATTTTACAGATGAGGAAACTGAGGCAAACAAAGTTAAGTGACTTGCTCAGGGTCACAGAACTAGTAAGTATCTGAAGCCATATTTGAACTCAGAAAGATGAGTTTTCCTGATCAGACCTGGCACTCTATCCACTGTACCACCTAGCTGCCCCTAATTGTATCCCTATGCATCTACTATTCAAAATAAGCCATGCTATTGGGATTGGTGGGCTTAAATTTATATCCTTACCTCAGGCCCCAAATTAGCTAGCTGGGAATCTCTCCAGAGAAGGCCTTTATCCTGGCCCCTTCTGCATTATCACAGATTCAAAATTAGTGGACTCCGACTTAGGGAGATTTTACCATACTAAGGAGCATCTATCCTAGATATCCTAATGGAATACAAGTTGAAATTGGGTCCCAAAGTCTCATACTTGCATCTAGGCAGCAGCTTTCTACCTTGAAAAAATATGATTCATTTTATATGTAAAGTGATTTTATCTTTTCTAGGAAGATTCTGTAATACAAAGCCATATTTCACTCTGTTCTGAGTTTGGTTCACCACATACATCTCCATAAGTCAATAGGATTGGGAAAAGGAGAATTCTCTCCTGAGCATCTATTTATAGTTACACAGTTTAAATTGCTGTATACTTGAAAATCACTTAACCACATTTCAATCACTTTAGTAAATCCCTCTGGCTGCCTTCAAATCACCATCTCGGAGGTGAATAAGCTTATTGTATACATTTTTTATACTTTAGTGAAGAGGGAAGCAAAATCCAATATCCATGGAAAGTGGCAAGTCAAATACTGATGGTTATCCATGCCCACCAAACCATTAACTCTTTGAAAGCTGTGAAATTTATCAACAAAATGTAAGCTGTAATTTTTTTGACAGATGGGCCTAGTATCTTTTTTGGGGGGTGGAGGGAAGAGAGATAGGAGTGGCAATCTAAGTTTGTAATGTCAAAGATATTAAGAAACTCACACCTGTGGACATTCCTTCCACCAATGAAGACTGATGATGACCCTCTAATCTTTTTCTTAGAGATCGGGCTGTGTCACTGGGGAATTATGTCGATCAGTAAACAAGCATTTATTAAACATGTACCAAGCATCAGACACTATGCTAAGTACTGGGGTTTCAGAACAGTCTTTGTCATCAAAGTGCTCCCATTCCAATGTGAGACACCATTCAAACTAGTGTGTATATATGTGTGTGTGTATATATATATATATATATATATATTTACAGTCTAGGAGGCTACCTCCAGAGGAAGGTGCTAGTATTAAGGGGGATTGAGAAAAGCCTCTCCCAGAAGGTGAAATTTTAGCTGGGTCTTGCAGGAATCCAGGGAAGCCAGGAGGTGTAGACAAGAAGGGAAAGAATTCCAGATCTGGGGGACAATCAGTGAAAATGTATGGAGATAAGAGATAGAATATTATGTGTGAGGAGGCCAGTGCCATTAGATTGTAGGGCATGTGGAGCAATGAGGTATGCAAAGACTAGAAAGGTGGGAAGGTGTCATGTTGTGAAGGTCTTTAAAAGCTCATTAGGATTTTATATGAACAAAATCTAGAGTTTGATCTCAAGTCTTCCTGACTCCAATCTGGCCCTCTATCCACTGTGCCTCACCATGCTACTCATCCTAAAATATTTGCATGCAGCACCTTAGGTGCTTTGAGGCTACACTCTTCCCTCTACTTTACTTTCATGTATAGAATCCTAATTGAAACCTGGAAGGGGGGCTTTGCATATTTTACTGAAGAGGAAACTGAGGTCCCAAGAGGTTAAGTTTAAGGTTAGCATATGGTAGTACCAGAATTTCAGGCTACCCCTGACTTCAGTTCTCCCAGAATTTCCCTACAATGCCCCTCAAATCTCTGTACCCTGGAAGCTCCTTCTTGTTCTAGATTTCATATACTGAAAGTAACCTTCGCCCCTGACACCTCTTGCTCTGATTGGGTGGTTTCCTCCAAGAATCTCTTTTTTTAAAGAGTCTACCTAGGTCACCTACTCTGGATTTCTCTACAGTGCCCCCATTCTGTGTCCCTTCATCCCACCCACCTACCCCTTTCTCATTTCTAGTTTCCTTTCCCTTATTTTCTTTTCCCTATCAGAACACAAGCTCTTCAAGGGAGTCCCTTGACTGGTTTTCTTTCTACTTGTATTTGTATTCCCAGAACTTAGGACAAGCACTTGGCACACGGAAAACACTTAATAAATGCCTCTTTACTTGACTTGATTCAAGTGTAGATCCTCTGATTACACATTTGCCTATATGATACTACCTCTGAGAATCACATGAATAGCAAAATGCCTCCAAGTCTCTCTTACCCATTGGTGCACAGTTATAGTAATAGAGTTTCCTCAAATCAGTTAGAATGCAGAGGCCAGATAGTATTTACCTAATTACAAAATGCACAAAATATCTGAGTCAGCTCACTAAGATACACCTAGGACTTCCTTGAATACAAAACATTCTTTGCAAAACTAATGGAACACTTAAATGACTGGAGAGACTTGGTGTTTATGATTGGGTTATACCGCTATAATAAAAATTATAATGCGATCTAAATACATTTACAGATTTAAAGTCATATCAATCATATTTTAAGGATTAACTTTATAGAATTAAACAAAATAATCATAAAACTCATATGGAGGAACAAAAGTTCAAAAACATCAAGGGAAACAATGAAAATAAAGTAGAAATGAAGAACTTTCTGAATGACCAAGTTTCCAACTATACTCTAAGGCAATGACTGTTTAAACTATTTGGTACTTGCCAAAAAATAGAAAAGCTGATCAGTGTAACAGATGATAAGAAAGATCCCAAAGCAAATGAATAGAGCAGTCTAGTGCTCTTTAAGCCCACATACACCAACTGCTGAAGTCCGGGCTCCTTCTCTGACAGAAACGCCAGAAAGACAGGAAACAGTTCAGTGGAAATTCAGTTTAGATCAGCATTCGTGACTGTAAGATTCTGTGATCTTATGCCATCTACCATAATCAGTTCCATATAGACATTGTATAAAAGGACCATGCCACTAAAAGCAAAACAAAACAAATAAACAAAAGCCAACAAAACAATTAGAGGATAGTGAATGGATGTATCTTGTATGACTAGGGTTAGGTTAGGAGTTTTTACCCCCAAAGACCTAGAGGTGGTCATGGATGATAAAGTAGAGAATTTCAATTGCATAAAATTGAAAAATTCTCATGCAAATAAAATGAATGCAACCAAAATAAGAAGAAAAGCAGTTAATTGAGAAAAGACTTTGCAGCACACATTCCTAATAGAGATCTGATAATGAAGATATATTGAGTATTCATGCAAAAAATATAAGACCTAAATAAGTGGTCAAAGGATATGACAGGGAAGGGAACACACATTTATATATAGCCTGCTATTATGGCAACTTCTGGCAGAGCTTTGAATTGTCCAAACATTCTAGAAAACAATTTGGTATTATTACTAAAAATGTCTCTGGACTCTACCTGTGACTACTATGCTTAAGCAGACACCCACAAGAAAGTCTAATATTTAAAAAAAATATGGCAGCACTTTTTGAAGCAACAAAAAAGTGGATAGGAATCGGGTGCCCAGTGACTGCAGAATGACTGAACAAATAGAAACATTTTACCTAAGAAATGACAGATATGAAGAATTTTAAAAAGTTTGCGAAGATTTATATGAATTGATGCAAAGTGAACAGAACCAGAGGAACACAAAGGACTGTAATAACATAAGAAAAATAAAATTCAAAGACTTCCAAATTATATAATCATGAAGGCAATTTCTAATCCTAATTTCAGTGGACTGATCGTGAAGTAGACCTTGTACTTCTCTGCACAAAAGAACAAAAGAACTAGACTATGAGTACAGTATGAGACATTTTCGGACATGCACAACATGTTGATTTATTTTGCTTGGACTACTTGTTACAACGAACATTTCTGCTGGGGATGGCAGGGTCATTGTAAAATGATATTGAGGTACAAAAAAGAATTAAATCAGAAATAAAGTGTGTGTGTGTGTGTGTGTGTGAGAGAGAGAGAAAGAGAGAGAGAGAGAGAGAGAGAGAGAGAGAGAGAGAGAGAGAGAGAGCTCTTGTGATAAAATCTATGGGAAGATATATATGAATTTCTATGAGTTTTCAGGGCAGGCAGGCATGTAGAGTTTGGATCAGTATTGTTGCCAGAGGGTGCAGTGGATAGAGTGCGGACCCTGGAGTTAGGAGGACCTGAGCTCAAATCTGGCCTCAGACAATTACTAGCTGTGTGACCCGGGGCAAGTCACTTCACTCTGATTGCTCCCCCAGGAAAAAAAAAAAAAAAGATAGATTAGTATTATTTAACCCTGGAAAATAGGCAGCAGCAGTGTATTATCTTATTTTACAAATGAGGAAACTGAGACCCAGAAAGTTCAAAGGGCTTTTTTATGGTCACATAGCAGATAAGCATGGAAGGACAAGCTTCGAGCACAAGTTTCCAGATTCCAAGATTGCATCAGCCATGACTAGGCTTAAATGTATGTCCTATCTGTCCACTTTGCATTATAATTAATATTCCTTTGACTTTAGTTGCATGGCTCTGAAAAGATTAAAAAAACCTCAGCATCAGATGTCTTTGAAATTCTTATCAGCCAGATATAATGGGATATAGAAATTAATGTTAGCTCAGTCAAGCAAGACAGCTTAGTGTAATGACAGCGTCAGCTACTTTGAAAGTTTACATCTTTTTTAATTACCATGATTACCCAGTTGCCTGGTTTCCTACTAACAGTACAAAACTGAAAGAAGCATCCATGTCAGCAAATGTTAGGAGCCCCATTAGCCCTTGCAAAGGGAACACAGAGTAGAGATGTCATTCATTCCAGCACTGGAGCTTTTTTTGGCTCCAGGAAGGAAACCGGAGGTCTCGGTGTGACCCTCTCCTTTCTTGAATGTGTTCACTGTTCCCTATTCATTCACTCTCCTTTTTATACTTCTCCCTTTCTTTTTTTCTCATTTTTAGTTTTTACCTTTGCAGTGAAAAAATATTAAAAATAGGTGAACGGGGTCAAATAGCAAAGAATGACTATACCTCCTGACCTCATTCAGCAAACAATTCATCCCTCCCCACTTTCATTTTTTTTTTATTCAGTTGAATCATAACATCAGGGCATTTCTCATTTCTTAGAGAGCTGTAGCTTGGTTCTACAAAGCTTTAAAATCTGAAGTCTCCACTCGGGGCTCTACTTTGGAAAACATCTTCTTCCTCTTGAAAGTGGAAATTTGGTACTTTCTCTCTCTTATTTCTCTCTCCTATTTCTCTCTCTCACTCTCTCTCCCCCCACCTCTTTCTCTCTGCCTTCCTCTATTTCTGACTCTCTCTCTCTATTTCTCTATTTCCCTTTCCTTCTCCCTCTCTTCCCCTCCCCTCCCCTCTCTCCCATCTCTGTTTATTTTTTTTCATCCTGATCTACTCAAGGATATTCCATCCTCTTTAGAAAAATCATAGGATCATAGATCTTAGAGGTAGAAGAAAACATCAAGGTTATATGGGCGTTAGCCCAGATTCATTGAGTGCCATGAGTAAGGTCACACACATAATAAATGGATGGCCAGTATTAGAACCCAGGTCCTTAGACTATCTATCCACTGTTCTTTCCAGTGTTTTATCCTGTAAGGCTTCTCATAATAAGGCCATCTCAAAATGGCAGTAATTAGACTTGATTCTGAATGGTAGCAAGGATGTTGACTGAAAGGTGTTTTTATTTATTTTATTATTATTTTTTGGCAGAGGTATCACAACAGAGAACATTGCAATAATCCTGGAACAGGCCTCAAACTAAGCCCCAGAGAATTGAGCTAAAATTTTCCAACATGAAGAACAGATGAGCTGTTCCCTGGCCTGCTAGCAACCAGAGACTAAGGCCCTAATAATGAGTTTATAACTAGGAAAAGTTCCCAGATCAAGTCATTGTTGCCAATTCTTATTTATAGCAGCCTCTATGAGCCTTAATTGAGGTGGATGATTGCTTACAGAGCAGAGATTTATAGCATGGGGCCATGTTCTCATGGAAAGACATAAACATGGAGGAAATGAGAAGAACCATACAGGAATTCTCAGTGTATAAACAGACTGAAAGAGGTACCAGTGAGAAAAGGCATGCTTATTATTATTCAAGGAAAGAAAAAAAAAGAAAGGAAAGAAAGCAACATGAAATATACCAGGAGAATGTTACAAATTCAGCTTCTAGGACTTCAGAAGTCATCTAGCCTAATTTTCTTATTTTGTAAAATTAAATTTGAAAAAAATTAACAAGCAAGTATTTTTTCTTCTCCTCCTCCCCTATCTACTGGGGAAAACAAACAAACAAAAACCTTTTATAACAAATGTATATGGTCAAACAAACCAAATTCCCATGTTCACCATGGCCAAATCATGTCTCATTCTGTCCACCTCATTATCAGGAGGTGGATAATATTCTTTTACACTTTTTCACTTCCAGATTCATGCCAACCTTCCCCCTTCCCATTTTATAGGTGGTAAAACTGAGACCCAGGAAGGGTAAGGAACTTTCCCAAAGTCACACATTTCATAGATTTAGACCTGGAAGAGCACTCATAGACCACCTAGCCCAATTTCCTCAATTTACAGATGAAGAAACTGAGACTCAGAGGCATTAAGGGTCCCAAGGTCACACATTAAGTGTCAGAGACAGGGGTTGAATCCAAGCATTCTGATCCTAGAATCAGTTCTTTTGCGTCTTATAGAAATGCCAGTAGTCAAGAGAAAAATGTTGATGTAATTAAAGGATCGTTCACTGAGGAATAGCCTTAGCAATGTACAGTGTGTGAATACATAAAAAAGTTTAAAAAATCAAACTCATTAAAGGACACTCTTTCCATGCCAAGGCATCTTGCCAGAGTTAGCTACTTGGCAAAGCTCAGAGAGAATACATCAAAAATCTGTATAATGGGGTTTTGACTCCACTTCTGACTGTTCTCATTTAGGCTTGTGCCTATTATGCCTTATACCCTTATATGAATAAATGGAAATAAACTAGAATTATCAGAGACCATCATAATATTCAGGACTAGAGAAGACCCTGAGTTCCACTCCTTTGTTTTATGGAAGAGAAAACTTAGACTGAAAGAAATTGTCATTTACCCAAGGGGTCAGTCAGATTCACTACGCAGGTGCCAGCACATAAATCAAGGTCTCGTGGTTCCAAATATAGTGTTTTTTTCCTACTATACAATACTCTCACTTATTGTGTATGGAAATCCAGCATTCTATCCTTCATCAAAATTTTTACTTTCCCCCTAGGTAGGGAGATTATTTGCATACAGAGCATGTCTCAACTAATTCTATTTTCAGTAGGATTCTAAGTCAGCTGCATTTCAGTGAGGTTTGCTTTGAGTTTCAGACACTCACAAAATTTCAGAGCCAGAAAGGGGCCTCAGTGGCCATGTACACCAACTTGTGTCTGAATAAGAAGTCATCCTACATCATCCCCGATAATGATGATCTAGTTTTTGCTTGAACATTTTCAATGAGGGCAAACCTACCACCTCCTCAGGAACTCCATCCCACTCTTGGCAGCCTGAATTGTCAGAAGGGAAAAATCCTCAAATTAAGGAGACTTTGGCCTCTTTGCAACTGTTACCCATTGCTCTTATGTTAATGCTGCCCCGTGGATCAGACAGAACAAGCTGAATCTTTGCTTCATGAAATAGCCCCTAAATAGTACCCACTACCCCACAGAAACTCCTCATGTAACTGGTCCAAGAAGAGATCTATCTATCTATCTATCTATCTATCTATCTATCTATCTATCATCTATCTATCTATCTGTCTGTCTGTCTTCATCTATCCATCAGTCTATCAATAGATTATCATCTAGCTTTATATTTATATTATAGATTGATATATAACAATAAGATCTTTATAAGTGAGATAATAATTGTATTTGAAATAGCACTTTAAAATTTGCTAAGCCCTCTACAAATTTTATAACATTTAATCTTCATAACAACCCTGTGAGGTAAGTGCTGTTATTATCCCCATTTTACAGATAAGGAATCTAAAGCAGATAGAAGTTAAGTGATTTGCCCAAGGTCACACAGCTAGTAAGTACCTGAGGGAGCACTTGAACTCAGATTTTCTTCACTCCAAATCTACTACTTAGTGTGAGAGTGCCCCACCTAGCTGCCCCAGAATCACCTGTGGTCTCGTAGTAGTCTAATAAGCCTGTTTAAAGCTTTTTACTTATGTAGTCTCTAACATTTAGAGAAGGGTCTCATGGGGGTAAATAACCTACTCTGAAGGTGGACCCTATGCAAAGATGAATTTTGACATCCTCAGCAGCCTGCTATGTTCCATGCTATACGTGCGGACTATTTTGAACCTCCTTCCTTATACTCCTCAGACATCCAGGACCCTCCCACTTTTCCCTTTCATTCATGAGATGTGTTTATTTCAGTCCACCCTCCTTTGTATATACACTGAATGCCTCCTCTCTCCAGGCTGCCCTCTCAACCTTCTATGATCAATGAAACCTACCCATCCCATTATTATGATAGAAACAACTGAGACTTTGATCTGGAAGAGAACTTAGGGGTCAGCCAATCCATCCCTCTCAGTTTATAGATGAGGCAGCTAAGAAATGAATGAATTGTTCCAAGGTCACCCAGATAAAATTGTCAGAAATGGGACTCAAACTCAGGACCTCAGATTCCCAAATACTGTTTTTTTGTTTGTTTGTTTGTTTTACCTTCTGTCAAAGGGACCTCACAGATGACCTAGCTCATTTTCTCCTGATTTTCTAGATAAAGCTCCAACTTTTTGCTGCAAAACTTGTTGGCAGAAATCCATGATTGGAATAGAGTCAACATCATTCCAGTTTCCCTCCACCCTCCCCAGTGGAATGACCTCATCCCATGCTTTTATTCCTCTAGAGTCAAATGGCGGTGGATTCAAATCCTTCACTCTTACATGTGCTTGTGTGACATTGGACATAGGACATAACCCCCATGGATCCCACTTTCCCCATTTGTGAAATGGTGGCCTTTGGGCTTTCAGGTGTAGATCTGTAAATCTACATACTGATGAACTGATATGGATATCCGAGGTTTATGTCTCTGACAAATAATATCTGAGTGGTGGGGAGCTGATATGCATTTTGACAAAGTCTTTTTAGCTTGTTTTTTTATTTCTTATTCTGTTTGTTTTCAGATCATAATCATTTTGGGGTATACTATTCAACAGTCCTTTGGTCAGTAAGACCTGAGTTCAAATCTGAACATAGGCATTTACTAGCTGTGTAGACATTTACTTAACCTCTGCTTGCCCATTTCCTCAACTGAAAAATAAAGATAATAACAATAATAACAAATAAAGATAATAACAATTCCCATCAAACAAATTCCCATCCCATTTGTTGTGAGGATCATACGTAATAATATTTTGAAAACACGTAGCTCAATGCCTGGTGCATACTGGTGCTAAATCTTTTTTTTTCTTTTTGGAGTGGGGAAGGCAGGACAATTGGGGTTAAGTGACTTGTCCAAGGTCACATGGCTAGTAAGTATTAAGAGTCTGAGGAACTTAGGTCCTCCTGACTCTAGGCCAGTGCTCTATTCACTATGCAACCTAGTTACCCCAGGTGCTAAATCTTTTATCAGAAAGCCAGCTAAGCAACATAACTGATCCTTTGACCAAGTCTTAATAGCATGTACAACCCTGTGTTCCCATAAGTCCTCCATTTCTTTGAGGGAGCAAAGAGCTATGCTAAGTTATGTTCTTCGGAATTATGTTGGTCATGATATTACTAAGATATTGGCTTTTAAAAAAATTGTATTGGAGGCAGTGTGGTATAGTGTTGTTAGTTATAGGTGCTAGACTTAGATTCATAAAGATTCATAAAGGTTCAATTTCTCAGACATTAATTACTTAGGAGAATCTTGACAATTTGCTTTCTCTGGGCCTCAATTCCTCATCCAGAAAATGGCTTCTACAACCATTTCTACCTTTAAATCTAGGATTCCATGAGTCAGGAAGATATGGATTAGAACTGAATCCCCTACTGTGGACCTTGGACAAGTCAATTAGCTTGCTTGGACCTTAGTCCATTTATAAAATGGAAAGGCTGGATCAATGACTTCTAAGCACCCCCCAGCTCTAAACTAATGATCTAATAATTTTTATTTATGTTATTATAGTCATACAAATTGTTCGTTGAATCTGCATATTTCACTCCATGTCAGTTCAATATAAGCATACTCACATTTCTCTAAATTATTCATATTCACAACTTTTACTGCACAACCTTATTCAAATAAATTAACAGAGCACCATTTTGTTAGCTGCTCATCAATGAATGGGTACCCACTTTGTTTCTCATTCTTTGCTAGTAGGAAAAAATATTGCCATAAATGGCCTGTATTTGACGTCCTTTAGGGCATAGTCCAATAGTTGGATTTCTGGGTCAAAGGGCATGGTCATTTTTGTCATTTGGGGGTCCTAATTTCAATTTTTTTCCCCAGAATGCTATGGCCCAATTTACAATCCACTAAAAGTCAACTAGTATGTTTGTCTCTTCAAGGATACCCTGACATGCTTTCAGCTTTTATCATTTTGTCAATTTGATGGCTGTGAGGTGAAAAATCAATTTCTCTAACTTTAATGTCTCTTTTTCTTAATTATTTATAGGATTCTTGTATGCAAATGTTAATAACTGATTTTTTTTAGACGAATCATGTTCTACAACCACTTACTAAGTACTAGGGAGTGCCTTTAAGCCTTATATATTTATGACAATGGTCTTTGGGAGTGGTGGGGGACAAGGATTTGAACAATTTGATGAATATTTTTATAAAATAGTGAAAGAGTGGTGTAACAAGATCTTTCTATACATGCCTCCCCTGTTCTTATCTTTTTTATGCCCTTTGGGTAATGGCAGACTATCTCTATACCTATATATGTGTACACACATATATACACATATTTATGTACTTAATAATGTGAATTTGACTCAACAGAAATTGAAAACTAGACTTACAATTCTTTAAAAAGTCATTCTCTTGGCAGAGAGTGCTATTTGCAGTAATTTTCAGTGGTGATATCATATTGGAATAATTTTGAAACATAATAGAAGTCCACCAAGAAGAATATGTTTGCATTAATAATTTCAGTGACCTCATCCTGAATGCATAAAGATGTCAGATATTTTAAGTACACAAAAGACTTTAAAGCTTTTTTTAAGCACCAGAAAATACATTAAGATCATAGCTTTAGAATAGTAAGGGAACTGACAGGTCATCTAATCCAACTCCCTTGTGTTATAAATGAGGAAATTGAGATTCCCGAGAAATTAATTGATTTCTTCTAAGGTAACACAGCTAGGTGATACAGTGGATAGAATACTGGACCTGAAGTCAGGTAGACCTGAGTTCAAATCCAGCCACAGATACTTGTTATTTGTATGACCCTGGATAATTTATTTAACCTTGTTAGCCTCAGTTTCCTTATCTGTAAAATGAGCTGGAAATGGAAATGGCAGCTGAGTCCACTATACTTATCCAGTATATTTGACAAGAAAAACTTAAATGGGGTCATAAACAGTCAGACATGATTGAAATAACTGAACGACAAACAACATAAACAGTAAATGGCAGATCCAGCATTTTTCACCAGGTTCTCTTCTCTGACTCCAGGTTCAGCATCCTTGTTACCAATTAATATTCCTGAAAACACTTCTTCCAAGTTATTTCATGAACCTTTATGCAGAAACCACAAGCTGGCCCAGCAACAAAGAAAATGGATGTCCATCATATAGATTCACTAATAGCATCTGCAGACTACCTATTTCCTAATTTGTCTAGAATCCTAATTCATTCAAATGACTTTATTTGGAATAGTAAATCAATCAACAAACATTTATTAAGTACCTACTATATGCTAATGATTGTATTATTCAGCAGGGACACAAAGTTCTTCACTGATAAGGAGATAATTATAAAAGAATTGAAATAACCTGAGATTCTTCAAAGACCACTTTCAATAAAGTTTTCAACCATCAGACTTAATTTTATCAGTGAAAATGTAGGAAACTCTTCACCTTTCAGGAGTATAGTAATTCATGCAAACCATTAGGCCAGCTACGGCTTAATAAATTGGAGACTTCAGTACATTGAATGGTACCCTGGTGTAGCCATTAAATTATTTTAAATTACCTGAAAAGAGAACATAGAGCAGGCAAGTGAAATTTAATAAGGATTAAAAATATGCACCTCCGAAGTATACTTTTTTAGTGCAGGTTAATGTCCAAATAGCCTATAAGTGAGGCTGGTTTTGGTACTCTTTCCAAACTTGGACTTACTTATTATTGATGAAGTCATGCTTAAATCAGTTGTCTATATGTGGTGAGACCACCAAATTATTAGAACAAAGATAAAAATTTGTGGAAAAGGAACAGAATTAATAAAAATGAGGAAAAAGTTGCACAATTTAAATCATTCCAACCTGCCCTTTTTAAACAAGCATTCATACTAAGGAAATGGCATATGGTTAGAAGAAATTATATGGACACATTTAGACACATTACAAGAGACACATAAACACATTACAATAATTTCATATGGAAGTTTAAATGACAAATCACTTGACATTGTAAGACCAAAAGAGTGTAAAAAGCAACAATAAAACTTGACTTCTCTGTCAAAGGTTTAAACTTGTCTCTAAAATCTTATGGAGAAACACGGGAATGTGGGGGGTGCAGATTATGAGTATTATTGCTCATAAAACAAAAGGAGGGAGTAGAGAATAAAACCAGTTTAAAGAAAGCTTCATAAGAGACCCAACTAAGCAAAGATACCGGAGGACTTTTAAGGATAAAAACTGTAAAACAACAAACAAAAGAGAAATAGAAAAAAATCCTAAGATTTTGATGATAAAATTTTTTTCACTATCAAAGAGAATAGAGGTGCCATATTTATGCTCTAACATCATAACCATGGATATGCTTATAGAAGATATAGAAATTACATAAAAGGGAGGAAAGAGGAGATGGCTGGCTGGATTGGACCAAGAGGATTGATTGTGATGGTACTGAGGGCTTGATTCTAAAGTATTTGAAAGAGAAAACTTGGGGGGGGGGGCGGAGCCAAGATGGCGGAGTAGAAACAGCTCTTCCAAGCCACTCTGCCCCCAGATTCCCCCCAAACTATGTAAAAGGGGACTCTGAACAACTTCTGGAGCCCCAGAACCCACAGAATGACACAGAGAAGCTAACCTCCCGCTGAGGACAGCCCAGCAGCCCTGCAGAAAGGACCAGCGCAGTGGTCTGGGACCTGGCAGCACACAGCGCACAGAGCGCGGGAAGCCAAGCTGAGCGAAGCCCAGGTCCACATGAGCCGAGGTTTTAGCCCCAGGGCGGCAGGGCCAGCAGCCAGCTGGAGGAACCCCAGAACACCAGCAGCTGTGGCGACTCCAGAATTATCAACATAGACATGCCTAGGACAAAGTAAGAGGTTAGTGTCCTATGGACTTTGGGTCCTGTATTTGGGGAATGCGTCGGCTCCCTCCCCTGGGGGCTAGAAGCCACTGAGGAGACATGCCATTTTGTAGTTTTCAGAGGCAGCTCCGGCTCCCAGCCTTCAAATTGTGGGGAGATCCAGCGATCAGTCTTGGGGGGTAATCGCTCTTGCTTTAACCTCCCTGGATCTGGATTGTGATCTAGGGTGGAAGTTGTGGGTGGGTTTACAGCTTGCCAGAAACGGAAGTTGCCCCCCACACATTCGGGACGAAAATTCCTCTAGCTGGCCTTAAAGCCATAGTGTGGCAACAAGCCCAAAAGTCAAGCAATTAAGTGGCAACATGCCAAGGCAAAGGAAACAGAAAAATGCAACCCTAGACTCTATTTTGGGGGCATAGAGCGGGAAAAGGACTGTGAGGTCAGAAGTCCTGCTCCAAAAGCCCCAGGGGAAAACATGAGTGGGTTGCAGGCCATAGAGGACCTTAAGAAGGACTTTAAAAATCAAATAAGAGAAGTGGAGGAAAAATTGGAAAGAGAAATGAGAAGGATGCAGGAAAAGTAAGAAATGAGGGTCAACAGCCTGACTGAGGAAAACAACACCTTAAAAAATAGACTAACTCAAATGGCAAAGGAGGCCCAAAAGGGCAATGAGGAGAAGAATGCCTTAAAAAGTCGAATTTGCCAGATGGAAAAAGAATCTCAAAAGTTCACTGAGGAGATTCATTCCTTCAGAGTTAGACTGGAGCAAATGGAAGCTAATGACTTTATGAGAAATCAAGATGCTGTTAAGCAGATCCAAACAAATGGAAGATTAGAAGGCAATGTGAAATATCTCATGGGAAAAACCACTGACCTGGAAAATAGATCCAGGAGAGACAATTTAAAAATTATTGGACTACCTGAAAGCCATGATCAAAGAAAGAACCTAGAAATCACCCTTCAAGAAATTCTCAAGGAAAACTGCCCTGATGTTTTAGATCCAGAGGGCAAAATAGAGGTTGAAAGAATCCACAGATCACCTCCTGAAAAAGATCCCAAAAAGAAAACTCCCAGGAATATTATAGCCAGGTTCCAGAATCCCCAGATCAAGGAGAAAATACTACAAGCAGCCAGGAAGAAACAATTTCAATATTGTGGAAACACAATCAGAATAGCCCAGGACCTGGCAGCTTCTACACTGAGGGATCAAGGGCATGGAATATGATATTCCAGAGGGCAAAAGAACTGGGAATGAACCCAAGGGTCACCTACCCAGCAAAACTGAGTATTTTGTTTCAGGGGAAAATATGGTCATTCAGTGGAATAGAGGACTTTCAAGCATTCTTGAGGAAAAAACCAGAATTGAATAGAAAATTTGACATCCAGACACAAGAAGGAAGAGATGCCTGAGAAGGTAATCAGGGAAAAGAAATCAAAAGGAACTTATCAAAGTTGAACTATTTACATTCCTATATGGAAAAGCAATAACTGTGACTGATGATATCTTTCTCACTATGAAAATAATGGAAGAAGGGGGTGTAGTCATATGAATACATATGTGAATGTGTGTGTATATGGTTACAGTTATATATGGATAGAGGGCATAGGTTGATTTTGTTGGGAAGGGAGAGTACTCAAGGGATGAAATTATGAGGTGAGAGAGGAAAGTGGCAGAGGAGATGGGGAGAGACATGATAGGGTAAACTATCTCATGTAGGGGAAGTGGTTGCAAAGGAGGGGGAGAATAAGGAAGGCTAAAAAGGCAAAACCACATTCACATTGAATTTGGTTCAGGGAGAAAATGACATACATACTAAATGGGATATCTCAACCTGCAGCAGGATAGGGGGAAGGGGGATGAGAGGAGGGATGATGGATGGGAGGGCATCCTTGGGGTGAGGGGAGGTTGGAAGTACCCACTATAGAAGAGGGACAGGATCATGTAGGGAATGGACCAGGTGGGGGGTGGGATGAGTGGGAGGGAATTATAAGCAGCCTTGTACAATATATCTACTATGATAATGTTTTGCATAGCTAGACATGTACAACATATACTGAATTACTTATCTCCCAAGAAGGAATGGGTGACAAGGGAGGAAGGAAATGGATCTGAAATTCGAGGTCGTAACATTAAATGTTTCAAATATATATAAATACTATTATTAATACTCTTTTGCTTGTAATAGGGAGATAAGATGTGCAGGCATTGGGACACAAAGATTCACTTTCCTCTAATGGAAAAGTCGATGGGGGTATGGGAGAAGGTATGGGAGAGAGCAGATTGGAGGAAGCGATATCTTGTGGGACTGCTATTCTGGGAGGTTGGGTAGGGGAATAATGGGGGGAAAATGATTGTAACTCAAAATCTGGCGGAAATGAATGATGTAAAACAGAAGTTAATAAAGCATTTGTTTAAAAAAAAAAGAAAGAAAGAGAAAACTTAGGAGGGGTAAAAAATGTCTGTGACATTATTATCATATCCCTCCCGAAAGGTAATAGAGAACATATCAATAGCTACAGGGAACAACGTGGCCTAGTGGTTTGAGGAGGAGCCTTTAAGACTGGGAAACTTAGGTTGGGATGGCTGCATCTTATACTTCCCAGCAGTATGATCAGAGGTAAATCACTTGGTCTCTCAATGCCTGAAGCAAGACTGTCAGGTTACAAAGTGATTGCTGATCTATGAGGTTGGAAGGAATTTCAAACCAAAACTCCACAGCAATGAAATCAGAGATCTAGACCCTACCCATCAAAGCTGTGTCCCCCAAAAGTATGTATACAAATAATGCTGGTATTAGGACCAGAGAAAACAACCTTTCAAATCTCTCACCAAACTTTGATTAAATCAAGTGAATAGCATATTTCTAAGTTATTTGACCCAAATTAGTTGGCACAAAGCAAAAGGAAGAATGTCTATTTCCAGGTACTCCTGGGACATTGATAGTAATATGGAAAAATATGCAGGTCAGTAGTATTTTCTTCCCCAGAGTCTTCTGGAACTGTACTGAACAGCTCTATCCCTCCAGGAAAAAGACTAAGAGTTATCCATTCTCTATTCCTGGGAAAGAGTTAATTAAAAAAATGCATCACAGGGTCTGCATGCCATTTTTCTTCTTTATTTTTTTACTAATTTCAAAACCCAAGTTTGACCTCAAGTGTAGATGATGAAGACCAACCCCATGGTAATAATTTTAGAGGTGACACAAAGAGGCTGCCAACCAAACTCTTTCTTTATTAGCCTGAATGGTGTATAAAATTCACAGAATCAAAGGTTTTTGGAGGTAGAAGGGACATTTGGGTCTAAGCTGTTTATTTACAGATGAAAAAACTGTGATTCAGAGAAGATATATGCCTTTTTCATAGCCAAACAGAACCCAAACTAAATCCAGGGAGGTCAATGCTCTTTTCATTCATCATTAGAGGGTTTTTCTATTGGTTTAGGCATTGGATTGCAATGAAGTATTGAATCTCAAGGATTTTAGTTGAAATGGGAAGAGTACCCATTAGGCTATTAACAAACTATTGCTTTAGTATACCTCTTTGACATGTAATGGAGAGTCACATTGTTAGATTATAGAGCCTTTTGGATTCCAGAGATTTTGTCTCCTAGTTCCAATCTTCTAGGTCCAGAAATTAACTTCTAAGATGCATGGACCACCCAGACCCTTTTATAGTTGTTATGACAATCCCAGTCATTCATTAATTGCTTAATATGAAAAAAAATGACCAACAGCGGTGGCTAGGTGGCACAGTAAATAAAGCACGACTTTGTAGTCAGGAGGACCTGAGTTCAAATCCTACCTCAGACACTTAACACTTACTAGGTGCATGATCTTGGGCAAGTCATTTAACCTTGCCCTGCCCTCCCCCCTCCAAAAAGCAAAAACAAAAAATGACCAACAGTTAAGTTTTGTCTCTGTCTAGCCTCCTGCTGAGCATGTGGCTTTAACATTTGCCTTATTGTTAATGTTTCTTTTCGTCTATGAAAGAGATGATTTCTGTCATAAAGTGTGGCAGCTGAGCCATTTCAGGAAGAAAAAGATCTTCTGGGTTCCCTTGGAATCACCCAGGTCTAATAGGGCAGTGTCAGTTTCGAAATGGAAGACATCAGAATTAGGTGGAATGAATATTTTCCCCTTAATATTCAGAAATCTCCTCCCTGGGCATCTCTTGGAGATGACATATCCTAGCTGAGAGGTGTCTCTGATAATCAGGTGGCAGACAGAGGAGACCAACACTTTAATTAGCAATAAGATAGTCCCGGAGCTCTGATTTTTAAACACTTGAAGGACCAGACATGTCATTTGATAGAAAAATTTGCTTGGTCCTTCGAGGCATTTTTCAATTCTTGTCCTTGTATTAACAAGAAGAGAGGCCTGAATGCCTCTGAATGTTTCAGTCGCCTTTACTAAGAGTGGAAATATTGTCCGAAGGGATAGAGGCCATGGAATCTCAGAAACAATGAACCGAGTTTATATCAAAGTACATATCAGAAATGAACTGAGTCTATATCAAGATTCTATTTCAGTACTGGAAGAGTTGCAATGGAAAAAGCATTGACTGAAGTCATATAACCTGCTTTCAAATCTTGATTCTTCCACTTACTTCCTATAAAAACTTGGATATATCACTCAGTCTCCTCAGGTTTCAACGTCCTTATCTGTAAAATTAAGCAGTTAAGTTGGAAGGTCTCAGAGGTTCCTTCAACATCAGGAGATCTACAGTCTCATGAAATAAATTACCCTTCTAAGAAAGGACAGGCATGTAAACTTGCCAAGGATCAGAAATGAAACCTAAAGGAATTCACATTCAGCTCAGTGCCTAGGCCACTGGGATATTCTTTTTTTTGGTTTTTGGAGGGCAATTGGGGTTAAGTAACTTGCCCAAGGTCACACGGCTAGGTTTTTGTTTGTGTGTGTTAAGTGTCTGAGGCTGGATCTGAACTCAGGTCCTTCTGACTCCAGGGCCAGAGCTCTACTCACTGTGCCACCTAGCCGCCCCAATGTTCATTTCTTTATTGGGAGAGATCAAAACAATTTTCTCAGGTTCCATAATTTACCAAGAATCATAGCAGGAACATCAAGAGAAGCTTGCAACAATCTTGCAAAGATTCAAAAGACTGCTCTGTGCAGAAAGCCATGCTAATATGCTAAACCATCTTTAATTAACTAATGTTCTGTCCTCACTGCCTGTTAGCCATTTTGAAGATAAAAGGGGCTCTCAAATTAGGTTGATGTTGAAAGCAGCCCTGCCATGTCCCCCTTAGAATAGACAGAAATGGGGCTTCAGTCAGACTCTGCAGCAAACAAGGAATAAGACAAAGAAAAAAAAAAGAATCAAAACATTTTAATAAAGGCTGAATGACATTAAACAGAAATGGAGATCTAAGTGGGAATATGCTCAGAAATGATATTTGATGAAGCTCTTTTTAAAAGAGTTTCTGAGTGTAACAAGATCATCCTTGGGTGAAACTAAAACTGGATTTGGGGAAACTATGAAGTCTTACATGACTGGCTAAAGAATATGCCAGGCAGAGGGAGTTTTGAACTTCACTGTTTTACATGTCATGGTTCCAATTTATGAAAAGAGAAGCATGGGGAAAAGGAGTGGGCTTGTTTCTTGTAAATATATATTAAGGGATTTAATGGGGGTAAAAAGAATCCCAGACTAACTAGGCAGGTAGCTTTGGTTGCAGTACTGGACTGCTACTATCAATCAATAAATCAATCAAGCAGCATTTATTAAGCACCAATGATATACTAGGTACTGATAGAAATGATAGAGGAATAAAGATAAAATGAAACTTTCATTAATCAATAAACAAGGCTAATGTGTACCAGGCTATGTAAAAGGCTCTGAGAGTACAAAACCAGAAAGCAAACTACTAAGAAAGTCTTTTAGTCTTTCTTTCAGTCTCAGTTTCCATTCACACAGCATGCCAATCACAATACCTGTCATGCCTAACTCACAGAATTGTTGTGAGGTTCAAACGACATAATGGTTGGGGATATGATTTAGGAACTGTGAACTCCACTATTTTTTTCTTCCTTCTTTTAAAGATGATATTGCCCTAATTTGCCCACACTGGAAGTCAAGGGGCTATTCATGAATCTGATACTACTGCCAATTTGCATAAGATCTTTGACCCATTCCATTTCTGACCTGGGTTGGCCCACTCCTTTTTAAGTTAAGCCCAGTTTCGGGGGCTCCATGTACTGATGTTTGCCTAAGTATGAATTCTTAATCTGCTCAGCCCCCTATAACTCAGAACTTTTGAGATCAAGCGATCCATCAACCCAAGATTATAGACATATGCTACCATGCTGACAAATGGTTATTTCTGGGGCAGAGCCAAGATGGCGGAGTAGAAACAGCACCTCCAAGGCTCTCTCCCTCCCCCATTACCTCAAAACTATGTAAAAAGGGACTCTGAACAACTTCTGGAGCCCCAGCACCCAAAGAAGAATGACACAGAGAAGCTAACCTCCCATTGAGGACAGTCCAGCAGCCCTGCAGGAAGGGCCAGCGCAGTGCTCTGGGAGCCTGCAGCACAGCGGCGCAGCATGGAGAGCTGAGCCCAGGTCCCACGGTTTTAGCCCCAGGGCGGCCGGGCCAACAGCCGGCTGGAGGGACCCCAGAACACCAGCAGCTGTGGCGATTCCAGAATGGTCAACACAGACACGCCTAGGACAAAGTGAGAGGTTAGTGCCCTATGGACTTTGGGACCAGTATTTGGGGAATGCGTCGGCTTCCTCCCCTGGGGGCTAGAAGCCGCTGAGGAGACACACCGTTTTGCAGTTTTTAGTGGCGGCTCCAGCTCCTGGCCTGCGAACTGTAGGGAGATCCAGCGATCAGTCTTGGGGGGTAATCGCTCTTGCTTTAACCTTCCTGGATCTGGATTGTGATCTGAGTGGGTGGTTGTGGGGTGGGTTTCCAGCTTGCCAGAAATGGAAGTTGCCCCCCCCCCCACAGGTTCGGGATGAAGCTCCCCTGGCTGGTGGCAGATTTCTACTGTGGCAACAAGCCCAAAAGTCAAATAATTAAGTGGCATCATGCCAAGGCAAAGGAAACAAAATAAACAGAAAAATGAAACATTAGACTCCTATTTTGGGGGCAAAGAGGATAGAAGCATGGAACAGTAAGAGGACTGTGAGTTCAGAAATCCTGCTCCAAAAGCCCCAAAGGAAAATATGAGCGGGTTACAGGCCATTAAGGACCTTAAGAAGGACTTTAAAAATCAAGTAAGAGAAGTGGAGGAAAAATTGGGAAAAGAAATTAGAAGAATGCAGGAAAAGTATGAAATGAGGCTCAACAGCCTGACTGAGGAAAACGCCACCTTAAAAAATAGACTAACTCAAATGGCAAAGGAGGCCCAAAAGGGTAATGAGGAGAAGAATGCCTTAAAAAGTCGAATTTGCCAGATGGAAAAAGAATCTCAAAAGCTCACTGAGGAGATTCATTCCTTCAGAGTTAGACTGGAGCAAATGGAAGCTAGTGACTTTATAAGAAATCAAGATGCTGTTAAGCAGATCCAAACAAATAAAAATAGAAGGCAATGTGAAATATCTCATGGGAAAAACCACTGACCTGGAAAATATGTCCAGGAGAGATAATTTAAAAATTATTGGACTACCTGAAAGCCATGATCAAAGAAAGAACCTAGAAATCACCCTTCAAGAAATTCTCAAGGAAAATTGCCCTGATGTTTTAGATCCAGAGGGCAAAATAGAGGTTGAAAGAATCCACAGATCACCTCCTGAAAAAGATCCCAAAAAGAAAACTCCCAGGAATATTATAGCCAGGTTCCAGAATCCCCAGATCAAGGAGAAAATACTCCAAGCAGCCAGGAAGAAACAATTTCAATATTGTGGAAACACAATCAGAATAGCGCAGGACCTGGCAGCTTCTACACTGAGGGATCGAAGCGCATGGAATATGATATTCCAGAGGGCAAAAGAGCTGGGACTGAACCCAAGGGTCACCTACCCAGCAAAACTGAGTATTTTGTTTCAGGGGAAAATATGGTCATTCAGTGAAATAGAGGACTTTCAAGCATTCTCGAGAGAAAAACCAGAGTTGAATAGAAAATTTGACATCCAGACACAAGAAGCAAGAGATACCTGAGAAGGTAATCAGGGAAAAGAAATCAAAAGGAACTTATCAAAGTTAACCTATTTACATTCCTAAATGGAAAAACAATAACTGTGACTGATGAAACTTTTCTCAGTATGAAAATAACGGAAGAAGAGTATATGGTCACATGAATACATATGTGAATGTGTGTATTTATGTTTACAGTTATACATGGATAGAGGGCATAGGTTGAATTTGTTGGGAAGGGATGATACCTAAGGGGTGAAATTATGAGGTGAGAGAGGAAAGTGGCAAGAGCAGATGGGGAGAGACAGGGTAAGGTAAACTATCTCATGTAGAAGAAGCAAGGGGAAGTGGCTGCAGAGGAGGGGAAGAATAGGAAGGCAAAAAGGCAAAACCACATTCTCATTGAATTTGGTTCAGGGAGAGAATGACATACATACTAAATGGGATATCTCAACCTGCAGCAGAATAGGGGGAAGGGGGATGAGAGGAGGGATGATGGATGGGAGGGCATTCTTGGGGGGAGGGGAGGTTGAAAGTACCCACTATAGAAGAGGGACAGGATCAAGTAGGGAATGGACCAGGTGGGGGGTGGGGTGGGTGGGAGGGAATTATAAGCAGCCTTATACAATATATCTACTATGGTAATATTTTGCATAGTTATACATGTACAACACATACTGAATTACTTATCTTCCCAGAGGGAATGGGTGACAAGGGAGGAAGGGAATGAATCTGAAATTTGAGGTCTTTAAATTAAATGTTTCAAATATTAAAAAAAAATGGTTATTTCTTTGAGATGAGGAATAGGGGAAGGGGAGGGAGAAAGAATTTATTAAGCACCAAATTAAGCATTTACAAATATTGTTTCATTTGATCTTCACAACAACCCAGTGGGGTAGGCACTATTATGATCCCCATTTTACATTTGAGAGAGCTAAAGTAAACCAAGGTTAAGTGACTTGCCCAAGGTCACAGGGGAGACAACAGGTTCATAGATAACTATAAGAGATGTATCAACAACATATTGTTGAGCACTTTATTTTCTCCTTGCTTTGGGGGCAATATCCCTCTTGCCTTATGTGATATAATGCCAGGGCTAGAAGGGACATACCCTCATTTCCGTATGGGGCAGCTGGTTCATGGAGGTAATATATCTTGCAGTTACATAGCTAGTCTGTCATGGAGAACCCAGGTTTACTTGTTGCTTAGATCAATATTCATCTTACTATAGTATACATGCCTTTTATAGGTCCTAGAATTAATGTAAATACCCACAAGTGACATGAGGGGGTGAGCAATGTGAGAGTACCTTTATTCCCCTATAATTTAACAGGTGAGTATAAATGAAAAAGGAAAGCAATGCTCTTTGAATCAGCACTCAATATAACTACAGTTCACTTTACCCTTGATACCTCATAAGTATTTGAGTCTGGATTTAAACTCAGGAGTCTCTGATTCTATATCCAGTGTTTTGTCCACTGTGCCTTTCAAGGGTACCAGCCCGCCACCCCCATGCTCTTAGACAGGCATTTTATCCATGATGGACAGAGCCCTAGACTTAAGAGTCATAATCAGGGAAGAGTTGGAAGGAATCTTAGAGGATATCCAGTCTACTCCATGCCTACACCACTGGACAAATAATCATGAGATCTATGATCAAGGTTTTACTTGAAGACCTCTAATGAGGAGACACACTCCCTCCTAAACTACTTATTGCCCTAGTTCCAACATTTCGAACCAAGCAAAACAAGATGGAAAGCCTTTTCTACCTGACACATTCTGGAGAGTTAGGCTTTGGAGGATACTGAGACTCACTGTAAGGATTAGTCATATCTAGTCTCAGAATCTTATGAATTGTCAAGTTACTTAATCATTCAGAGATTTAGTCAATGGGAGGTTCATCTGAGATCAAAGACCTAGAGTTAGGAAAACCTGAATTCTAATGCTACCTTAGACACTTGGTAACTATGTGATTCTGGGCAAGTTACTTCAACTTCTATCTGTTTGTTTCTGCATTTGTAAAATGGGAACGATGAAGATGATAATCGATGATGATAGTACCCACCTCACAAGACTGTTGAGAGGATCAAATGAAATAATATTTGTAAAGGGCTTAGGAAATCTCAAATTGATATGTAGATGCTAACAACAGCAATTACTTATATAATACAACTATTATTTATTATATAATTATTGATATATTGTTATCACCTTGCAAAATTTGAAGAGCTGCAATAAATTCCACCTATTATCATTATTATATTTGTTAGCAGGAAATCACAGTGAAACTCTATGTTAGTATATAATATTCATACTCCATGAAGTTTTAAGACCTATGTATTTAACTCTCATTGACTGAAAAATCTGTCTACTCCTCCCTTTCGAAACTTAATTTTTGAGAAGCTTTTGAAAAGGTACTGCTTTTCCTCAATCTGTTCTTAACTCCTTGGGATCTGGTTTCCAACCTCATTATTCCACTGTAACACTCTCTCCAAACCTACTAATAGTTTTGAACTGCCAAGTCCAGTGGAATTTTTTTCAACCCTCATTCTTTTTTATTACTTTGCAGCCTGTCACATTGTCAATAAAGCTCTTCTCCTTGATGGTCCTGTCTCTAGGTTTTTAGGACATGCTCTCTCCTGGTTCTTCTGCTGCCTCTCTGACTGCTTCTTCTCTGTCTCCTTTGTTGGATCTTCATCTTGGTCATGCCTACTGACCCCAGGTGTCTTCCCTGGACCCTCTTTTCCCCCTCTATACTGTTTCAGTTGGCGATCTCATTATCTCCCATGGTTTCAAAGATCATCTTTATACAGATCACTCAGATTTATTTGTCCAGCCCTAACCTTCCTCACATCCTCCAATATCACATCTCTAACTACCAGTTAGACATCTTGAACAGGATATCTTATAGACATCTTAAACTCAACACATCCAAACACATCCAACTCATCTTTTCTCCAAAACCTTCCTTCTTCTGAACTTCTTTATTACTATCTAGGGTTCCCTCATCCTCCCAGTTGCCCAGCCCCACAATCTAGGCATCATTCTTGACTCCACACTCTTTCTTACCTCCTATATCAAAGCAGATGGCAAGACTTGCCATTTCTACCTTTGTAACACCTTTCATTTATACTGCCTCCTCTCCTTCAAACTGGCACCATCCTGGTACAATTCCTCATCACCTTATGCTGGGACTACTTCAGTAGCTTGCTGGTGAATCTCCTTGCCTCAAGTCTCCCCCCATTTCAATTCATTCATATATGCGTGTGTATGTGTGTGCATATATATATGCATATATATGTGTGTATTGTGTGTGTGTGTGTGTGTGTGTGTGTGTGTGGTTTACATGTTGTTTCCCTTATTAGACTGTGAGCTCCTCAAAAGCATGGACTAGCTTCTTAGTTTTTCCCTTTCTTTGGTCCTCCCCTCCCCTCCCCTCCCCTCCCCTCCCCTCCCCTCCCCTCTCCTCTCCTCTCCTCTCCTCTCCTCTCCTCTCCTTTCCTTTCCTTTCCTTCTCCTTACCCTTTCCCTTTCCTTTCCCCTTTTCTTTGCTTTTCCATTTCCTTTCTCCTTCCTTCCTTCCTTCCTTCCTTCCTTCCTTCCTTCCTATACCCATGGTTTAGCTCAGTGTCTGTCACATAGTGGGCACTTAATAAATACTAATTTACTAACACCAGTATATTTCATTCAGTTTATGGGAAAAAACTGACTCATATTTTAGAATGACTGAACCCCTAGAATGAAGTTACAATCTCAAGAAACAGAGTTGAAGAGAATAATTGTGCTCAATATATCAGGAATTCTTGTGTTTTATCATGATGAATAATTGTCCAGCTGAATATTACAATTTGGTATTCAAACAAACAACTTAAAGGTTTTCAATCAAACTGGAGTAAGCTATTAAATTTTCACCAAAGCTAATGATTTAAAATGTATCCAACGTATGTAGAGCAGTGCATGGTTCCTTTAAGCCGTGACATCTGCTCATATCATATTCATGAGCACATTGGATAAATTCCTTTGGTGAGAACAAACACCATTGAAAGATGTGGGAGTTGAATAATTAGGGCACCCTAAGAGCTAAAGTAAACAAAAACACACAGCACATGAAAATGAGCTGAGAGATAGGAGGGATAGATGGGCTACTCTCCTCCAAACTAAATTTTCGTAATAAAAAGATTTCATAGTTGGATGTAGGCAGAAAGGCAAATTTCCTGACTCTCTGCATAACTCACTTGTGCACCTGCTCTTTCTGCCCAAAGTCAGAGCTATGTGGAGAGATGACAAGTGAAATCGAAGCTATTATTTTACCAATGGATGGTTTAAATGAACATCTCAACAAAAATAAGTTATTTTTTTCCCTGTGGGGTGAAGATAGGGGTTTCCAATGGAATTCAGAAACTGGGTTTTCAGGAGTGAAAAGCAAGACTTGCAAGCATGCTATTAAGCCCATCTTAGCATAGATGTAGCATTCAATTTAGGAAACAGAGTTCTGTAAAGATGCTCCTGTGTGCTTCAGGAAGAGAGAGGTTATTGATCCTGTCACCCAGGTCAGATTCGAAAACATCCAATAGACCAGGGGCACTGCTGAGAAGTTATAACAATAAAATCTGGATTGCCGAATCACATCCTTAGAAACTAAATGCAGAGCATTTAAAAAATGAGATTAAAGGGAATATAATTATA
The DNA here is from genome assembly GCA_011680675.1 of Gymnobelideus leadbeateri. Taxonomy (NCBI): domain Eukaryota; kingdom Metazoa; phylum Chordata; class Mammalia; order Diprotodontia; family Petauridae; genus Gymnobelideus; species Gymnobelideus leadbeateri. The sequence goes on from WOXC01001751.1 coordinate 144,710, forward strand.
AGGCCTAACAATACCATCTTAAGCTATTTGATAAAGACATTCAGTTCTATAACACAGGAAAAAATTACCAGGGAGGGATATGAAATATCTATATGTGTTCTCATGATAAAATTGACAGCCAACATTTATACAGAGATTTAAGGTTTGTAAAATGCTTTAATGTTTTCAGAATGCTTTACAGCATCAGCTAATATTTGTAAAGCACTCAGCACAGTGCCCAGCACATAGTAGGTGCCTAATAAATGCTTGTTCCCTTCCCCTTTTCTCCATATTCGTAGCATGGTAGAGTTAAAAGGGAGATGGACTTGAGTTTGAATTCTGACTCTGCCACTTAGTGCCTATGCAACCTATGGTAAATATACTAGCAACAGGGCCTATGCTTCCTTAACCATGAAATGAGAAGTTTGGATGAGATGAGTTCCAAGCTCTCTATAAGCTCTATAGCAATGATTCTTTGTTCCTCTATTTATTATTTTACTGAGGTCATCCAATAACCCTATGATGAGGCTCCTGGCCCAGCTGTCTTTCAGAGAGGAGAGTTCTTTTGAAACACAACAACTCTCAAAGACTCAATTTGCTTGAGAATATCTCCCCCTGCCATTTCCTGAACAAGTCCCAGAATCTTATAACATTGAAGGACTGGAACCAAACCAAAGACACAAAAGAACAACACACATTTCACTTCTTTAAAAAAAATACTCATGAATGCCCCTGAGATAAAAGCTTTTGTTGATTTATTTGGCAAAGTAATTTCTTGCAGTGATCTCCATTCCGTCTTTATTTTTTTTCCTTACCACTCTACTTAAAATGAAAGTAGTTTTAATCCTGGAAACAGATATTAGCAGGGAAAAGACAAGATATCTTAGTGTAGAAACTATTTCTAAGGAAAATTACTCCAGAGTTGACCTCACCATTAAAAGAGCTTTGATTCCAGTCTGCTTTTTAGCAAGGAAGAATATTTGCCCAGTGGTTTGTGGAATAACTGGACATAGCCACAATTTTGGGGGTCCTTAAGGAGCAGAATACAGTACTTGGAAACACCCTAGTGGTATGGCTTCATAGGTTCAATTCTCTTCCTTGGAGCTTGTCCAAGAAATGGCAAGAATACTAAATATCTTTTGATTTCTCCCTTTATGTGAAGGAAACTCCATAAATGCTCATTTAAATGCGGAAAGCGTAGAAGTGATCTAGTGGTAGAAATGAAAGATTAGGAAAATATACTAAAGAACTGTTTTATGATTTGTTGTGGAGTATATCACCTTTTGCTAGTGTCAGAAATGACAACTAGGTACTTGCTTAAAAAGGGTCATGTTTATATGTCTCTGTGAGGTAAAATCATGTTTGTTTAAATGAGATTTCAGTGTAGCTCAGTTATTAGTGCCTATTAGTAGGAGCAAACGTATGAGATGACCAATGCCAGACTGAGATTTCACTGCCATTTCAATGTTTTCATAGAACAATGGACCTCAGTGATGGAATCCTTATAAAGCTGCCCTCAGTCCCAATATTCTAATTTCATTGTAAGCCCCACTGTATCTACCTAGCGTTGCCTCCTTACTTTCCCCCTCCAATGTCCTAACTTCTTCATATATGACTCACTTCTCACTGGAACAACAGGTGTGTCCCTGAATTCTTAGTTCCCACAAATAGCAGGCATGTCCATGTGATGGGATCCTAGCCACTGCCTCTACCCAGTCACTGCCCCCAGACCCATTCCCACAGAAATAGGTGTGTTCTTGTACTCAACCACAACCACACCATCTATCTAGCTCAAGACACAACCAGAATACCTACCTATCCATCTTGACAAGACAAGATCACAGTAGGTATCCAATTAGAGGGCAGCATGACCAGAATGTTTAACCACCAAACCATAGTTGGGAACCCTCCTCTGTTACCTAATTGCTTAAGAAACTCCTCCTGCCTTTTTAATATTAATGATATTTCTCTATCCTATGTAAATTTCTGTTATGTAATTGCATAAATACCTTATAAAAATCCATCTTGCTTTCTCTGAAGTTGCTGGTTCCTCTTGGAATTTAGCCCACTTCATGAGAGGCATCAATCTCAATAAATGCCTATACTTAGATTAGCGATGGTCTGACTCTGAATTCTTTGAGACAGTTCCTCCACAGCACATCATGGAATCCCAACAGTTTTTGTGTGGGCAGAGCCCCCACTGCCACATCAGGAAGAGAATCTCTCTATTAGTAGTTTTTATTTTTAAATTTCAGATATTATACCAAGTTGTTGCCCCACAGTAAAATGTAAGCTCCCTGAAGGTGAGGACCAGCGCCTAGCAGAGTGCCTGGTACACAGAAAGTATTTAATAAATCATTATTGAATTGTCTTGAGATAGAAATGGAATACTAACATATACATGTATGTATATATAGTGAAGATAATAAAAAGTATTGGAAGAAGTTTTTCTGCTATAGATGCTACATAGTCCAATAATTCATAAATATCCGAAAATGGAAAGTGACTAAAGCAAGTTCTAAGACTTAGTTTTCTCATCAATAAAATGTCACCCATGTCACAGGGTTGTTGTGATGATTAAATGAGATAGAATATGTAAATGTAGAAATATTAGTAATTTTTATCAGTAATGTTGTGGTGGTCATGATGCCGATGATGCTGTAGCATGGTATAGTGAGAAACAGGTAGGATTTGGAACCACAGGAACTGGATTCAAAATTGAGGTCAGTCAACGTGACCTGGATAAAGCCATCTAGCATCTTTGACTCATTTTTCCTCATTTGTGAAGCAAAGGGAACTGAACTCACAAAGGTCCCCTGAAATTCTAAATCTAAATAGTCAGTCAATAAACATTTATTAAGCACCTACTATATATCAGACACTGTGCTGATACAAAGAAAATCAAAAGGTAATCCCTGCTCTCAAAGACCTCACAGTCTAATGGGGGAGGAAATTGGAAAAAATTAAGTTACATATGGAGTAGGAGGATGAAAAAGGTACATGCTTTTCAGCTTTCCAGAGTATACCTATCGAGAGAGGAAGGGACTGGGATAGAGGAGGCTGCTGAAGCTCCTATCAGTGAATCCTTCAAAGTCTCAAGCTAAGGTTAAATTTTTACAAATAAGTGAGATTCCAATTCCTTAGACTCTGATTACATGGCAGAGAGGGTAGAGAGACACCTCACATCTTGCTGTACAGAAAGGATTTTGCACATGAAAATTCTGGGTTTGAATTCTGGCTCTGCCCTTTATTGCTTAAGTGACTTTGGATTTCCTCATCTGTGAAATGAAGGTGTAGGACTAGGTAAGAGGCTCTTAACCCTTTTGCGTGTGTGTCATGAACCCATTTGGCAGTCTGGTAAGACCAATGAACCTTTCTCAGAATCAAGTGTTTAAATGAATGAAATAAAATACATAACATTGTAAAGGAAACAAATTGAAGTGAAAATGTACTTTTCTCATCTATGTTCATGGACGTCCTGAAATCTATCTATAGAATTCCTTGGGGATTTACAAACCTTAAGTGAAGGGTCCCTGGGTTAGAGGATCTCTGAGATCCTTTCCAAACCTAAATCTCTGTTATCATGACCAAATAACCAGAAAGTCAATAGAGAATATAGACTTCTCCCTGAAGAATTGTGGTATCTGTGGGCAAGAACAGAAGTCGAGGGAATGAACATCAGGCACAAGTTCTGGGAGAGATGATAAAGAGAATATTTCAATTAAATCTGACAAACCATGGAGCTCCTTCATTTACCAAAGGGCAAAAAGTAGCCATTCGCCAATTTGATTTACACTAAATTTCCAGCCAAATTTTGCACCACCTGGATTTCAAGACTAATCAGTACCAAGTCAACAGACGGTGCATTACCTTTCTCCAAACTGGACACAATGGATTGTCAATGGATTCATTTTTAAAACTAACCCAATCAAGGGGAATAATGTATAATCAACCATTCTGAGAACAGAACCATTTTCCTCCTTATTCTCTACTCATTCACACCTCTCCAATGGGAGCCTTTCATTTTAATCTAATAGGCTAGAGTCAGTGATCACCCACAGAGGACTCAATATTCTTTCTCTGTCCTACTAGTACTTCTTTGATATAGTGTTTCCATTTTGACAGAATGAAGTCTCTGGAATGAGTTTTATCTCCTGTCTTTAAGCCAAGCAAGTCATTACTGGGTTCATTATTCCCTTTTTCAATGTGGCCTCATGTCCACGAGCACTAAGGCCTCATTTCAATTGTCTGACCCTGTCCCCAAGTAGACTTAGACTTTGTCTTCTTCTTCCAACAGAATTAATTTGATATCCTCTGATCAATTAAGCTGTCTTATTATTGCCTTCTGCCTGCCTTATCGCTGTAACCCATGGTTCAGGTGAATCAGAGACAAGTGTCCTCCAAAGTCACTTCTAGAAAACAAGGACTTAATTGGAGCTTCTTTCCAATTGTCCCATATCATTCACTTCCCTTTACATAGGTAGTTATTCAGGAATTGGCCTTCATTAATGATGTCTCCACCCTCCATGAAATAGTAATATAAGAAAGAGAGTTTTATTTCAGAACCTTAGAAAGGTGGGGAACGATAGGGAAAGTGGATGACTTCCAAAACAATGGTCATTGGATTTTGTTTGCTCATATGTAGGGCTGAAGACTCTGACCTGCTTGGTGCAAGAATCCAGGGAGGATCTGTAACTTCATTTACATAGCAGAACTCCCAGTGTGGGAAATCCTCTGCCAACAGAAATTGCAACCTGACTATGATTTAGTTGATGAATCCTAAAGAATTGCTTTTGTTGCAAGAAATTTCATTAATTTGTGCAGAGAAGGGAAGGAAAAAAAACATAAGTGCCTAGTATGTGTCAAACACTTTATAATTATATGATGTTTGATCCTGAAAACATCCCTGCCATGTAGGTGCTATGATCATCCCCAATTTACAGTTGAGGAAACCGATTCAAACAGAGAGTAAGTGACTTGGCCAGGATTACACAGACAGTATGTGTCTAAGGCCAAATTGGAACTCAAGTCTTCCTTACTCCAGGCTCAGTGCTCTGTGCTTCACATCAGCTGCCTCTAAAGTCCCACAGATGGTATGGTCCAAAGAGTCCTTACATGGATTGCTCTCCCTCCTTATCTCTGCTTGAAATCTCTTCAAAGTTCAAGTTCAACACCACCTTCTATATGAGTACTTTCCTGATCATCCCAGCTGGCAGCATCCTCTCCAAATTGCATCAGATTTACTTGTGCATATGTTAAATTTACATATACATAATGTATTGTTTCACAAGATAGAATGTAAGGTCTTTGAAGGGAGAGACTGTTCCCATCTTATCTTTGTATCTTTCCCCATTGCTTGCCATAGCCCTTGCACCATAGCAGATACTTAAGCAGTACTCTCTTGTTGATTTGCTTCCTGACTGCAAGCCCAGCATTCTGTCCATTGCACTATGCTGCCTCCAACATGGATAATAAAAATACATCTTGAACATCCCTCATATTAATGTAACTAATTTCCAAAACTTTCTCAGGAATCCCTTTCAATCTATTTCCTCCCATCATCCAAAGTGCTCTGGATTCTCATGCCAAGTACCTTTAGGTTGGACTATGAACAAAGATCCAATCTAACCTAAGCAGTTTTCCCCATATGTATCCCCTTTCTAATCTCCAGATGTCTGAGTATTCTTTGGAACCCAGAAAACCTCTAATCCTTTGGTCTTCTCTGTTTATATAGAATTGACAGTCAGCCTGACAGCTTCTATAAACCTGGCCCAGAGTTGCTAGATACTGGATCATGAAATAGTTGTCAGATGGAAGGGACTTTTGTTGCTAATCAACCCTTGAGCTTTACTTGAACGGATAAGAAAAAAATATTTCAGACTCTCTCTCCTCATTCCCACTCCTCTCTCTTCCACCCCGCTCCCCATCAAAAAAAAAAAAAGTTAAGAATTCTTTCTGGTAGGTATGTCCAAAAATTAATTGCTTGCTGTGATGGTCTTTTCTGCCAATCTCACCCCATGGATCACTCAATCAATAGCTGTTTGGGGCTGTGCTAACTTATCTTAGAAAGCTGAGCAAATTCTCATTAGGTCAAGCTTCCCGATGGATGGAACTCTGACAGATTAGGGATGCCCCATGCCACATTTAATAACTCACTTCACAGGATTCTAAAAAGTCCATCAATCAATAAATATTTATCGAAAACCTAGGTCTCTGCTTCTAAGAAGCTTGCAAGCTACATGAGGAGATGAATGAAGGAAAACGAATGAATGAATTTTTAAAAAGGCATTTATTACATGCTTACAATGGGTCAGGCACTCTGTTATGTTCTGCAGATATAGATGTAAGAAAGCAAGACAGTCACTGACCTCAAGTAGTTTACATTTTAATAGGGGAAGATAAGAGTGTTTTGGACAGGGATGTCAGAGAGAATGGTGAGTGGAGTAAAGTGATGGATTGACAGTAATAGTAATATTGATATGATTCCTCTTCTCAGAACTAGAGTTGAAAATTGTGGGAATTAATCAGCATAGAGCTACATTTATTCAACATAGCACTTTTTAAAATGCCTGCCTTGTAGGAGGCACCATACCAATACATATGCCAAGAGAAGAGTAGATAGTGAGTATGGTGCTAAAGGCAGCAGAATCTCAGAGTAGGCAGGCTACTCAGAGGTCATCTCATTCCATGCTTATCAGAGCAGAATCCTTTCCATACCATCTCTTGCAAAGGAAGATCCAGCTCCCACTTGAATTTCCATTTGATTGTAGATTATCACTGAGAAGGCACTCCTTAGATTGAGGAAAAATCTTTCTCATTGAAAATTCCCTCAGTTCTACTCTTTGAGGCCAGGCAAAATCCAGGTAGTCCTTTGTCCATGTGACAGGCCTTCAAATATTTGAAATCAGTTAGCTTTCAAGTTTTCTCTTCTCTTTGCTAGGCTAAACCACATGATTTCCTTAAAACAACAACAACAACAACAACAACAACCCTTCATATGACCTAATTTCCATTTCCCACATTATTTTAATCATCTTCCACTGGATTCATTCCAGATTGTTACTATTTACCTAAAATAAAAATGGAGCCAAGGAAGCATGTTTGCATGGAAAAAGCTATAGATTTAAAGTCAGGAAGACATGGATTTAAAGCCCACCCTTGTTAATTATTAGCTCTGTAACCCTAGGTAATCCCCTTAACTTCTCTGGGGTCATTTCCTCATCTGCAAAATGAAGGGGTTGGACCAGATGATCCAGAAGGTTTCTTAGGGATTTTATGGAATCATAAGCTCTGAACTCTTGAGTTTATGATTCTGTGATAAACATGAAACCATGACTTTGTTCAAATCATTGTTAAACACATTAAACACCAGAAAGTCAAGGAAAGATCCAGGGGCATTCATCTAGAGACCTTCTTCCAAGATGACATCAAACCATTAATGATTATTTAGTCCAATCCCTTAATGAGTTCTAAATTTACTGAACTACTACTGTCAAATCCTGGTCTCTATTTTGTTCACAAGGACATCACTAGAGATTTTGTCAAATACTTTCCTGAAAAACCAGTTTCCTAGTTGATTCTTCCACCTTTTGAAGGATCCCATTTCTAGCAGGGCAAGTTAAGAATTTCTCTATCACTCAGTTTTTGGTCTTTGGTTTATTTTTAACAGAACGGAAACTCCCCTATTGCTCTGAGAATACATATTGCTCTAAACATTTGAAGTACTTCCATTATCTGGCTTCAGTCTGCCTTTCCAGACTTATGGTACATTATTCCCCTTCCAGCCCTGTACATTCCACTCACACTGACCTATTTAATGTTTCTAAGAGATGATATTCCATCTACCATCTCTGGGCCTCCACAAAGCTGTACCTAATGCTTTTATGTTGAAGATTCTTGACCTTTTTTGTGCCATGGATCACTTCCTTGGTCAGTCTGGGTAAGCCTACAGACCCCTTCTCAAAATAATGTATTTAAATAGATAATACACAGGATTACAAAGGAGACCAAGTAGAAAGAAATGCAGTTATTTAATTAATATTACAAAAATAAACAGTTACAGACCCCAGGTTAGGAAGCCCTACAAATAATTGAAGTCTAAGGACTAGACTGGTGATTTAATTAGTAGAGGGGGTTTACACAGGAGGTAGCTTTCTCTGTAAATGCAGGTCTTACCTTCTCTTCAACTTGTAGTATTAGAATTAACTAGAAACTGAAGAATTAAGGTTAAAGGACATAGTCAGGGTCATATGGCCAATATATATCAAAGACAGGATTTGAACCCGGGTCTTCTTGGCTTTGAGTCTACTATTATGCGCTTTCTCTCATCTACAAAATACATTCAAAATAAAAGAAAGGTAACTGTGAGGCACTGGCTGAAGGGCCAGTAGGAGAGAATTCATGTGGACAATGGTGCTTGATTAGAGCTTTAAAGGAAACAAGTTTTAGAGGCAGAGATGCATTTCAGGCAGAGGGGACAGCCAAAGCAAAGGTGTGGGAGTGGGAGATGGAGTATCCTTTTTTAGAAGGAGCTACAAGACCACACTGGAGAGTTTATAGAATGTAGATGTTCTGTATATATTAGAAGGTTTGGGAATTGGTTTGGGGTCATATTATGATGATCTTTATAAACCAAACATAAGAATATATACTTCATACTAAAGTATATATATGTATATATATGTATATGTATGTGTGTATATGTTATGTGTGCACATGTATGTAAGTGTATGTATACATATATGTGTAGTATGTATGTATATTAATTTATTGAAACTTAAGTCATGGTTTCTACATCCAAATCCCTTCTCCAACTTCAGCTTACAAAACAAATATTCATGTAGCATACCATTCTTTTCCTTCTAAAATTCTCTCTTCAGTTATCTATAGTGATGAAAACAAAAGGAATATCCCTGGAGTCTTTGGTTTCTTCACTCATATAATGCCTAGAAATGTTGAGTGAAGAAACCAAAGACTCCAGGTCTGGTGTCTCATAGAGTCATAGGTGGTGAGCCCAAGTTCTTGAAGGCTTCACAGAAGAACACAAGCTCTGTAAGGGTCATCCAGACTGGAAAGACTAATCTTGTCCAGCATTAGATTGTGTCTTTTGTTCAAGGACCAGCCAAGCTAGAGAGAATTGGCCATTAAATGTTAAATTCTTTGGCCATAGCATACAGGAAAGAAAAATACAACATGGCTGTTAGTCCTGAAATCTTCCATTTCATTCTTGAGGCAGCAGTGGTAGAGTGGATAGAGTCAGTGGATAGGCCTGGAGTCAAGACTTGAGTTCAAATCCAGGCTCACAAAGCTCTAACACCTGGGAAAGTCACTTAACCACTGCCTGCCTCAGTTTCCTCATCTGTAAAATGGAAGTAATAATTTTATCCTCACAGTTGTTGTGAGTATCAGAAGAGAGAATATTTATTATGGGTGTATGTGGCACAGGACCTGGTACATAGTAAGTGCTATATAAATGCTAGCTATTAATATTACCATCATCATAATTATTCCTACAGTGTAGTTAAACATATGGGGGTAGACACTGCTAAATGTCACAGTTTTTCAGTTATTTCAAAACAAAATTTTAATTTTGGGGACTCTCAATAAGACATTGTTGTTTGTTCTTCATTTTCAAAGAGGATCAATGACATCACGGGTGATGTCTTCACTTAATTGAATTTAAGTGAAGCAGAGTTGTGAGATCCTTATCCAATGACCTATATGTTGATAAGCTACTGGAAGTAATGAATTATGGCAATATAGACATCCTATTGATCAAGGAAATCAGAAGAGAGGGATGGTAATTCAGTAGAAAGATAGCTCTCTGGTGCTGCTTGGAAAGACAAATAATATGCTGAGTTCCTCTCATAATATTCTCCAAAGTAACAAGAAGCATAATTTCACGAGACATTGGTCATCTTATCTTGCAGTACTTATGAGAAACAAAATGGGAAAGGGAATAAAAGACCATCATGATAATGCTGGACTATTCAACTTCTCCAAAGAGACTGTTTAATTCTTTGCATTTATATCCCTAGAGCCCCAGCACATAGTAGGTGCTGAATAAAGGTTGGCTGATTGATTGTGTGAGCATCTGTTCACAGAGGCTGAAGCAGAGAAATTCTACAAACTTGATGGATCTATGAATCTGCAAAGCATTTTGGAACTATATCCTCAAAGTCATCAAATTATTATTTCTAGGCCTATGCACCAAAGAATCAATCAGAAGAAACTGAGAAGAGTTCTATGAACTGATAAAGAACCAAGAGGGCAGAAGTTGGAGAACAATTTCTCCAATGACAACCCTATTATAGAGGAAAATAACTTTGAAAGACATTAGAACTATGGTCAATGAAATGACAATCCATAGTTCTAGAGGACCTAAGATGAAAGAGCCTACCCATGTCTTGCTAGAGTCAAGGCAAATCATGTCCAAACATTTATTAACCACCTACTATGTGCCAAGTATTCTGTGAAATGCTGGAAAGGGAAGTGATAGACTTAAAATAAAGACCAAGGTATACATTTTTTGGACATAGTCAATGTAGGAATTTGTTTTGCCTGACTATACATATTTGTTTTGAAGGTTTTACTTTTAAAAATTATTTTATTTTTCAATTGCAAGGGGGTGGGAAGAAAAAATAAATGCTTAATAATTAGAAAAAAGTAATTCTATGAAAAATTTAAGAATATTCTCCAAATCAAGTAAAAAAAAAAATATATATATATATTTGATGCTTGGTTATTTCAATGAAAAGAGGTGTAGAGGAAAATGGGGATGAAATATGGTTGATAATTAAGAAATTAAAATGGTCACATAACTGGAGGCTACTCAGAAGTCTCATACATGTAGATTATGAACATTTTTTTCAAAATGAGAAGCCAGAAGTAATAGGCAAGCACCAGATAACATTGTTAAAATGAAATTGGTTATTTCTTAACTGTCAGTAAAAATTTTTTCATTGATGTTGGAGTCTTGTCTGAATTTGATTTCTCCGTGTACTCAAACCATCAAATCCGTAGAGCAAAGGTCAAAACCAACACAAAATGGTGGAAGGGGGAAAAATCCAATTCCATCTTGACCGATTCAAAAAAGATATTGATGACCCCACCCACCCAAAACATGAACTAGACAAAGACTGACTTGAATGATCACTATTTTCTAAAGAACTTTGGCTTCTGTAAAACAACTGCCACAGATAAAGCCAAGAGGCTATAAAAGAGGCCTCAGCATAAGAAAACATTTGATTTCCTTGTCATACAGAGAGTTGGGGTAATAAGAAGTGACACCAGTTCAAAAAATAAATTCATTTGCAAAATGTAGAGGAAGATGGTGAAAAGTTCTGACTAGCATCATGTCACCAAAGAGTGAAGAGTGACAAAGGGGAAAGCCAGTTTGCAGAAGGCTGGGCAAAGACCTAGCCAAGACTAAACCCACTTACAGGGCGTTTATAGATGAGACTGGAAAGATATCAATAAACAAACACAAATACATGGCAAAATGGCTACCAGCTTTCTATTTGTTGAAAGAGACAGGAAAAAAAGTGTCCTATTTTTTCAGAGATTATCAGTTTTGAATCACAGTGGGGTCCTAGCCTGTAAATAAACAGAAGATCGCCTCCTCAATTCAGTTACATTACTCCTACAGAAACTAATTTCTTGGGCCTTCTGCAGCTAAAGTTCAGTGGAAAGGGGGAAAGTTATCATGCCCCTTGTTCCAAATAGGTGGAAAGTAATTAATTAGGCATCAACTGTTAATTTGTGTTATTGCAAAGGATGGTTGAGCAGGCTGGTTCCTAATAATTCATACATTACAGAGGGTGTAATTATTTAAACACATTTAAACAGAAGTATTCTCTGAGTTTAGCTGGAGGAGATAGATTTGGAAATATGCTGATGATTGGAATTTTAGATCTGTAGCGTTTTAGACAATCACAATGTTTAGAAGAACTCTGGAAGAGAAAGAGGATAGATGAAATATAAATTTTAAATAATAGTTGAAGCAATAAGGGGAGAGACGATCATTGCAGCTAACAGGAACAGAAGCTTATAGAATATGAGCTGGAAGAAATCTGAGAAGCCATCAGATCCCCCCCCTCCCCTCCCTCATTTTTGAAATAAGGAAATTGAGGCCTAGGGAGACTGAGTTGCCCAAAATTACACAGAAGGAAGAACTGAGAATCAATCAATCCCTTCTGAGTTACAGCATTCTGTATGTGAGTGTGCCCAAGGCAATTCCTCAGGGTCTAATTAGAATAGTACTACTTTACAATTATATAGCATTTTATAATTTACAAAGCACTTTCTCATCCCTTATCTCCTTGGATCTTCACACCATTTTAAAGTGTGCTGTATATTTCTTAACATCTTCATTTTGCTAATGAGCTTAGTAAGAAAGATGAAGGCTAGAAGGGTGAATGGTCACTGGTTAGTGGCAGAGGCACATTTAGAACTCAAGACTCCAGGTTCACTACACTAGGAGCTTGCTTGGCTTAGCAATTCTTTACAGTTTTCAGCTTCTAATTATATGGAATAATGAATATTACTTTCCCCCTTATCTACCTCCCCTCACATTCCTTGAGGGAAGGGACTAGGTTTTTTTTGTTTGTTTGTTTGGTCTTTTTTTTGTTGTTGTTTTTAACATTTCTTTATATTCCCTGGGCCTGACAATGCCTGGAACACATTGGGCACTTAATAAATGCTGGGTTGATTTGTTGACTTTCTTCAGCTCTAGCCAGAATGGTAGCTTTTGAGAGATGAGCCACAAATCATATAAATGGGTTAAGGAGGAAGATTTCCTTTGTAAATAAGGCAGGACCTCTTCCATTCAATACAAACTTTTCCATTTAAAAAGAAGGAGCTAGGAGTAGGGGCAGAATTAGATCTCCACTGGCCTGTAGAAGAACTGGTATAGGAAGCTGCAGATGTAGCAGGTGTGACAGGGTTTCCATCTCCCAGGTGGTACTGAAGGACAGTTATAGACTCTAGTAAGAACATGACTGGTGCACCCTGGAAGGAGTGCGAAAGTCTTAAGGCCTTTTGAACTTTCTCATTTTCTTCTCTAGAAGTTACATGAAGGACCTGCCTGGAGGCAGTGATTAAAGATTAAGTTTTAATTTTAGGTTTCTTTAAGGGAGGGATTAGGAAGTGGGAGGTGCTGGACCTATGATTTCCTCAATAGAAGGAACTCCCAGTTGTGCTAACTCATCTTGAATTCTGCCTTTGGAAAAATGAAATAAGTTAGTTTGGGGGCTAGATTCTAATATCTTGTAGGTCCCCAAAATTTATTTCTGCAGCACAAAATATCAGAGAGTCAGAGTAACATAGTGGATCAAATGATCTCTCTGCTTTGCCTCTCCCCATTCCACTCCAGCCTCCAAAAAACAGCTAAGGTTATTTCTCTCAAGCACAGACCTCCAATGGCACCCAATTATCTCTAGGATAAAATAGAAATCCCTCCCTTTGGTATTTAAAGGTCTTCAGGACATTGACCCTTCCTATCTTTTCAGTCTCCTCTCTTTATATCCTACAGTTGTCATACTGGTCTTATCTGCTGTTCCTCATTCACAATATTCCATCTTCTAGCACAATGCCTTTGTACTAGCTCTACCCCATGACTGGAATACACACCTCCAGCTCTTAGAATTCCTGGATTCTTTCAAGATTCAGTTCAAGCTCCACCTTCTACCCAAGGCCTTTCCTCAGCCTCCCAGTTTTTACTTTCATTCTGAGATTACCTTTCATCTACAGTCTACCCTATTTATGTATACATTGGGGTCAAGTTAAATCCATTAGAAAGTAAATTACAGAGGGCCTGAATTGTTTATATTTACATCCCTAATTGAGTGGAGGTAATCACCATTTTAAATCTGGTTTGAAATACACTGTCTGTTAGAGCAATTGCACTTGATTTTCCCTAATAGACCAAATCACAATTATTTGCACATCAAAGCAACATTACAATATAGGACAATTAATACACTATATACAATTAATTCTTCTCTTCTTTAAACAACTTTTCAATGACAATGAAACTCCACTGAACATTTCATTTGAGCTTTTCTCAGAGCAGTTGCACATAAAATGTTGATACTCAACAGCTGGGCACAGTGAGTAAAGGGCCATATATGGGTTTGAGAAGTTGTTTTTTCAGAGGTGTCCAACTCTTGGTGACCCCATTTCGGGTTTTCTTGACAAAGATACTGGAGTGGTTTGCCATTTCCTTCTCCAGCCCATTTTACAGATGACAAATCGAGGCCAACAAGATTAAGTGAAATGCCCAGGGCCACATAGATATTAGGTGTCTGAGGTCAAATTTGAACTCAGGGAGATGTCTTCCTGATTCTATGCCCAGTACACTGTCAACGGATTTGACAAGTTGGTTCAAATTCTGCTGTAGATATCTTCTAATGATGTAACCCCAATCAAATAATTTAACCTCTCTGAGACTCAGTTTCCTCATTGATAAAATGATAATAATAATAGCCTCTATTTTACAGGATTGCTTTAAAGATCAAATGAGATATTTGTAAAGCACTTTTCAAACCTTAAAGCCCTATATAAATATTAGCTGTTATTACTATAATTCTAAGGTAGAAAATTGACAATGGAGTCTTGATTAAATAATTTTTGGAACTTTGTAAAATGATTCTTAAATATATGTGATTTGGGGGGCTAAAATAACTAGCAAATAGCAAATTTATCATTATATAACTCTTGCCTGTGGCATTTCATTGAGTTCTTCCTAAACAAAACTAAGAATGCCCTGGATTTAAATGGGGAAAAATTCTAAGGATGCTCATTATTTCATGAATTAACTTTTTATTCAACACTGCCACTGCATGATTAATTAAGAATACTATGATTAATATTTCAAGAAGTCTTTTACAATCAGCTTAGATGCTCTTTTATTTTTTGACTCCCAAATTGCTTCTCCATATACCCCTAATCTCCACTGAAATGTCACATGAGGTGAAGAAAAATTGGTAATCAAGATTGACTGATGAAAGAGAGTATGAAACATTCTTCCCCTGGAGTTCCCCACCTCTCCAACAATAAGAAGAAAGCATATTTTACCATCTGGTCTCTGGGACCAAGACTGGATGCCGCAATGCACTTGAGTTGTGTTTACTTCCCTCTAAATCTGTTCATAAAGTCTTAAGAGGTTATTTTTTTGGGGGGGGGATTCTTTGTTCTAATTTTTTTCAACAGCACAGTAATATTCCATTCACAGACAGCACATTTTTCAGTCATTCACAAATCAGTGGATCCCCAACTTGGTTTTGGTGTTTTGTTTTTTACCCCAAATATAATGTTATAAAATATTACTAAAATATTTTTGTAAATGAGAAATGTGAGACTTTTTTTGTTTTTCTTTGTTCTACTTCAGATTTCTATCCAATAGTAGGATTGTTTGATCAAAGAATATGAATAGTTTAATTACTTTTCTTATACAATTCCAAAATGTTTTTGAGAACATTTGGACCAATTCACAGCTCCACCAACAGTGTATTAGTGTGCTTGTCATCCCACAGTCCTTCCCACAGAGACTATTTCCATCTTTTCTTCATCTTTGCCAATTTTCTGGGTGTGAGGTGGAATCGCAGAGTTATTTTAATCTGCATTTCTCTTATCATTAGTGATTTGGAACACTTTTTCTTTTTTGCTTCAAGGTTGTAGGTAATTTACATTTCTTCTTTTCAAAACTTTTCTTTTTATATCCTTTGACCACTTAATATAGAAGAGAAACATCTCTAACCCTATCTCTACACATGTCATCTGTATCTCTGACTGTCTTTCTATTTCTGCAGTTCTCTCTGTCTCTAGCACTCACAATAGCTAACTCTGTCTGCCACATGTGGCAACTCACTAAATCTCTCAGGGAATTCATCCTATCATCTATAAAATTCAGATCTGAGCACAGTGCCTGGCTGATAGTAAATACTTAATAAATGCTTGTTGGTTGACTGTAGTAAATAATTTCTTAGGGTTGCCACATAATATAATGCATGCAAACTTTCTGGTACTATACATATATCAGTTATTATTATCTATGAAATTTGAACTAAGTAGATTATCCTTTCATTTTGGATGCTTCAAGGGATGAAATGGAAACTCAGATCCAATGGCTATAACCTCTATGCACATCTGGATGAAATATTTTATTTTCTTTGATCATGATTTAAATTTGTATCAGGTTGAGATGCTGTAGAATCTTGTTATAGAGTAGAAGTCAAGGCATGGGCACTTGGGATCATACTAGGGTTGCTTAACTATAACCACAAGAAATATGTGAAGTCCCCAAGATAATATTGTAGTCCCTCTAGACATCAGTTCTGGGTAGCTTGCTATCTATTTTGCCTCTCCATCCATTATCTAGAACAGCATTCTCCTGTAGGAGCTTCAGAGACTGTGCCTCTTCCTCTCTTAGGAGAGTAAATCCACTCACTTTTGGACCTCTACTCCTTGGGCTACAGGGTCCTTATTGATGATTTAGTGTAATAACCTAACTCACTGTATCTATGGAGCTACAGATAATTGTTGCACATATCCAGTCATCCACCCTAAAGCATCTTACCACCTGCCATACTTCCATATGAGTACTATTTAACCCACCCAACTCCTTTCAGCTCTCCAGCTTTCTGTTTCTTTCTCTGGGAACAACATCAATATTTCCATTGACCTAGAAGAGGTATGGCATTCACAATTCGGGAAGGAAGGAAGGAAGAAAGAACCTACTTATTTAGCACTTACTACATGCCAAGCACTGTGCTAAGCAGTGGGACTATAAAACAAAAGTAAGATGATGCCTGTCCTCAAGGAGCTTATATTCTAATAGGAGGAGACAACACACAGAAAAGTATGGATTCCCAGGGCTGGCAAATTCATTAGGATGGTGAGCAGTCACTTAGGCTGTACTCCCCATCCTTCTGATTTCTCACACCAAAATACCCTTCCATGGTGTATTTTATTGTTGCTTTGTAACCCTAACACTCAGCACAATGCTTGATCCATGGTGATTGTGTGACAAATGCTTTTTAATTCATTCTTTCATTCACAGGGAGTCTTCAACTTATTATTAATCTTTACATTCAGGTTATCTCGAGGGCATTGTCTATATCTGTCTATACCTATTTTTTCTGTATCATTTATAGCTATATCTATATCATCTGTATCTCTTTGTGTATATGATTTCAGTGTTGTTCAGTTGTTTCAGTTATGTCTGACGCTTTGTGAACCATTTAGGGGTTTTCTTGGCAGAGATACTGGAGTGGTTTGCTATTTCCTTCTCCAGTCCATTTTACATACGAGGAAACTGAGGCAAGTAGGGTTAAGTGACTTGCTCAGGGTCACACCACTAATAAATGTCTGAGGCCAGATTTGAACTCAGGAAGATGTGTCTTTCTAATTTCAGGCCTGGTACTCTATTTTGCCACCTAGCCGTCCTTGATATTAATTCATGCAAATCACTTAAATTATGTAGGACTGTTGCCTATTATATCAAATTGGATTAGATTGCCTATGAAATTTCTTCCAGCTCAAAACCTTAAAAAATAAAATCACATAGCAGGTACTCAGACCACATCTAACATACTACCTTTTCCATTTCCAATGGTTCAAAGAAAGAAACAGTAGCAATAGAAAGGAGCAGAAAACATGATTCTAGGGGAAAAACTGTGGAACACGAAGGGGTTGTCTACCCTTGGAGTCATGACATACTTGATTGTTTCAGTCTGCATGAAACTGAACAACATCGGTCTCCTTCAGGTTATTCAATTCTGTCTGTAGCACTATGGACGTTGGAACACAGAGGTGCTCCAGTTGAAGATCAGAGTGAAGTCAGCAAGCTTCATTTATTTCTCTTTTTCTAGTGGTTTTCTGAAGTTCATTCAAACTAGATTTAGGGCAGATGTTGAATGAAGTGATATTTGAAGACATGGCTTTTGTTTTATTTTGTTTTTAAATGGGGGGGATGCAGGGAAGAAGAGTAAGGGAATAAAATCAGGTGACTGATAAATGAAGAATGGAAACAAAAATTTTTCTCAATAAGAAGATGTCCAAATTAAATTTCATTCAATAAGTATTTATTTTTACTTTGTTCAAAGCACCGCATAGGCATTGAAAATAGAAAGACAATAGTAAAATAGTTCCTGCCTTTGAAGAGCTTACATTCTGTCAGGGAGAATGTGACTATTTACTAAACAAGTCAACACAAAATAGTATCTGGATATGTTCTAACAGGGGAGAAGATTAAGAAAAAGATAAGAAAAAGGTCTCAGGTAAGAGGTGAACTAAGTCTTGAAGAAAACTAAGGATTATAAGAAATAGAGGTGGGCAAAACATTCTATTAAAAAAGTCATGGAGGTGGACAATGGCATGTCAAGTAGGTCAGAGTGGCTGGAAACCCAACCATCAACTAGGATTTTGTTGAGGAAACTGAGGCAGAGTTAAATGACTTGCCCAGGGTCACAGGGCTGAAATGTAAAGTATGTGCAAAATTGTAAAGGAGAGAAAAGCAAAAGTAATTGGGGAAATCACTAATGAAGACTATTCAGGATGTTACATAGATAGAGTAATTTTCACATTAACACTCATGGGATCAAAAAGCTGTCTGAGAAGCTGAAAACTATTTGAGAAGAACCAATAGAATAGTTGTTGAGAAAGAAAAGGAAATGGAAAGCAGAGGATTGTTAATTATGGTCAGTGGTCTTCATACACTCTTACTATAGGGAGTGATGACAGATAAATCAGTTGAGGAGTATCTTTTACTTTCTACTATGTGCCAAACACTTTCCTAGATTATGGGGAAAAAGAAAACAAAAGAAAACAAAACAAACCTTTTTGTGCCCCCAAGGAGTTTACATTTTATAAAGAATATGTAATAAAAAATGAAGAATTTGGTTCCTCCTCAGTCATGACCTCTGCGGTCCCTTTCAAACTTAAATCTAGATTCTATGATCTTAATAATTATATGACCCTAAGTATACCAGAATGTGTACTCAGTGAGGTTATAACCACAAGGTGATCTGACTAAGAGGAGCAGATAATTGGAGCAGGAAGAGTCAGGAAAGGTCTCATGTATAAGGTGATGCTTGAACTGAACATTGAAGAAAACTAGGAATTACAAAAGGAGGGGAGAAGGGAATGCATGCCAGTTATGAAATATGGAAGAGGGTAAAGCTTATACAAAAGCAGAGAGATAGGAGATGAAGAGTTGTTAGGAAGAATAAGGTCAGTGCTGACCTATAGATCATGGGAGGGGGAAGCATGGTATTAATAAGCTTAAAGAGATAGGTTGGAACCAGACTAGGAAGAGTCTTAAATCCATCAGTTAGTAAACATTTAGTAGGTATCTAAAATGTGCTAATCAATAGTAATGGAAAGGAAGACAAAGGCCAGTCCTTTCTCTAGAGGAGCTCACAGTCTAATAGGAGAGGGGGATCCCCAAATAGAGGTGTTTGCATTGTATCATTGGATGAATAGGGAGCCAACATAGATTATTGAATAGGAGAATTGTAGGGCTCACTCCAAGTGGTTTCTTATGCCAACTCTAAAATGACACACTAGACCGTGGAAGTGAGGAATAAATTGTGGGCCAGGCGAGATCATCAATGCAATCTGTTTTTCGATACCATGACCAAGGTTTTTATAGAGCAACAAGACAAAGAAGGTTACTATAGGTCACAAGACTTTCTAATGCTGCTTTGTTCAGTTTCAGGATGCCAGATGGTGACGTCAAGTAGGCCTTGATGGTTATCATGTCCTTGATATTTCCAAGCCATAAGAATAGTATCTAAAATGTATTAGTGAGCTAACACCTTCTGGCTAATATTCCAGAACAGGGCCGAGCCCTGGATCTCAGGATATTAGGCAAGTTCTCGCATATAGTGGTATCACTAAGAAAACCAGGACTGGACAGTATGGACCCAGTCTCATCACTGGAAAACTTGGAGCTAACTTCAAGGACCAGTCTGATTCCTGGATCAGATGTTTTGGTTCCCTCCAAAGAATGGTGTGACCAGCTGTGTGTTTTAGGAAAAGGAACTGAATAACAAACAGAATAAACCAAAACACTCTGAACGAGTAGCTATGAGCAGCAAGGTTTGGGGGGCAGAGCACAGGGGCAGTGGAAAGAGATGACCTGAACCGCAGTCCTGCCTCTGATGCTTGTTAGCTGGGTGACCCTAGGAAAGTTGCTTCCCAGCTCTCAACCTCAGTTTACCCCTCTGTAAAATGAGGTGGTGGATGGATGCCCTCCGAAGTCCCTTCCAGTTCTGCATCTATGATCTCATGATCTTATGATATTAAAAAGAAGAATTTAAATTTGTAATGAAACCTCAGAGAAGAAACTTTGACCTAAAGAAAGCATTCTCATAGTCGGGAGTCATCCATTATTCATTCAAGAAAAAAAAAAGAGAAAGAAAGAAGGAAAAGAAAGAAATTGCCAACATTAGAATTCTGGCATATGAGATCTTGCCTTAAATAGGAGAAGTCTCCAAATTGATGTGGAAAGTGCTGGTTATTCTTACCTTGACTGCAACCGTGAAAATCAGCTACTAGAATTGGTTCCCAAGGAGAGAAGAATGACTAAGGACATTTGCCAGTTCCTGTTCCTACACCCACACCTTCCTCCTCTGTTTGATATTTCTAGTCCCATTTCCACAGAAACTCGGTTTTTAAAATTAGGAAGTTGGCAAAGCCTGCCTTCAGCACCATCCCACTCTCCTTCTCAATTACCAT
Organism: Gymnobelideus leadbeateri; assembly: GCA_011680675.1. Lineage (NCBI taxonomy): Eukaryota > Metazoa > Chordata > Mammalia > Diprotodontia > Petauridae > Gymnobelideus > Gymnobelideus leadbeateri. Next base: position 165,428 of record WOXC01001751.1, read on the forward strand.
GGTACTTTCCACTTTCTGAGTGAATTCATTATGTTTCCTGGCTGCCCTGAGGCCTCAGTTACAGCTACTTTCATGGCGCTGTCCTTTCAGATTGCTCCATTCTTTGCTTCATCGCATCCCTTCTCTTTATCCTTCTGACATTCATGACAACTGGCCTGTTGTATAAATTCAGATCAATTTAACCTATAGTCATTAAGGGCCTACTGTGTGTAAACAATTATGTCTAGAAGACAGAGAAAAACACCCCTTCTCCCCCAAATCCTATCAACTTGCCTCAAGAAGCTGACATTTTAATGGACTCCATCTCTTTTTCCAGTCAATACTCAGTCCTCTTGTCTCAGGTTTTCCAAGCAATCTATTTCTGGGAAAACACCATCTCTTGCCTTAAGAATATAGCCCAAACTCCTTTGTTTGGCATTTTGAAAACTTCACAATTGGGCTCTAGCCTCACTTCTCTGGTTCCTCTTTACGTGCTCTCTACTTCAGCCCAATTAGCCTTCAAGGTGTTCCCTGAACTTATTCCTTCTTCTTCTACCCTGGTACCTTTGCCCAGGTTTTCTACCATGTCTCTCTCTCTCTCTTCGAGTCTGCATTTTATAGTTCCACATTTCTTCAAAGTTGAGCACAAACAATGTGTTCTATCCCCTGTGGGAACCTTTTAGAGATCCCCTTCTGGTTAGATTTTCTCTCCACTCCTCAAATGATTACACTTTCCCTTACCTGTTTACAAATTGTGTGTGGGGAGCCAAGGAAGCCTGATTCAGGACTCAGATAAAAATTTCACTATGTTCTCTTTAGAAGGCCCTTTGTGATTATAGCTTAGTTAAACTTGCTCCTTAGATCTTTTGATATGGGTTACACTTAAAAGGATGCTGTTTGAGTTCTGAGACCAATAGGCTCTGCCCCAAGACTTTAGTTGTTCAAAACCAAAATATTTGATTCTTAATTAGTCAATTCTTATGCAGAAGTCCTTGATGATTCAGCTTTGGCTTTAGCCTTGAAGATGCTCTTGGGAGCATCCTTTGTAATGTGACTGCATGTGAAAGGAGCTAACTGACTTTTCCTAAGACTTTCTGGCACCTCGAGAACAAAGCCTTATAGCCATGCTACTTCCAGGATATGACAGACTAAGATAACAATGAAAATACTTTAGTCTTTTTTGTCTCATTTCTCTGTAAAAATGTTGTCCTAAGAATCAATAAATGGAGTTCATGGTTCTTCCTTGAACTACCCACATAGTCTTGTCTCATTTACGTCTCTGACCATGCTTAGTGCTGAACACTGAGCAGTCCACAGCAATTGTGTGTCCTTTAAAGCAAGGGCTGTTTTCTTGCTTTTTTTTTATCCCAGCACCTAGCATGCAGTAGGAACTTATAACATACTTCTTCACTGATTGGATTTAGAAGATTTCTATGGTTGAGAAGTAAGTGTGGGATCATTTTTTTTCCTTCCCTCACATGACCAACTCAGATAGTTCCTCTAAATGAGCCAATAACTTATTAACCATGTTTAATACCCCCAAACGGTCTGGAGTTGTGAGTTCATTGGTGTGGGGGACTCTCAATGAATACATTCTTTTTCCAATACAGATCAGGAACTGTTCTGCAATGGACAGTTCCAGAGAACTGCTTGGCATCACCGGGATGTTAAACAACTCACCCAGGGCCACATGGGCAATATTCCTTTTAAGTTGGCCATGATTCTTTTGTATTTATAAATTACTTTTGGTTCCCTCTCTGCCCACTACCCTGGCTCTTTAAAAAGGTGATAAAGTATCAAATTTTCACAAAACACAGAAAAATAGTGAATAGAAGGCTGGAATTGAAGTCAGGATGACCTCAGATTGAATCCAACACATTAATTATATGACCATTGGCAAGTCTCTTAATCCTTCTCAGCCTCAGTTTCCTCATCTGTAAAATGAATATGACAACTGAAATCAAAGGTAAAATAAAATAGGGATCAAATAAGATGATAGAAAATTGCAAACCTTAAAGATCCTTGTAATTATTGGTTATTATGATAATAACTGTAGTAAAAGTTATTTACTAAAGTAATTTACTAAATGTTGAATACAAAAATCCAAATGCAAAATGTTCCTCTTATTTACCTGGCCTTCATACTCAACTTCTAGGCAACATTCCATGAAATGAAAATGGAAGATGATAAGAAATTATGGGAATTGGCTGTGTAACATGTAAATCACAGAGAAATCATTACTCCAGGTTAATGTCCAGGAAAATAGCCAATCAAGATTGCAACAGGGAATTAGAGATGCTATAAATAAAGAAAGCCATTCATAGTTATGTGACCTTAGCTGTAACCATCTCTGGTTCCCAGTCAACCTATTTAAGTATTAAAAAAATGTCAATCTGGGTTATAGGCTTCTATTCCTACTTCCAGGGTGATAAATCATATTTCCAAGCACCTACTATGGGTAACACATTGTCCTTAATAAAACTAAAATAATGACTTTCTCTACAGGAGACAGAAGGCTCATAGTTATGGGACAATTAACTCCTAAAATTCCATGACTGGTTTCTAAGCTGCCAATACTGCACTAAACAGTGGTAGGAGCATATCTACTAGGGCTAAATTACTCAGTTGTCCACTCTCCAGTAACAAGTTCCCACCAGATGACTCTTTTAGTATTTTCCTCACCCCTGTTCCCTTCCCCTCACCACATAAAAACAGTTTGAAAGAGGGAAACTGTGTTATTTATTTTTTTTTTCTTTTGAGCAGCTGAGTTTGATGCCTTCTTGGGCATTTTCTGGACTCCTTGTTGAGAGCTTCAGTTCCAATCCTTTTGTTACTTATCTGTTATTTTGGCAGGTTAGTTTCCATCCTCCTTGTTTGGACCTGATTTATAGTTTGGTTTATATCCTTGGTTGCTTCTGCTTCTTCAGTCTGGGTCTTACCAGTCATTCTTGCCTACATCACCCCATCGTTCCTATTACCCAAGACCTCCTCACCTCTTTAGCTCTACTCATGTCCTGGCCTCTTAAACCCCAGGCAGGTACTAGTCCTGCACCCTTACACTACTCCTCTGTGAGCCTAAACAGAAGGTTCTGTATTTTTTGGAAGGTATTAATAAGGGAGACATAAGTAGAGATCTCCCTCCTTCAAAGATCTGATTCTTAGTATGCAATTTCTAAGTTTTGTTGTTTAGTTGCTTGAATCATATCCTTTTCTCTATGGCCCCATATGGAGTTTTCTTGGCAAAGGTACTAGAGCGATTTATAATTTCCTTCTTCAGATCATTTTACAGATGAGGAAACTGAGGCAAACAGGGTGAAGTGATTCATATAGGGCCAAATAGCTAATAAGTATCTGAGGACAGATTTGAACTCTGGAAAATGAGTCTTTCTGATCAAAAGCCCACTGTTCCATCTGGATTATAGATCAGGTATCAAACATTCAGGGTCACACAGAGCCCACAATATTGCTGAGCACAGCCCGAACCAGATTGAAATTGGATTGGGAAGTATTTAATAAAATAAATTAAAATACAATAAAACAGAGGTAATATTACATGTGTGTATGCATTACTGTCCCTTGTTTCTACCTGAGTTTGGCACCACTGTTGTAGAGTATATAAAAGAAGTAATATACAATTAATTATATATCATATGAGGGACAGCTAGGTGGCACAATTGATAGAGTGCTTGCAAGTCTGGAGTCAACAAGACTCATCTTCCTGAGTTCAAATCTGGCCTCAGACACTTACTAGACCCTGAGCAAGTCACTTTACCCTATTTGCCTCAGTTTTCTTATTGTAAAATGAACTGGAGAAGAGAAAGCAAACCATTCCAGTATATTTTCCAAGAAAACCCTAAATGAGTTCGACATGACTAAAACAATTGAACAGCAAAATATTATATATAATACATATTACAAATATATAATTATATATAATATAATGGAAAAGTAGTTTGGGCCAGGTGGTAAATGGCTTCAAAAGCCAGTGGAGTTTATATTTAATCCCAGAGACAACCTGGAGCCACCAGAGTTAATTGAGTGGGGGATCCATGCCATGGTCAGAACTGAGCTACAGGAAAATCATTTTGGCAGCAGTATATGAGAAGGAGTGGGGCAGGAAGAGATTTGAGGCCAAGAGAACAATTAGAAGGCCTTTGCAGTGGTCCAGGTGAGAGGTAATGAGGGCCAGGTTACAATGAAAGTAGAGACCAAGTGATGAATGGATCTGAAGGATGTCATGGAGATAGAAACAGCAAGATGTAGCAGCTGGTGGGGTTGAGGGAGAGTGGGGAGTCAAGGATGACAATTGCAAAATAAATAGGCACTTGATAAATGCCCTTTGATGATGGGTCAATCAGGAAAGGACTCATGTAGAGCTAGCGCCAGAGATTTCCCTCAATGGAATTTCTGGGTTCCAAGAGGCAGAAGTGAGGAGGGAGTATATTCTAGGTTTGGGGAACAAGCTAGCCATGAAATGGGAGTCCCAACTATAAGGAATATCTAATACCTAAGTCTATTTATATTCACATGAGAACATGTACCAACACATATCATACATATGTCTATATACATACGTGCACATTACATGTGCACATATCTACACAATGCACATTATGCATGGGTGGATTGTATATATCCTACATGTACATATGTAGATATTCATATACACACACGTGTTTTTCTCCCACTAGTTATATTGCTGCCAGGACCAGAAACCATACTTGAGGACTTAATTCTTTCATGTCAGAATGTACACCTTGAGTCCTCCCCCATCTGATTGGTGAATGCCTCCTCAGGTCTCCTAATACCTCCCATTCACGTTGTGAGCTGCTCCATGTAACACCCTGTTCATCCCTTGCCTTCCTTTTAAGTTCTAGAATTATAATTAATGGGTACTGTCATTACTCTTAGAGAGTCTACCTAGCAACTTTCCAAATCACCATTCCCTTTTCTGGTCACTACTCCCTGACGAAAGCGCAATACTGAAAGACTTTTGGAACACCTTTTATGTGTTTCTCCTATTAAAATAGAAAGTTCTGAGAGGCAGCTAAGTTGTCAGTGGATAGGCCTGTCTAGGCTTGCAATCAGGAAGACTTGAGTTCAAATCCAGCCACAGATACTTACTGGCTGTGTGACCCTGGATAGGTCTCTTAACTTTGCCTCAATTTCCTAATCTGCAAAAGGAGCTAGAGAAGGAAATGGGTACTCCAGTATCTTTAAGAAGAAAATCCCAAATGGAGTGGCCAAGGGTTGACATGACTGAAATGACTGCATAACAATAACAAAAGTCCTTGAGGGCAGTGGCTATCACCACTTTTGATTTTGAATCCTGAGCACATTGCTTAGTTTTAAGGGCTTAGTAATTTTTTTCATTCATTCATTCATTCATTCATTCATTCATATGGATACTTGTGTTGAACACAATAAAAAAGTGTTTTCAATCAAAAGCTAGGAAAACTCCACCTTGAACTAACCTACAATCCATCAAATGTAATTTGATCTTTGTCTTTCTCTGCATTGGTGGAAAATATATATCAACTTTTTTTTTTTTTTTTGCTTTTTGGAGGGCACTTGGGGTTAAGTGACTTGCCCAAGGTCACACGGCTAGGTTTTTGTTTATGTGTGCATTAAGTGTTTGAGGCCAGATCCGAACTCAGGTCCTTCTGACTCCAGGGTCGAAGCTCTACTCACTGCGCCACCTAGCCGCCCCCTACGTATATCAACTTTTAATGCAGAGTCACAGAATTTCAGAGTTGGAAGGCATCTTGGTGGCCATTAATTCTGGCCCTGACCTGAGTCAGAATCCCCTCTACAAAATACCTAACAAGTATTCATCCATCTTTTGCTTGAAGACCTCAAGTGAGGTTTTTTTAGTTTTTTTTTTCCCTTAAGTCTAGTCATACTGTACCTCCCTTCAATTCCCAGCCCATGCTTCCAGTTTGGCCCTTTAAGACCAAACCAAACAAGAAAAATCTCTCTTCCATATGACAGATCTTAGAATACTCAAAAGCAGAGGGAGATACGAAATGTAGTGGATTTCATATCATTTTCCCTACCCCCTTCCCTCTACACACATATTTCTCATTATTTTTTAAGAGGTAGCTGGGTACCAGGTGCTGCAGACAACATCTATCAATGAGAGATTTATCTACAGTATGTGACAGTATACTATAACAACTCAAGTTAAAGTGCATGGAATACCTATTCAGAATTTTCACCCACAAACTGTCAGGTAGGAATTTTTATTTTTTCAAAATTCTCTGCTTCAAAAGTCTTTCTGAGCCTAGCACTCCTCCCCTAAGAAGTGGATCAACCATCAACAGAGAAGAGTGCTGTATGGAAGAGCCAACAACCCTCACGGACTGGATTATATTAAATATGACTATATCATCCATATATTTTGTGAATAAATGTGTATATTACATTTGAAAAGAGAGTATAGCCTGAGTTTCTATAGAACTTTGAGGTTTGCAAAAATGATTTATAAAAATATTTTCTCATTTTATATGCGCAATAACCTTGAGACATAGGTGCCATTATTATCCCCATTTTATAGATGGATAAATGGAGGCAGATGAGATTAAATGACTTGTCTAGGATCACACAGTTCATATATGTCTGAGGCCATATTTGAATTTAAGTATTCCCGAATTCAGAACCAGCTCTCTATTCATCGTGCCCCCTAACTGCCATACATATGCATAGACATAGACTATACATATACACATGCATGTACACACATTTATACATATATGTGTGTATACATACAATACACGTATGCATATACATATAATATACACATACATATACATATACATGTACATGTACATACACATATATATATACACACACATGCTAGTAGAAATAGATTTTGAGAAATCTAAATATGTCTACATCCTGGATAAGAAGGGAGAAAGAGGGAGAGACTTAATATGCATGTCAGTGAGTGAATGACTTTTAGGGGAAATTCTTAGAAGAGTCAGAAGGTAATGAATGGGATCGAGGGCAGGTATTGGTACACTATACCTTGGGATTATTTTTCTCCTTTGATATGAACCCATGATTTCATGAGTATAGGGACCTTGAACTGTGGAACTGACACCTTCCCTGTGTGTAAACTTCCTCCACTAATAAAAATTGACAAATTCATCTGTAACTTATAGTGTTAAAGAGCTATTGGAAGATACCAGGTGATTAAATGTCTTCACCAGGGTCACACAACTAGAGTGCATCAGTAAGGATTTGTACCGATGCCTCCTTTGCTCCATCTACCACTTCATACTGTCTTGCACATAATATACCCTTTATACTCATAGAAACTTATTGGCCTTGAACATCATAGAGATATTCATTCCTGGACTCTATAAGTTTAAGCCCCCAACTTTTCCCTAACTTGCTCAAATATTAAAATATTTAAATCTGTGATCTCCTCAATACAGATATTTCCTCCAGTGAGGCAAATTGCAGGCCATCCATCCAGACCTTTTTCTCAACTATTCATTCAATATTGATGCCTTCACATTCAGAGCAATTCATCTATAATAATTCAGAAAATTTAGGGAAAATGCTTATTTAAATAATAATGTCATAATGAATAATTTAAATAATTATGGTGTATAGCTGTCATAGCCATAGTGTTTCTTTGCTATGGGAAACTTGCATGTTTCCAAGTTTCAAAAGATCTAGGGAGCATGGAAAGTGTGAAAGAGATCAGGAAATTGTTATTTTTAAGCTGAAAAAAGGTATCAAGAGAGAGGACAATGAAACAATGATAGGAGAAGCAGGGAGCAAACCTTAACCATAGTAATAATACCTCTGTTATGGTTCATGGGAGTGGACCTCTCTCCCACTTCCATCTGTTACCTCATTAAAATATCCCCAGTTTTGGAGTCACATTGGAAGTGATTTCATTATTGAATGGGCCCCAAACAGCATTGCCACAAAATTGACCAGAGTGGGAAAGCTGCCTGGCCAAAGACCAAGGAATATTAGCATAAACAAAATTAACATGACAAGAGAGAAAAAACCAGTTACCCATCCAAACATCACAAATTTATGGGACGCCATTGAGAAAATCTGCAAAGCTGCAGGGTTTTTTTTTTTCCAACGACTGGGCTTTATATCTTTGATGTCTTCATAGTTCATTCTATTGGCCTTGCTTATGTAGGTGATGCCAAAATCAAAGGGACTCACTTGGGCTTTTGGAGCTCCTGCATACGAAAACTAAACCTTTGAACTAAAAATCACAGCAAGCAATGGAGTGTGACAACCACATACTTAATTTGCCCCATTCTTCCTCCCACTATCCCTCTCCCTTTCCTTCTCTTCTTCCTCCTGTTCTCTTGTTACTTCTGCTTTACATGTGGCACTGTCTCTCACACACAGACACACACATATGCGCACACACCCTATCCTTCCACCCAAAGGAAAAAAGAAAGCATGTCTATTCTCCTCTGAAGGATCACAAGGAAGTATTATAATTGGCTGGTAGAAGATTCAAATCTAGTGGCATCCCAGCGAAGCCCCCACCAGTGAGCTCATTAATACAGCTGACCCGAGTTCAGTGCAGCCGATTTTGAGCCCATGACTCATGTTTTATGTCCCTCTTCAACGTGCTATTTCCTTTCTCTCTAATTAATTTTTAAACTAAAAGGAAATGTCCCCAAAAAGTAAAGAAGAATTTGACTTTTCAACTGAGGTATTGCCATTTCTTATATCATGCTTTATAAGCCTCAGGAACTTCACACACACACACACACACACACACACACACTCACACACACACTCACACACTCACACACACACACACACACTCACCACACTCACACACACACTCACACACAAAATGCTTTAGCTCCCATGGTGTCCCCAGAAGGCAATTATACAATCTTAGGGCATCCAGAAAAATTGCATGCTAGCCCACTAAGCAACGGCTGGCTTCTTTTCCTTCAATTAAATTGGCAATAAATACAAGGTCGAATTAATTTTCCCTCTTGTCAACAGAATCAAGTTGAAAAGACTTATGCATTAAAAAATTAATTGGCAATTTGATGAAAACTATAAAATTTCCACCTTTTTATCATTCCAACTTTTCATCCTTATTCTTACATAGCTGACCCTACTGCTTTGGAAAATTATTATCGTACAATAGAATCCACATATTAGAATTATTTTGGAATTCTATAACCACGGGTTCAGTCACTATATCATTAGAAGTCCCCCCCCCAAAAAAAACAACAAACCACATCAATAACAATCATCATTCTGTTGATAAGCATTTATTAAGAGTCTCCCATTTGTCAGGCACTGTGCTAAGCACAGCGGCTACAAAAAGAGGCAAAGTGAGTCTCTGCCCTCAAGGAGTACATACTCCAAAGGGGTATGTAGTAGATGGATTTCACAACAAGATATATAGTTAATAGAGGAATAGACTTTGAGTAAATAAAAGCTGGGTTAAAATCCCAGTTCTAACCTCTGTGTTATTTTGGACAACTCACTTAATCGGTCCAGACATCTACAAAATAATGGAGTTGGACTATAAGGTCATCTTCTGACCTTATGCATATGACCTTACGATTCTGTGATCCTAACGGAGGCAAAGACTTGCTAATTTATGTAGCTTGCATGTACACATATATGTGTATATCCACATGAGCATATGTTTATGCGTACATGTATAAATTATAAGTATGTGTTCATGTATGTGTATAAATGCACATATATGTATATGCATACACACATATATGTGCATGAATGTGTATATTATAGCACATGTGCTTTTTTTGCAGAATCAGTAGCAAGAACAATTTCAGGATAGTTCATGTTCTGTTTAGACCAACTGTGGTCCCTCAGTAAAGTCACTTTCTCTCTTGAAGCCTTCTTTCCTCAATTTGTTTTCTATACCCTTCATGCCTTTGCATAAGCTGTGCCCTATTCCCAGATCCAGTCCTTCCCTGACTTCCATAACTCCTAAACTCCTCCTTTTGGAATCTTTAGCTTTGGTCAAATCCTAGTTCAAATGCCACCTCTTCCATCAAGCTTCCCCTGACCCCCAGCTCTCAGTGTTTTCCCTGCCCTTACCCCACAATTAATCTGTATTTACGTGATATAAGTATAATAGATATTATATATGCATGCACATATATAAGTGTGAGTATATATGTGTGTATATGTTTATATTTACTTAACCCTGTAACTCTTCTTCCTCAGTAGAATATAAGTTCTTCAAAGACACAAGCTATTTTATTTCTGCCGTTTAATTCCCAGAGCCTGTCTTAGTGCCTTCTACAGAGTAGGCCCCAAACAAACCTTGCTGAAATAATGACTTAATAAGATCACAGTATTTAGAACTGGGAGGAATCTTAGAAGAGACCAGTCTAACCCCCTTATTTCAGAGCTGAGAAAACTGGGGCCTAGAGGGATTAACTAACTTACCCAAAGTTATCCAGCTAATAGAAATAAATATATAATAAGTAATTAAGCTAGGATTTGAATTCAGATCCACTGCTTCTGAATTCTAGGCATATTCTACCACACCATGTCAGAGACAATATTTCTGTCCTTTCTTATAAAGAATGATAAAGAGCTCCATGAGCTCTTGGGAAGAAAAGTACTATGTGAATGTAAGAGCCTATACTTACTAGAACAAAGTATGCTATATCTTTAAAAGGCCAGTTCATAGCTAGAGAAGCTGTCTCCTTGACAACCAATGTAAGAAATGCCAATGAGACTGTGTCCATGGGAGGCATCCACATCTACTGCTTTGACTGAATGACCGATCAATTCAGTCAACTCATTGATTGCTTAGTCTATGTGACATTAATGGATGAGTTTGACTGACTTTTTAAAACTAAATCCACTAGTTGTTTTGACAGCCTATGGGCAAAGATTTTGAGATTTCAGAAGTTTCTTCATTCTTAAAAATACTTACAAACAAAATACATTCAATATCAGTAAGTTAAGTACTTATAAAAAGTCACCAGTTCCCTCAGGAAGTAACCTACATTCCAACTGGAAAAGTAACAGCAAAACTGAGAACATGATGGTGAGAAGCCCTGTCCTTTGGAAGAGACCCTACTCTGAAGGGTTTTGAATTCAAATTCACTTGATGTGGACATGACTACAAATATATTTTTGTTCACAAAATCTGATACTTCCCCAATGGCAAAAAACCCAAAACAACCAAGTTTATTATTTTAAAGCAAAATGTACTTAATTTGAGAAAAGGAAAGCTTCTAGTCAAACCATGACCCCAATATCCTTTGCTTGGATGGGCACCACAGAAAGATTAGGGAAGCATTTCCTCATCCAGCATCCATATGAAGAGGGATTTGCCCTATTCTGCCTGATCCTAGAGGACAGACCTAGAAGAAATTGCTAGAAGTTGCATAAGAGTCTTGATATAAACAAGAATTTCCTAACAATTAGAGCTACCCCAACTTAGAATGGACTTTGGGGGAAGGTAACTAATACTCTCTCAATGAAGATCTTTTAGCAAAGCATGGATGGTCATTTATTGGACATGATGTAACAAGGACTCTTGTCCAAGAAGAATTGTTATAGATAATTTCCAGAGTCCCTTCCAACTATCTTTTAATAAATGAGCAAATGAATGAGTAGCTGATTAACTATAACACGTTTTGTTTTCCAATGAAAATCCATTCAAACCACTTGAAGAATCAGAGACCTAGAATGCACCATCATTAAATTACTACTTCAGAGGCATAAATATATTTTGGTTTCAATGTTCTCAAGTTTCAATTGCTCTTTCCCTCCCTCCTTGCAACTGAGACCAGATAACAAACCCTGGAGGACTTTACCATCTCAATTCTGGGACTCCTGCCTGGAGTCCCCACTTAAGGTCCCTAGCATGTAGGCTGTATTCAGCTGTGTTTTATTTTATTACCTGGCTATCTTCTCATTAGATATCTTGCAGTCACATGTGTATTCTCTGATAACACTTCCTTCTTACACCCTCTCTCCCATCTCTCTCCCTTTCCCCTTCAATTCCAATTCTGAATTCATATTCAAATCAATATTGTAATTGATACTAGAAAGAGGGTGTGTCACCATACTCCAGTGTGGATATATTCAGCATTCCTATAACTTCTCAAACCAAATGTTCTTCAGTCCTTCATTTAACTGCATAAAAGTTCATTATCAGCATAAAAGTTTCTTTAAGAAAGGGGGCTATCTTTTGTACTTTTGGGGGGGTCTTTATACACAGTATTTAGCACAGTCCTTGGTACATAATGAGTGCTTGATTAGCGCTTTTTAATCAATTAATTAACTATTAAACAAACTTGAATATTCAGTCAATTAAAGAAGTAATCTTTACCCTGTGCCCAGGCCAATACTAGTTTCAATGTTCCCTGAAATTATCAAATTTAATTTTTTTCTCAACATTTTAACCTAATTTGGAAGGAAGGGGAGAGCATGATGAATATTTCATATCTCTTCAGGTCTTTCCTATTAGAAATGTCTCTTCTGGTCCTAGTAATTACAGATAACCAAGCCTGATATGAGTCAAAATTCTAGGTTTCACAATATTTCTTTCCAGTTAGAACATGTTGACGGCAGTTATTTGGTTAAAACAGTACAGCCTTAAAAAATATTCTTGAAATCAAGATTAAATACATTCTGGAAATTGAAGAATTGGGACCCTGTTTTTAAAGACTATGCCCTGAAGGAACTCCAGGGATCTTTAATTGTCACATATTTCAAAGCTAAACATCTACTATGGCAAACTAACCTTTCCCTGTGAGTTTAAAGCACCTATTAAAATTAGCCAACTTTTTCTTTGGACTGATTTCTTCTTCTTATGAAATTATGTGTACATATGAATGGCTGTGGAAGGGGAAGGCCTGGTAAGGCTTAAAGTAAAGTAGGGAATGGAGATTATATTCCTAAATAAATTTTTTTCTAGAATTTTCAGATTTGTCATAATTGCAAAATATTTATTAATCAGTTAACAATAATTGAGCAAAGAAAAGGATTAACCAAAATACTCCCTTTTCTCCCTTTGGTATTTATTTACTGTATGCCAGATTTTGATTTAATGGCTCTAATTAACCCCCTATCAAGAAATCATAGTCAGCTAGAGGAGTTTTCTATAATTAATGAATCACAATATTTTGCACATGAAGAAGTCAATGCTTATTCATCTTTAAATCCAGTAAAGGAATTGTGTTAATCAGTGCTATGCCAATTCCATATAACATATGGATAAAATATATAAGCATAATATATCATTCAAAATTCTGGCAATCTCACTTGAAATCAAATGCTGAATTCTCCATATATCCTAGGGCAAGTTGTCAAATCAAGGGCCATACTGTCAGGACCAAGGGAATATCTTAGAATTGTTTTGTTTTTCAATTTAGACACAAGGAAAAGAGTATTATTTTTCTTGGTTGAAAATTCTTCAAATCTGATGGTTTGTTCTGTGACAATTCAATGGCATAATTGGTTTCATAAAAACAGAATATTGGCTGTCAAACTCAGCTGAGGTTTTGTCTAATATTCCTTCCTTCCTTCCTTCCTTCCTTCCTTCCTTCCTTCCTTCCTTCCTTCCTTCCTTCCTTCCTTCCTTCCTTCTTTCCTTCCTTCCTTCCTTCCTTCCTCCCTTCCTTCCTTCCTTTCTTCCTGAAGCATGGTGGGCTCTGCACTAAGTCAGATAAAGTGAAAGCTCACTAATCATAACACGGGGTTCCAGGAATAAAACTACTAAATTCTAATGGGAGAAAGAGGAGGAGTCCAGAGGGCAGGCAGCATCCCTTGGAGATGACCTAGAAAGGATATGTGGAGAAAGGATAAAAATCACAAATAGATGTTGGACTACAATTATGCCCAAGAGAAGTGGAACTATTAGAAAACTCCTAGATTATCACCATTTCCTTGAAATTTTGGAGAAATGTGCCCATCTCACAAGGCATCAGTCCTATGAAATGTGCATATTTTATACCTTTACTTCACCTTCCTCTTTACACTTATGATGCTTTAAGTTTCCCAGTGTGCCTTTCTTACATCACCATCACCCATTCAGTATAGATGGTTCAAATATTATCCATATTGTATGGATAATAGACAATGAGAGTCAGAGGACTTGAGGTCGAATGCTCACAAATTTATCCACGACTAATGCTTTCAAGAGTGAAATCTTTCATGTATGACCCTCAATGGGCACTATCCCCTGGCTTATACACAGCCTTGAAGTGCCACTTCATCTGTACACTTATTTGGCTGATTTGTAGGCTGCCAATGTAATGCCAACAGAATTGATCACATTGAGAAAGGAAATTAATCAAACCATGACTAGGCTCACTATTCTCACTATTGATGTAACAGCAGCTACATAGAGGCTTTCATTGAACTGGCTGGATTCAGGTCAATTTAATTTTTGGGACACATTATATTATATACAAAGATATAAAAATGAACAAGACATTTCCCTTGCCCTGAAGAAACTTCTATTTTAGTGGCTGACAAATCATTTGCTTGCCTTGGCATATTGTTTGGTTACAACTTTTAGTTATTTAAGTCTCTCTAGGTTTTGTGTGTTTTGAGTTTCTCAAGGATAATAACCGTATTTGCCAGTTAACTTTGAGCAGTGTTTTTCTCTAGTGCCCCATGTGGATTGGCTCTGTCTGATGATTGATATGAAGTATCATTTAGTCCTGGGTAAGATTAGCCCTTTGCAAAATTCTGGAAAGTTCTAGGTCTGCCCTATAGGATCCTCATAGACCTACTCTCTCCATGTATGAAACTGGCCAGGACTAGACTTCTTTTGCCCCAGTCCAATTTTTTAAAGGCATCTAGGTGGTATTGTAGATAGAGCCCTGAAACTGGAATCAGGAAGATCTGAGTTCAAATCTGACCTTAGACTCTTACTAGCTCTGTGACCTTAGGTAAGTCACTTAACCGGTTTCCCTCAGTATCTTCATCTTTAAATAGGCATAATGATAGTACCTACCTCTTTTTGTGAGGATAAAATGAGTTAGAATTTGAAGACCACTTTGTAAAACCTAAAGTGCTACATACATGCTAGTTATAAGTAGCTATTATAAAATTAAAATTCACTCATCATCAGTGTTATCCTGAAGGTGGGGGTTCTGAGTGTGCTATGACTGTGGGATGAACATTCCCAATAAGTTATTACATTTTTAAAAAAATGCAAATATACTCTATGGGCCATTGATTAGCTGGAGAGTACCCAAAGGAGGGCACCCCAAATAATGAAGGGCTTTGGGTTCATGCCCTAATGAAGATTGGTTGAATGAATGGAGGATGTGTAATTTGTAAAAGAGAAGACTCAGGAGGGCCATGAGTGTTTTCTTCAAATATTCCAAGGGTTGGTTTGTGGAAGAGGGAAGAGACTTGCTTTAAGTAATTAAGCACTGAAGCAGATAAAGTGAGGGACTTAGAGACAAGAAGATCTGAGTTTGTATCCCATTTCAGACACACTTACTAGGTCTGTGACCCTGGGCAAGTGACTTAACTGCTATCTACTTCAGTTCCCTCATTGGTACAATGGGGATAATAATAGTACATACCTCTAAAAAAATTTAGGAGGATCAAATGAAATGATGTCCACAAAGTATTTTGCAAACTATGAAGTGCTTTGCAAAATGCTAACATTATTTTTGTTGTTTTTAATTTCATCATACAGTTTGATCCAAGATGGACGGACCAGAAGGAACAGTTGAAGTCATAAAGAGGCATACTTAGGTTTGATGTTTGGAAACACTTCCTAACTATTAGATCTGTCCAAGAGAGGAACGGATTTCCTAGGAAGGTGATGGGCTCTCTCATTGGAGATCATCAAGCTAAGGTTAAACAACAACTTGTTGAGTATATCAAAGATGATTTTTTTTTATCAGTGTGCATTGGACTGGAGTCTCTTCCTACCCTAAAATGCTAAAATCCTATATGTTATCCTCCAGAAGATCCATGATTTTTGAGGTTAAGACTGAGCCAATGAAATAAAATCTCTAGCTGATTCTATAAAACTGGAAAGGCGAGGAATATGGGTTTAGTGACAAATGACATGTTAGTTTTCCACGAGCCAGGCAAGTCAAGTTTGGTGATGTTAATCACTAGATTGGCTACAAGAAGATGAATTTATTGATCACAGTAACTCCTGAGGATAATCTATTAAAGTATAGAGGTATTATGATCTGTATCAATGGAGTCAATGCTGATTATACATATACCACTGAAAGATTAAAATATGTCACCTTAATCTAAAGAGATCAATTTCCAATGGTGGAATTTCAAATCAGTGACATACTGGTAGGGGAGATATTTATGGTAAGGTATTATGGTAAGGAAATACCATAAGATATTATGGTGAGGAAAATCTTCCTGGTATCTTTCAAGTCATAAACACACACATACACACACACAGAAACATATATACACATATACATAGAAACATATATACATATATATGTGTATATGCATATATACATACACACAAACATATATGTATGTGTGTATATGCATGTATACCCATTCCACCTATTTTTAAGATCTCATGTATTCTAGGACTGGAGGCACGGTAATGTTATCACTAAAAAAATATAAACACTGCCAAAATCATCTTCACGACAACAGCTACCAAACAAGTAACATGAGTGACTATTTTTGTTGCATAAGAAGAAACTGCACTTTCTTATCAGCTGGGCGTCTGTTAGTTTATAAAATGATGTTGTTTGTTTTCATAGATCAATAACTCTCAAAGAGGTAAGCTATCTTTCTACTATAGCTCCATTTTGGAAACCATAATGCGTGTTCTCAACAGGCTCTTCTTCAAGTAATAGCCCCACTAGATTCATTCATAAAAAAAAAAAACAATATTCAGTAGACTTATGTGCAGGGTCTATATCAAATAAAAGCCAAAAAAAAGGAAAACACAAAAGGAAGGCCTAATGAGACACAAAGAAATTAGTGCCATTTTATAGTGAATATTTCGATGGATCTATCATTTTAGTAGTGTAGAGTTTCTAGCCAACAATACAATTATCAACCCATCCACACCTTCCCATCCGTCATATGGGAGCTACTTAAAGTCTAAGCCAAAGAAATTTCCTTTTATTCTTTTAGAATTTTGTGAAAAACACAGGAACATTCTTGATCTAAGACTGGTTCCCATATTGTTTCCGATTGTACATTGTATTGGTGTCATATTTTCCAACACTTCTTGCATGAAATCATCATTGATAATATGCTAGAGTATACTTACACCCTTCCTATTTTTTTTTCATTTTTTCTTTGGGCTCTATGATATTTTAATTCTTCTGATAATATTGTGTTCCATGACTTAGTGCCATGTTGCTTATCTAGGGGAATTATTAGCACATAAGAATATTGTTTTAATCTAATGTGGATAATAGGGTCCAAGTGGATGATAAGATACTGACATTCTGAGTGTTTCATTGGTATCCATGGAATGCTAGACAGCCTCTAGGAGATTGGGTAGATTCTCTGTGGATAATTAGTGGGAGCACATGAACAAGAATCACATAGGTAGAGGAAGTGTGGTTAAGTTATAATCTGCAGAACTCTAAGGAATACCCAAATCAATAAAATAATCCACTGAGGTATTGTGTTATAATACATTATCATATTATATTATAATTATATTGTATTATTATATAATGTGAAATATGGCAAGACATACATTATGCTTTAATTATTATAATCAATACTTTGCTCTATGGTGGATCTGTGATTTCGTTGGTGGTATTGAAAATATTAACTTTTTGAAAATCTCAGGGTAACTTTCTAAAAATCATTTTGTTGTATTCTTGGCCTGGGACATAGCAAAGGGTGATTATTTTATCAGTGGTTGAATAATAACCAAACGAGCTTTAGTTTTAATTTCTTCCTCCATCGTAGATTCCAATTACCCTATGTATTTTCTCTTATATCATAGTCATGCTTTATCTTCCCTAATATATTATAATATATTATATATATATATAAGCTCCCTGAGGGCAAGGACTATGCTTTATACATCTTTGTATTCCCCATCTTGCCTAGGCAATGCTTTGCATATACTGAAGAGTTATTTAATGATATTTGTTACTTCATTCAAATGAAATTAATTAAGTTGAACCAGTTCTTCTCTGTTTCTTCTTTATTTCATTTTCAATGAACTAAATGGTTTATTAAAGAAATTCTAAACAAATTTGCGATAGTTCAATGCAAATCCTCTAGTAAGATGATGAATAGAAAATTGGGAATGAAAGTGAGAAAGAGGGAAAGGGAAAGTGAGAAATGGGGACCATGCAGGTCTTACTTTGGTGAGCCAAATAAAATTCTGGTGGGCTGGGTGAAAAGTCGTGAGAGGTGATCTATCAGTGATGCCCTAGAATGAATGAGTCAGAAGTCAATCCTTTAGAAAGAAAGAAGTGGAGGATGTGTCAGAGTACATTGGCAGGACTGGTGACTTTTTATAAATTTATCCCACTCAAAGTTGATGGTCCCAAAATGTTCCCCTCTGAGGGGAGGGGAACTGAGTTAGCAGTGACAATTTCATCTTCAAGGAGAAGATGCCAAACATCTGAAGGAGCTATTCATGTTGGGTACCCCCCCACATTTATTGCTCAAATGTCTTCAGGAGACTTAATGTGAAAAAACCTAAATCAGTGTGCTTGGAAATCTGCCATGGAAACAACTTCCTCTGAGAATGAAGTCTACTTTTCTCATCTACCTACAAAGTTAGTTTCTTGCTCCTTTCTGTAGGAGGCCAATTCCAAATTCAGCTTTCAACCACCTGCCACTTCTTTCCTTTTATTTCCACTCTGAAATGTCAAAGCAAGGCATAACCACCATCCAAGCTGATAACCCTCAAGACATGAATTGCTTGTGAATCTAAATATATCCGTCTACCAATCAATTTGCTATGGAGTTGCCCTGGGATGCAGTGAAGGGCTGTTAATTGATCAGTAGGCTGAATAATAAACAAGAGGATTTCAATTTCAATTCCATCACTGTTTCAGATTTGCTACAATGTATCATTTTTCTTGCCTTGGTTTTCTCATCTGCAAAATAGAGATGACAACATGCTCTAAATCCAAGAGGACAACAACAAGACCCCCAAAAGAGTAATATTGCAAAGAGATATTTCTTCTCTCTAGAAAGGCCTTCTTTAAACTTCTGCGAGGGATACTTTAAAAAAATATGTTTCCCACAAAAGCAGAATCGTAAGTACTCAGCTGGCACTTGTTGAGTTGACTATAAACTGGAACCATTGCTGGAAAGGAAATACACTCGCTAGAACTCTCTCCTTGGTTACTGTTATGGATAGCTAGAGATGGTTTCACAAATAGATTCTTGTTTAGTCACTTCGGTTATTCAGCCAACCAGCCAACACTCAATAAAAACGTATTGATTACTATGTGCTAAGCATTGTGCTAAACATTGTGGGGTACAAAGAAGGTCAACACCATGGTCTCTGCTCTCAGGAAACTTGCATTCTAAAGGTGAGAGTGACAATGGACAAAAAACAAACAAACAAACTAAGTCAGTACAAGTTTTATACAGAGTAGACAGAAGGGCATCTCAGAGGGGAAGACACTAGTAGTAGGGAAAGAAGTAGGAAAGTCTTCTCACAAAAGGTGAGATTTGACGTGAGGCTTGAAGAAAGCCCAGACATCCAGGAAGCCAAAGGGAGAAGAAAAAGCATTCTGGGCAGGGGAGTAAGCTACTGAAAAGACCCCAAGTCAGGAGATGGAATACCATGTTCAAGGAACAAGTTAGGGCAGGTACAGGGTCAAATAAGGTCATGTAAGGAAAGGACTATAGCAGCAGCGAGTATAATGAGTATTGAGAAGCAGCCTAATATTGTGGGTAGAGGGATGTTGAGTCCTGCTTCTGATAAATTCTAGATATGTGGCCACTGACAAGTAATTTAACTCCTTAGTGCTTACTGTGATTCCTTTAATACTGTAGGTTACGATGAAATCACTTATTTCCATTAATGTAGAGATTATTCACACCAGGAGTTTCTCATGAAACTGCACTCCTGGACCAATAATTCATTAATTAATTAATTCTTATTATTACTACTTATGAGTAATTTAATCTTATTCTATCCCCATTCTCCCTTCAATGGAAAAACAAGCAAACAAGAAAACAAAACTTTCATAATAATTAGGACCAGCAAAAAAAAAAAAAAACCCCAAAAAACAAACAAAAAAACATTCCCACCTGTTTTATGAAACTTTAATCTGTTATAGGAATGTAAATTTTTAAATCTTCCCTGCCCCTAGGTTAAGTGCACCTGGAGCCTATGGTGGGAGGCTTGTTTTTCAGGAATGCCCACACCTTGGTGCTTTGTGATTGGGCAGTGAGTCAAAAGGGTTGATACATTCTTTGACCCGGGAGGAGATTATATAATCCCTGATGTGAGACTTTGTTTTGGGGATCACTTTGAGAAGTGTTGTGTGATTTGACCAGACAAGACTCTAGGCAGCCGTTGAGAGCCCCCCGGCTTTGGAAAACCCAGATCTTGATGCTTCCCTCTCTGGTAACTGACTAGGCATGGATGTAATGGTTGGACAGTTTGAGGCCTGTCTTCTTGATCTGTTTGTTTCTCTTTCTTCTTATAATTTCTGCTTGTAACCTCTGTATACTCTGAAGTTTGGGGTACTGACCTTTTCCCCATGAAGTAGGTAAATGATATGTTTGACTGATTAAAGCAAGATTGTTAACCCAGTTTGAGCTGCTTTCCTTTAGAAAAACAGAACTAAGAACCTGTGTTGCCAGCCACCCTGTGGAGCCACCTGTGTTGCCAGCCACCACTACATAATCAGATACTGAATTGCTTGAAGTGGGGAAAAGTAAAGTGATATTAATCTCTTGCTATATTGAATACTCCCTCCCCCATTTCTAAACATGTGCATCCCTCCCTCCCCAACTATTTATTTCCTTCTATTTCTCTTAACCATAGATCTAGAACTAGAAGGGACCACAAGGATTATTTTGTCCAATGCCCTGATGTATCAACTGAAAAAAATAAGGCCAAAGTGTGTGTGTGTGTGGGGGGAGTGGAGTCAAGATGGCAGAGTGAAAACAGGACTTCCTTGTGGCTCCAGCTTTCACCTCCACCAATTTATGTAAAAATTACTCTAGAGAAACTTTGGAGCTACAGAACCCACAAAATGATAGAGAGAAGCTAACTTCCTGCTGAAGACAGCCCAGCAGGCTGGCAGGAAGGGACCTCAGCACTCTGGGAGCCAAGCCTAGCCCCATACAAGCCTGAGGTTTTAGCCTCAGGGAAGACTGATCAGCCACCAGTTGGAGGGACTTCAGATCAGCAGCAGCTGAGGTGGTTTCCAGAATTATTAACCCATAGATGCCAAAGACAAAATGAGAGGTCGGTGTAGACTTTGTGGGAACAGAGAGTTTAGGAGTGAGATCTGGCCTTTGCCCCCAAGGTGAGAAGCAGCTGAGGGTCCATGGCTGTGCTGCTTCAGAGCTCCTGGCTTGCAGATTGTAGGGGGACCAAGCAACCAGTCTGAGGGTAATTGTTCTTTCTCTAACATGCTTGGATCTGGATCACTGTCTAGAGTGGAGGTCCTGGGGTGAGTGACCAGTTTGCCAAGACATGTTAAGGCTTCAGAGAGGGCACCCAACTAATAGCTCCAGCAGCTGTGAAAACCCCAGTGATTGGGATAAAGCTCCCCTTTCTGGTAGCAGAGTTCTACTGTGGCAAAGGGCTCAAAAGTCAAGTAATTGAGTGGCAACATGAGCAAGCAAAGTATTTTGGGGACAAAAAGGATCAAAGCATGGAACAGGGGGAAGACAGTGAAGTCAGAACTCCTGCACCAAAAGCTTCTAGGAAAAATAGAGCTGGTTACAAGACATAGAGGAGCTTAAAAAAGATTTTGAAAACCAAATAAGAGAAGTGGAGGAAAAATTGGGAAGAGAAATGAGAACCAAGCAAGAAAATTATGAAGAGTCAACAACCTGACTAAAGAAAATAACACCTTAAAAACAGACTAACTCAGATGACAAAAAGAATCAAAAAGGCAACAAGGAGAAGAATGCCTTAAAAAGCTGAATTTGCCAGATGGAAAAAGAATCTCAAAAGCTCACTGAAGAGAATCATTCCTTCAGAATTCGATTGGAGCAAATGGAAGCTAGTGACATTATGAGAAATCAAGATACTATTAAATAGATGCAAACAATTAGAAAATAGAAAGCAATGTGAAATATCTCATTGGAAAAACCACTGACCTGGAAAATAGATCCAGGAGAGATAATTTAAAAATTATTGGACTACCTGAAAGTCATGATCAAAAAAAGAACCTAGAAATCATCCTTCAAGAAATTCCCAAGGAAAATTGCCCTGATGTTTTAGAACCAGAGGACAAAATAGAGGTTGAAAGAATCTACCAATCACCTCCTGAAAAAGATCCCAAGAAGAGAACTCCTAGGAATATTATAGCTAGGTTCCAGAATTCCAAGATCAAGGAGAAAATATTACAAGCAGCCAGGAAGAAACAATTTGAATATTGTGGAAACACAATCAGGATAACACAGGATCTGGCACCTTCTACACTGAGGGATCAAAGGACTTGGAATATGATCTTCCAGAGGGCAAAGGAGCTGGGATTAAAACCAAGAATCACTTACCCAGAAAAACTGAGTATCATGTTTCAGGGGAAATATGGTCATTCAGTGGAATAGAGGACTTTCAAGCATTCTTGATGGAAAAAAAAGAGTTGAATAGAAAATTTGACAGTCAGATACAAGAGGCAAGAGAAGCATGAGAAGGTAAACAGGGAAAAGAAATCATAAGGAACTAATGAAAATTGAACTATTTATATTCCTACATGGAAAAATTATAATTGTAACTTATGAAACTTTTCTCAGTATGAGAATAGTTGAAGGGAATATACATACATACATACATACATACATATACATATACATATACATATTTATATATATGAGGGTATATGGGTATATGAATACATATGTGAATGTGTGTATATATGTGTACAGGTATACATAGACAGAGGGCATGGGGCCAGTTGAATAGGAAAGGATGATATTTAAAAGTTGAAATTAAGAGGTAAGAAAGGAATATATTGAGAGGAGATGAGGAGAGATAACATGGCGTAAATTATCTCATATAGAAGGGGCAAGGGAAAACTATTGCAATGGAGGAGAAGAACATAAGGGCAAAAGGGAATAAGTCAACCTTATTCTCATTAAATTTAGCTTAGGGAGGGAATGACATACACACTAAATAGGGTATCTCACCCTACAAGAGAGTAGGGGAGAAGGGGATGAGAGGGGGGATGATGGAAGGGAGGGCAGGCTGGTAAGAGGGAAGTTGGAAGCACCCACTTTTGAAAAAGGACAGGATCATGTTTGAGAATGGAACCTGTGGGGGGGGGGTGGGATAGGATGTCGGGAAATATCATCAGTCTTTCACAACATATCCACTATGGAAATGTTATGCTTAGCTATGTATGTACATCCTATATTGACTTGCTTATCTTCCCAGTAAGGGTGGGTGACAAGGAAGGAAGGGAAAGAATCTGTTCTTCAAAATTTTTAAATAAAATGTTTCATACACACACACACACACACACACACACATATACACACAAATATACATACTATTATTACTATTACTTTACACGCAACTGGGAAACAAGATATATAGGCCCTGGGGCATAGAGATCCACCATGCCCTACTGGAAAGTCAGAGGGGGAATGGGGGAAGATATGGGAGAGAGCAGATTGGGGGAGGGGATATTCAGTGTGATCAATATTTTGTGGTGGTGGGTAGGGGAAAATGGGGAGAAAATTTTTAATTCAAAATCTTGTGGAAATGAGTGATGTAAACTAAAAAAATAAAAAAGAGAAAAAAATAAGGCTAAAGTGGGTTATTTGACTTGCCCAAAGTCTCATGGATAGCCGGTAACAGAAATGGGGTTTGAATCTAATTTTCTGATTCCAGAACCTGTATTCTTTCCTTTCTCCTACTCACTCCCTTTTGTTCTTTATCCTCCCTTCCAAGGCCAATGTCAATCTATGAATTAGAGTGATGGACAGGGGAAAAATATGCCTTTAGCATGAAATTATAAGGAAGATAGTAAGACTTAATACTCATGCAGATTTGGATCAGTTAATTTACCTGTTTGGCACTCACTTGCCCCATATGCAAAATGAGGAAGTTGGACAACATGGCATCAGAGGTGCCTGTCCATTCCCAATCCAACAATCCCAAAATGTATTAAATATGCTTAGTCTCTGCTTGAGGCTATACAGGGAGAGGGATGAGGGTTATATACAGGCTATATAGGGAGAGGGATGAGGGTGCCTGTGTAAAGAGAGGAGACCCTTTTCCCCTTCTTATAGTAGTTTACATTTGCTTATTGCTTTGAGGCTTGCAAAACCCAATATACACTGTCAAGTTTATGATAAAGCTATTAAAGCTTAAAATATTGGGGTAGTTAGGCAGTACAATGGATATAGTGATGGCCCTGGAGTCAGTAAGACTCATCAAGTCACTTTGCCTCACTTTGCTCTATAAAATGACTTGGAGAAGGAAATGCCAAATCATTCCAATATCTTTGCCAATAAAACTCCAAAATTGAGTCACAAATAGTTGAACATGACTGAAAATGACTGAATGACAAAAACAAAAAAAACCTTAAATTTACTCAATTTGAGGAGATACTCTATTTTATATAATTTTACTCTCACAGTAAATCAGGGATGTAGGTGCTATGTATAGATTCCCACAATAAGAAACCATCCAGCCATGTGTTGAGCAGTAGCATGGTGTAGTGAAGACAGTGATGGAGTTGGAGTCATAACGACTTGGGTTCCAGTTCCATCTTCTACAATTATTCAAGAGCAAACTGCTGAGCCTCTCTGAGTCTCACTATTCTCAGGGAGACTACCTGTAGTACCAACCTCATATGGTCTTTGTGACGTTCAATCATATAGTAAAAGCACTACATAAACTTCTGGTTATTACAATAAAGGAAATGGAAGCTCAGAGTGGTTGAATGATTCCTGCTCATTGTCAGAAAGCTAGTGAAGCAGCCCACTGCTAGAGCCTCTCCATTTTACCACTGCCTCATTCATCTCTGTATGGTTTCTTATTCGAATCATTTGCATTCCTGAAAACTACAAGTTAAAACAACAAAGTATGAACTGATATTTCCTATTTACTACTTTCAATTCAAATACACACACAGAACATATTAGGATCATTTCCAAGATCAAGAATATAGGATTCAGTCTGTGTGAGAACTCCATCTGGAGACCATAATGTACATATAACTTAAAAGTGTTAGAATATGACCTGGGATCAGAAACTAAGTGAAATTCCCAAAGTTACTGTGAATCAGATGCAGGTTTGAACTCAATTCTTTCTGACTCTAAGCCCAGCATCCTAGTCAAATACCACCATTGCTTGTCATCCATTTATACAAAATGTTTAATTGTTTATTTTCTATAGATTCAATTATAAAATTGCTCTGGTTCCACCATCAAAAGCAAAACAATGGGTATATTATCTTGAACTTTGTCTGTCTTGCTGACCTGTCTATGTCTTGAAGTCTAGTACTTTTTCTCAAAAGCAGTTGCCCAATGAAGTTAGCACTCAAATCAGAACTATAGCCAATTAGAAAAGATTTGTTGCTGGTTAATCACTTTTCACTTATAATGTACAGACCCTGCTCCTTAGAGCATCATGGTAAGAGGGATCATTTTAATAAACTGAAAGGTCCTAAGTGTTCCAAATAATGTGTGATAAAATCTCAGCCACATTAGGAAAATTCACCAAAGACTCCATGTAGACCCTTAGAGGAAAAGGTAATATCTATGACCCATATTAACAAACCTCTGGAGAATAATGTAGATGTGAGCAGCATTATTTCTAGCACCCCACAGCACTTTCTTTTCAATTTTTCTTGGGCACAGGCACTTTCTGGGAATTTCTTGAATCTCTTAGGTCTTTCTGTCTAAACTCCCCTAATTCTAATACTGAAGAATGGTAGAAACTGAATCTTTTCTACCATCTTTGTAATGAACCTCTGTTCAATAGAATATCAATAGAGTTATATATCAATAGTCTCAATAGAGTTATAATCAGGAAGGCTTGGGTTCTAATTCCTCCACGGACATGTAATAACTAGGGATCATGCACAAATCACTTTACTTCTCTCCATCTTGGTTTTCTCATCTGTGAGATAGAGACAATGATAATGATACCTAGATCTTTTTAAGGACCAAATCACATGATACATGTAAAGTGTTTTAAAAACCAAAAAATTTGCTTAAATGTGAATCTTCATTCTCTATAAAATGAATTTCAAACTGATTTCTAAGCACCTTTCCAACTCTAAAGTGTGATCCCATATTGTAATTAACTTCATAGTTTTCTAAATTAGAGCCTAGTTCTCATATCCATGCGAAATCTCTCCTACTAGACTAAGCCTTTGGAAGGCAGAAATTGTACAGTTTTCTATCCTTGGTATCTAGCAAAGGCCCTTGTTCACAGTAGGAAGAAATGAAATAAGGAATGGAAAAGTATTTACTAAACACTTAATGTGTCTAGCTATGGCACAAAAGTAAGTACTTGATAAATTAGCTATAGAATTGAATTGAACCCAGGAATTTTTCAGGGACCTTTAAAATGTGGGAAGTGGTATTGTTAGCAAGAGGTATTCTTTCAGTGAATCAATGAATCAAAACACATTTATTAGGAATCATCTGTATTTCTGGCATTATGTTAGGCACTAGACATACAAATCCAAAAAAAAGGATAAAATCCCTACTCTCAAGAAGCTTATATTCCATCAAGGGAAATATTTATATATCTATGTGGAAATATTTAGGGGTAGCTAGGTGGCACAGAGGAAGACTTACTAGCTGTGTGACCTTGGCTAATTAACTTAACCTTTTCTTTCCTCAGTTTCCTCAACTATTAAATTGGGATAATGACAGTATCTACCTCTCAGGTGAGGATCAAATGAGACAATAATTGTAAAGCACTTAGTGCATTGTTTGGTACATGGTAGGTTTTATATACATGCTAGTTATTATTATTAAAATATACGAAATAAATCTATACAGAACAAAAACAAAGTGGATAAATACAAGGGAGGGGCATTAATAATTGGGAGCATCTGGAAGGACGTCATGTAGGTTAATTGCATTTTGAAAGAAGTGAAAGAAGGAAGAGGGAAGGCATTTGTGTTAAGGAGGATCGTCAGTGCAAAGACCTTGTTAGAGATAGAAGATGGAGTAAGGAACGGAAAGAAGATCACCTGGGTTAAACTCTGAAATATGAGGTGACTTAGATCTAACAATGATGGAGGCCAGCTTGTGAAGGGCTTTGAAGTCAGAGGGAGGAATATATGGTATGGTCGATATGAAAGTCAATAGGGAACCATGTGTTTATTGAGAAGGGGAGTGATGTGGTACAACTATGTGAAGGGTGGACCTAAGCGGGAAAAAGATATTTGAAGCAGGGAGGCAATCACAATATTCCAGGGGAGGAATGCTAAATGAATGAACAAAGATGGCAGCTGTATGAGAAGATATAAGGGGTTGGATATGAGGGATGTAAAGGTGGAGATGGTAAGATCTGGTAATTGATTCAATATTTGAGGTGATCCTGGAGAGTGAGAAGTCAAGAATAACACGGAGGTAATAAATCAGAGAGTCTAGGAGAATAGTGTTGGTTCTAATAAAATTAGTTTAGTAGATTGGAAGAGTGTTTTTTGGTAGGGATTGTACTTGAAAGAACAAATACTAAATTGAAAACTGGTTGTCTTTACAGAATTTCAGAACAAAATGGTTATCCTTTCATTCCTTGAAAACCCTCTGGTATAGGGGAACCCACTATCTCTCAAAATAGTTCACTCAAGTTTTGGATCGCCACTGTGGTTAAGAAATGTTACCTTATTTCACATCTATTATATTTGATTCTTTGTAACCTCCACCCATTGGTCCTCATTAGTACTGCCTTCTGGTTCCAATCAGAACACTTCTAATCCCACTTTCTTATCACAGTTTCTCTAAACCCTGAAGACAACTGTCATGCCTCTTCCCCTCGTTAGCCTCTGCAGAATGAACAATTCCAGATCTTTTAACTGATCTCCACATGGCATGATCTCAAGACCTCTCCCCATCTTGACCACCACTCTTTTTATTCTTTTCAAGCTCCTCAAGTTTGCAGTGTAAATAACTGGTGATATACCTGACCAGGAAATATGCCTTCTCTTGTCATCCTGGTCCAATCTTTTCTCACTCCCTTTCCTAATCACTCTTGTAATATTTTTGATATGGCTATAACTATAAATTGGGTTGGTTTCCAGTAGTGCGTGAACTTAATGGTTGAGTTGATAGATGATGAAATTATGGTCTATTTCTAGCTAGAAAGGATACAGCTGAAATGCCAAAAATTGCCAATAAAAATGAAAATATTTTCTGTTCAGAAATTTGCCAGTGAATTAGACCTCCCAGAAATGTCAGCATCTTCTTCAGAAACCTCTATTAGAAATTTGACCTTTAACTGCTTAATGCTAATGTTGTTCTGTGGCTGCTGTATGGGTTTTGGTGTTGTCCTCCCCCCTAACTCATAAAGTTAGGGATTTTGTAGTGATCTCTTTTGTACTCTGGTGATCTCTTTTGTACTCTGTGGTGTACACAGAGGTGTATCTCTTTTGTACTCTGTGGTGATCTCTTTTGTACTCTGTACAAAAGATCTCTTTTGTACTCTGTGGTGATCTCTTTTGTACTCTGTACCTTCATGGTGCTTAGCATGGTGCTGAAGTCAAAATGGAATTTTGGCATGATAGATGGAACAGAAGACAGAACAACCAACAAGACTTTATTAAGCACTTACTATGCACTATGGCAAGTGCTGGGAATACAAAAACCTGGTCACAGACTTCAAAGAGCTTGTGATCTAATGGATGAGACAAAAATATACACATGAGATATAAATTCGTGCTTAATAAATGTGCTTCTGATTGGACCTTAGAGAACATTGAACAAGACCTCATTCTAAAGCTAGATGCCTGGGGACCAGAGAAGTTAAATAGAGTAACAGTTAGAAAGTAGCAGAGTTAGGATTTGGAATCAAGGCTCTTGACTCCAAATCCTAGGTTATATTGTGTCCAGTGATCACTCAGTTATCTGAAATCCTACTGCATTTGCTTGGGTCACAGAGTTAGAAAGTACCTCAACCACACTGATATTTTCCTCAAGTCTTCCTGAATTTATATCCATCCTTTATGATTGTGTAACCCCAGGCAAGTCATTTAGTTCCTGTCTTCCTCAGATTCTTTGACTATAAAGTGGGAATAAATAACAGCACCTATCCCCCAGATTATCAAGAGGGTAAAATTAGACTTTCTTCCCTAACCTTAAAGCACTATATAAGTGCTAGTTAGCATCACCATCATCATCATCACCACCATCATCATCACCACCACCATCATCTCCATCATCACCATCATCATCATCATCATCATCATCATCATCATCATCATCATCCCATTCCTTTGACATGTAATAGCTTTATGTGATCTGCCTCTATGTCTCACTTGGAAGGAAAGCAAGTCAGTCCATTTCTGCATATCAGCTACCCTATGAGGAAGGAATGTGAGTGCTTGGCACATACTTCTCCATTTTGAACTCCAACCTGACCCCTTGTTTGGAATTGTGTCAGATCTGAAAGCGCAAAGGAAGAATAAGAAGAGATGGGACTCTAGAGGCAAATGGATCACAAAGTTTTCCTGTCAATCAAAGAGTCTCTCTATACTCAAGTGAATTACATGGGAAACATGACCTGAATTTCAATTCTGATGATAATCTTGTGATGAACAATTTTCTGTTTTGACATTAATATTTCTTTTATGAAAACTGAACACTTCCTCAGCAAAGTAGAGAATACCAAATAGGAACCTATATGTATCTGTATCTCTGATCTGAATATGTGCATATATATACATATATCTTTGTGTACATGTTTGTATACCTATATCTGTAGATATAATATCAATTTTATATACATCTATAATTAAATTTACTTTAAATTAATTTAATACAAGTATATATACATATATATCTGTGTGTATATATGTATATATATACACATATTTCTGTGTGTATATCTATATATCTATATATTTGTGCATATATACATCTGTGTGTGTATATATATATATATATATATACATATTCATATATACACATATCTCTGTGTGTGTCTATATCTATCTATATCTGTGTATATGTATATATCTCTGTGCATATATATCTCTGTGTATATACACATTTATATATATGTATACATACATATATATAAATGTGTATATAAATATGCTCACACACATGCTGTGCATATGTATGTATATCAGTATATAGATAAGTAAGGCAGGGATTTGAATGAAGGGCTTTGAGTCCAAAGCCAACACACACGGTTGGCTCCAAACAGAAATTATTTAGTTCTCTTGAAGATATCTTCCATTCTAAATCTATGACCCTATGACATAGAAATTAGTCTTTCAGGAAAGATTTTCCTCTGGAAAAAAAAGAATTCTTTTTTTTCAATATTTTTTCAAATATTTAACTCAAATACAGCAGGTTTCTCAAACATTCAACTCAAGAGGGTTTATCCCAGAGTAATGAATTTTCAAGGCTTTGTCACTCTAGCCTCTGATGTAAAATTATTCAAACACTACACCTGGGTATCACCTTCTATTTTCAAAATTCCATATAGGGCAGCATTCCTAACAACACTTCAATGTTCTGCTTGCGTTGGTCACTCAGCCATGATCAGAATGCACCTACAATTCTATACTCAGTTTTGAATGCCATGTTTTAAGGACATTAATAAATCTGAGGGTCCCCAAGTAAGACAACCAGAAAAGGATATGCCATGTGTGGATTGGCCAAAAGAATGGTGATATTAAGCCTGGGGAAGGGAAGACTAAGGGGGAAGGATGACTGTCTTCAAGTTTTTGAAGGATTGTCACTTGGAAGAAGGATTGGACTTAATAAGATTATGCCAGGTCTAGGTAACTGGGAAGCATGTGGCCCAACAGAATACCTTGTAAAATATCTGCATCTAAGAGACTTGAAGATGTATGAAGTATCAATGTTAAAAAAAAATGAACATGTGCCCCACCCTACCTGGGTGAATTCAGTCTGGTTTATCACAAGGAATGTCTATTCTTAATATTTAGACTTTTAGAGCTGAAAAGGGATTTTGGAGATTATGAAATCCAACTCCTTATTTTACAGATGAGGAAAGTAGCTAAACATGGAACATGACCTGTTTGAGGTCACACAATTAACTGCTTGGTCCAATGAAAAGAATGCAGAACTTAGTTCAGATCCCAGATCTCTCTCCCAGATTATCACATGGGCTATTTATGCCCAGCCTATGGTAGAGCCTTTCAAGATCATATTGGTCTAACCAGCCACAGTCAGATATCATTTTGCTCCTCCTCAAAACAAAGGACAGGGGTGGCTAGGTGGCACAGTGAGTAAGAGCGCAGGCCCTGGAATCAGGAGGACCTGGGATTGGGTTCCGGCCTCAGAAAATTCACACCCACACAAAAAATAACTAGCCGTGTAACCTTGAACAAGTTACTTAACCCCAACTGCTTTAAAATTAAAAACAAAACAAAACAAGACAAAAAAACAAAGGACAACAACCAGTCAACCACAATGCTTGGTGACCTTGGTCAAGTCACTAAAAAATTGGGTCTTTAGTCTTTTTAATTATAAAATGAGGGATTGGCTTTAATAATGCCAAAACTCTGTGTTTTTTTTTTTTTTTTGCTCTAAATATATACTACTACAATACTAGTTATTTGCATAGCTATGATTAAAGCCCAGGTCTGCTAACTCTCCAGTCTAAAGGTATTTTTATAGCAATTATTGAAAACCACCTACTATAAGAATCAGGACAAGAAAGCATCTTCAAGGCATACTGCTCTCGCTGGTACCAGGGAGCTGCCATACCATCAAATCTCTTCCTTTATTAGAAAGAAAAAAAGGTTAAAATGTATTTTTGATAGAATGGCAGTTATAGTAGATGTTGCTGCTTACAGACCAGAGACAGGGTAAAGTGACAGACCAGGGGGACGTGGGTAATCTCCTTTTTCCCCAAAGCTCTTCTCCCTTAGCTGGTAATGAGGCTGTTGGCAAAGAGGAAGACTATCTGAATAGAGAGATAAGGGGATTCCTGGGTTCCAATTCTTTCGAAGAGCTAGGGCACATTCTCCCCCATCAGCCCTAGCTCACTGATTCTAATTTCCATAATTTCTACAAATCTTTCCAAAGTATTGTGGATTTTATGTTGGCCACATACAGTGAACCAAAAAGCTTCAGGGAAGCAGATAAAGAAATGCCCAAAACTGAAGAACATGCTGTATGAAAGGCTGTCTTCCAGGCACTTCATGGTTTGTGGTTAGAAAATCTTTGCTTAAGACATTTTACTTTTATTAGTGAGACAAAGAAATGAAAGGGTTAAATCCAACTTAAGCTAATCCATCTGATGTCATGTATAGAGGCAGGCTTGACAGAAGCATAATGTTTGAGATGCTGAAGCTAAAACATAACATTGGAGATGTTATCGAGAACTCTAATTGGCCACAAATATCCTGACCCAGAATTGCTGTCAACTACAGTTGTGTCATGAACTGAGTTCACCTAAATTAGTGTCAGCTGGAAGATCAGATGAATAGCCCATATCTGATAATAAGCTACTGCCACTGATCAGGACCAATTCTGCTCCAGTCAGAGGGGAAGAGGAAAATTCTCCCAGATGGCTCAGGGACTGACTGACATGGCTGTGAAGTTGACAGGCATTGAATTCCTCAAGTTTTGTACTAAGCATGTCAAAAATTCAGCATTGTAAAAAAATTCAGTGTTGTGTTTAGCAAATTTCATTGTGGGTTTAGTAAGTTTCTGTCCTGTGGCAATTGGGAAGAAAGCTGGGAAGGTAAGAGACTGCTATTGTCACTATGCCTTTTACTGATAAGATGACTAATTAGAGGAGGAAGGGGCAGTTCATTACATAGCTTCATTTAATAACTAACATAACAGATAGCATTTATATAGAGTTCTAAACACTTTAAATATGTTTGCACTTTGACTTTGCATGTTTGAAACCACTGTGGTTTTGATATATCACAGGTTGGCATAAGAAATTAAATGGGAATTTTGGGAGAGTTTTGTGGAAGTCACAGATGATACACTAAGGCCAGCAGACAACACAGAGCCCACGACCAAATACTTAACCCAAATTTTATAATAATGTACTTTAGACACCCCATGAAAGAAAAACCAAAAGAAAAAATTCATACTTCTTCCATGGTATGAAGGGAGGGTCAAAAATTTTTACTAGGATTTTCCAAATTGCCAGATGTTGCACCCTTAACTCCCCAAGATATGGAGGGTTTAACTGTGAATGTGTTATCTCATTTGATTTAACTTAGATTTAGAGCTGAAGGGGACCTGGCAGGCCAAGTCCACCCCGCAACCCTTACCACCCATTTTACAAATGAGGAACAAATAGTGTAAGTTATTTCCTCAGGGTCACACAACTAGTAAATGTGTCAAGCAGAATTCAAATGTAGGCAGGCCTTTCTGCCTCCAAGTCTAATGCTCTGAAGTCTCAAAGGTGACTTCCCGACTTAGTCAATGACTGAACCAGGATTTGTACCTGGATCTGTCAGCTCCAAAGCTTTAGAGAATTATTTGCTGTCTTGTGGGATAGTGATGATGGAGGAGAAATAAAGCTGGTGGTGAGGATGGAACTTGTACAATGGGAATCTATACATATTAAGTTTAAGAGTTTCCTGAGACAACTGGAAATTTTGAGGAAGAAATGGGTATCCTAGCATTGGTGGAAATTTCTTGTTTTATTTTGTTTGCTTAGACCCATTAATTTTTTCTTTTTTTTTCCTTTTTTTGGAGGGGCAGTTAGGGTTAAGTGACTTGCCCAAGGTCACACAGCTACTAAGTGTGTCAAGTGTCTGAGGTTGAATTTGAACTCAGGTACTCCTGACTCCAGGGCCAGTGCACTATTCATTGCACCACCTAGCTGCCCCTAGACCCATTATTTTAATAATATTGTAAAGCCCTATTGGGGAAACTCATTCCACTGAGGGGTATCAGCAATCTTTCTGTAACATACTATTTAAGAGTCATATGGGTACATTGAAAGGAGAAATGATTTGCTTAGGGTCATATAGCCAGGCACATCAAGACCTAGGCCAGGTTTTGAACCTAGACCTTCCTGATTATGAAGCCCTTTATTCCCTAAAATGCTCTGTCTTTTTGCTTTGCTAGATACATTGGATCAGATTTGCCTTTAGAAGCTGGTTTACAGTGACTTGAGAAAAACAATCTCATTAATTAGTAGTCACCCATTTATTTTTCGTTCTCATTTATATTTTCCATAGTCCACTTTATTCAAATAATTTTTGGCCATTAAGGAAAAAATCAATGCTACACTCAACGAATGGAAATTGGCCATCCTTATGGAATAGAAGAAAGAATAGAAGAAAGAAAAGAAAATTCTCTAAACCATGGCAGCATTCATTATATTAAGAATAGAGGGCCTTATACTGAAGGAAACCACAGTCATTTATTATTGTCTAAATTCTGGCATAATTCAATTGAACAAATAATCAATTAATTAATCAAGTTCCTGTGTGCAAGGCATATGGTTAAAAATCACATCATTTTATATTTTATACATAAAGAGAAATGAGAAAAGGCTTAGTTTTGATAATGTAGTACTTTTTATTATCACTATGGATATGAAATTTATCTTGTGAAAGGAACCATCCATTATCCCAAAGCAGCTTCTTAAGCCAATGACATTGGATAAATGTCTCTTGAAAAGACAGGGTAAACTCTAGAAGTCCTTGTTCATTATGGCTCAAGATCCCTTTCCCTCACTGAAAAGCTAGAGTATTTGGTGGAAAATAGTAAATTTACAGCAAAATAGTAAATAATCACCCAAACTAATGATCCAAAAAGTATCTTTGACCCCTAGTCCTCTTCCCTATATCTCCTTCCCTCTCTCTGCCCCTCATTCATTGATTTCTAGGAATGATGGGAAAGGTATTTATAGTTTTCTTTCACCTCATTCATTGACCTTGAGGAAGCACCACGATGTAGAATCATATTTTAAAATCCCTATTCTTGTAGGCAGCAAAATGGAGTGGAACCAGGGCTTGTCTTCAAGCCCAGAAAACTTAGATTCAATCCTACTACCAATACATATTATAAGTGTGACTGTGGGCATGTCATTTAATATCTCAGTGCTCCAAGGCATGCTATGCAACTGTGAGTTACAGATGAATTACTGATCCCTATTTATGGAGGTAGTTTTCACCATGAAAATTCCATATACTGGTGAAATCATGACAGGTTCAGCCCAAACCAAAAAAACAAAACAAAACAAAACACACACATATTGTAACATAGCACAAAATTTTGTCTACAACTGAGAGTGGGACTTTACAATAATAGAAAGACAGGCTTTTCTGTGCAGCATTTGGAAACTGTTTTAATCATCTAGGGAAATATTATTCAGAGGATACCAAAGCTGAGCTTGACATTATTCAAAATAGTGAGGTAAGATGTCCTGAGCACCTACTTAGGATTTTCTTGCATCTTCACTGAATTGGTCAGTTTTAGAAGTCTCTAACCCAGTGAAAAATCTTGAGATCATACCATACATGGATTGAGTTGAGGAACATGAACTTTGTTTCTCTAAGTCTAGCGAAGAGTAGACTTCATGGGGACATTGTCTATAATTATCTAAAGGGCTGTTGCCTGGAAGAGGAACTTGACTTGTTCTTGGCCTCAGAACAAAAGGACAAGAGGAAGAAAGAAGTAAAATTTAAGTTTAAAATTAAATCAAAAATTCAAATTTACCTTATTAAAAGAAAAATTTAAGCTGAATGTAAGGGAAAAAGCAAAAAAAAAAGAAAACTAATACAAAACAATATTTTTCAATAGCTATGCTGAGTCAGAAAAGATAGAATTGGGTCTCTGTCATTGGAGGTCTTGAGCTGAAGACATACTTCTCAGATATGATGTAGGCGTTATTAACCTGGGATCTATGAACTTTCAAAGAACTTTTAATAACTGTATTTAAATATAATTGATTTTGGTGATATTTTTCAATTCATTTTATGCATTTAAAAAGATTCTTCTGAATAGGACTTCTGACCATGGACTTAACTGGACTGGCAAATGGGTCCAAGGCACAAAAAAGGGTTAAGAACCTTTGTTATAGAGAGAATAAAGGGTCTTAGATCTGAAGGGACCCTAGAAGACATCTGGTCCAACACCCTAGCTTTTCAAATGTGACAAATGTGTCTGAGAGGTCGAATGATTAACCTTTACCCTATGCCAGGCACTGAGCTAAACACTGGGGATCCCAGTACAAAAGCAAGACAGCTCCTTCTCTCATGGATCTCCTGACATAATTGGGAGAAAATGGTAGAGTGGGAATGGCTCTCTGGTCCTTAAGAAGTTGAAGCAGGGTGGATGTCCAGGTCTAGGTATTCACAGATCGTAAATGATGAAGAAAGTACCATTGGCTTCTCCTCTGCCTGGCCTTTTAAATAATGCTTCTCAGGAAGATAGACCATAGGAACTCAGACTTATTTGTGTAGAAAGTATCAGGGACTCATGTGTTACTTAAGTGCCTCCATAACTGATCACAAGCGGACCTTTAAAAAGAAGGATCTTTTACCCTGAGACAATAAGTGTTGATATTATGGAGGCTGCTGTTGAAGATGGAAAGGTGATGTTTGCCAGGAGGAACAACTCTTAACCATGTCATTTTTAACTTAAGGTCATTGTAGTTCTTTCTGAAAATGTTAAAGCATGTGAAGAGGGAATTCTTTCATACTGTCCCTGGAAACAAGACATAAATAAATAGTTTAGACAACAGTATAGTTAAGTGGATTCAGAAATCTTTGAGTGATCAGACTTGAAGGATGATCATAAATATGTCTGTGTAAACATGGAGGGAATTTTTTGACCCCGTGTTGCTCAGGTTAAAAAATGTCTTAAATTTCATGTCTGACTTGGTGGATGTGTTGTTTAGTTGAAATGCTCCTCCTGTCTTATTTATTCCTTGTTATAAAGGATAGCTTCTTAGTATGGTGAAAGATATATTGTGAAATGGAAGGCATGGTCCCTTCCAACCCTAGACCTACATTCAATGATACTATGATGACAAGATGAGAGGATACTATGATGACAAGATGAGAGGAGTGATGACCAGAAGGCTCCAAAGGTGCTTTCAGCACTAAATCTACCATCTACCTCCAGGATCAAATGAAAATCCTCTGTTTGACTCTTTGAGTCTATCATAAGTTGGCCTCTCCTACCTTTCTAACCTTTTTTACACTTCCTTGATCCAGCAATAATGGTCTCCTTGCCATTCCTAGCACAAGACGTTCCCATCTCCCAACTTGCAACATTTTCTCTGGCTGTGCCCCCTAGCTGGGATGCTCACTTTCCTCATCTCACCTCCTGGCTTCTCTGGCTTCATTTGAATCTCATCTAAGGTCCAACCTTCTACAAGAAACCTTTCCTTCTCCCCTTTAATGCTGATGCCTTCCTTCTATTTATTATTTTCTATTTATCTTGTCTATACCTTGTTTATACAGAATTGTTTACATGCATACAGATTGTGAGCTTTTTTTTTTATAGCAGGGACTAATTTGTCTTTCTTTGTATCCCCAAGGTTTGCATGTAGTAGGTACTTAACAAATGCTTGCTAATGACGACTAAAATAAAGGGTATAGAGAGTGGCAAAAATAACTTCTTATCATCACAGTTGAGACAAAATCCACAAAGAAACCTACTAAATATAGTGCTGATTTTTAAATTTCATTTTGATAATGCTATCATGTTCTTATTAGATAACTACATTTGCAGGTAGACTTAACTGGACCAAGTTTTACTTTATGTGATTCATGTCAAATTAAAATACTTCTTGAAAATTCCTTCTGGGTTATAAGGAAAATGATCCTAGAGGGGAATATCAATGTGTTTCTCCCTGCCAAGCTATGCCTTCGATTTATTTTTTTTAAGATATAATAGCTGAAGCCATATTTCCCTAGTGATAAAAAAAAATCCCTTTAGTAATCCCTACAAAATCCTAAAGGGCTAAAAAGCAATAAAGAGGATTTCTAATGGTAAGTTATAAATCCTTTTAGAGAACATCTTGGTTTAAAATAATTCAGAAAAGAATGCTTAAGAGTGGGGGAGTTCGATTTAGAAATCATTGAGTGAGATCAAGGGCACTCCAAAGGGTTTTCATATTCTAAGTTTGAAACAACCACAATTTTCAGTAGTCATTGGGCAAGGAAGTATTTCAAACAATTAACCAATTCATTCAGATGTTCCTTTGTCTGACAAATACATAAGCTCCTACTATGTGCCAGATACTATGCTATGGGGGATATAAAATGAATTTAAAAATAGAAGAATTCCTGCCCTCAGGGAACTTACAATCAACCGGGTAGAAAATATACATAACATACACAAATTATTTCCATTCAAATCAAGGTACATAGTCTGAACAAACATGTTCATGTGATATTGGAGGAGGCCTTAGCAGGGAGTGAGATCAGAACAGTCATTTTGTAGGAGGTAGAACTTAAGTCAGGTTTTGGAGGAAGCCAGGAATATGAGGAAGAATTACATTCCAAACATGGAGAAGGCAAGATAGGAGGTGAACTCTTACAGTCAGTGCAAAGATAAGGAGATAGTGATGGAAAGTGATGTTTGAGGACACTGGCTCCTCTAGAAATATAGGCTGGTAGCAGAGCTACCAGTCTTTAAATAGTGAAATGTTAATTATTTTCCTTCTAGGCATGGAATTAACAGACCTTTCTTCCAAAGGTCCTGCCTATATACTTTTCTATGTATTGATTCCACATATACTTATTTATACATTTATTTTCTTCCATGATAGAATGTAAACTCTTTTGGAGAAAGAACTTCCTTTTTGGCTTTGTATCCCTAACACAGTGTTTGCCAAATAGGTGTTTAAGAAATGCCTGTTGGAGGCAATTTTCAGAAGAAGAAATTATAGTTATCTATAGACAAATGAAAAAAAAATACTCTAAATTACTACTGAGTAGAGAAATGCAAATTAAGACAACTTTGACGTACCAACTCAGACATATCAAATTGGCTAATATGATAGAAAAGGAAAATGATAAATGTTGGAGATGTGGGAAAATTGGGACACTAGTACATGTTGGTGGAGTTGTGAACTGATCCAACTGCTTTGAAGAGTTATTTGGAATTATGTTCAAAGGGCTATAAAACTATGTATATAGCCTTGATCCAGCAATATCACTACTAGGTCTGTTTCCCAAAGAGATCATAAGAAAGAGAAAATGATCTGAATGTACAAAAATATTTATATCAGGTTTTTGTTGTTGTTGTTGTTGTGGCAAAGATTAGAAATTGATGGAATTCCCATCAACTGGAGAATAGCTGAACAAATTGTAGTATATGAATGAAATGGAATACTACTGTCCTACAAGAAATGATGAGCAGGTGGATTTCAGAAAAACTTGTAAAGACTTATATGAACAGATGCAGAGTGAAGTGAGCAGAAACAGGAGAACATTGTACACAGTAACAGCAACACTGTATGATGATCAACTTTGATAGACTTAGATTTTCTCAGCAATGTGATGAATGCTCCAAGAGAACTTCAAAAGACTCATGTCAGAGAAAGAACTATGGAATCTGAATGGTGATTGAAGCATACTATTTTCAGGGTTTTTTGTTTCTTTCCTGACTTTTCCCTTTTGTTTCATTTCTTCTTTCACAACATGACTAATATGGAAATATGTTTACATGATTGTACATGTATAACATATATCACGTTTGTTTGATGTCTTGGAAAGGAAAGATGGAAAAGAGGCAAGAAGAAGAACAAATTTGGAATTCAAAATCATAAAAATGAATGCTGAAAATTATCTTTACATGTAATTGGGGAAAAAATGAAACACTACTTACAAAAAAGAAATGCTTCTTGATTAATTAATTGATGCTCATATTCAATCCAGGGTACACTGGAGTCTCATATTTCTCTGCATTTGATGACAGGTGAGCAATCAAAAGTCCCTTCAGAACCTCTTCATTAATTAGAGAAGAGTGCTAAAATTGTGTGAAAATCTTCATTCAGTTTCAGAAATCTATCTTACCTTTTTACCTTTGAATGAGAACATCAAACATTCAATCTTTAAAAGACAAAGACTGGTATGAATGCAGTAAATAACTAAATATATAACAGGATGATCATGTCACTATATGGTAATAGCTGATAATGTTCCACCAGAGAAAAAGTCATGGTGAGTGGTGGGTGTATACTAGGGGAAGTATAGATTAGAAGAAAAATTTATGAAGGAAAATATCTCTTAGTGGTAGATCACATCAAGCTCCTACACCAAGCAAAGATTTTTTTTTTTTTTAATACGGATGAGCTAGTTAAGAGGCTGGGTCTGAGAAGATTTTGGAGAACAGCTAATATGCTTGCTTTTGGTCTAACCTAACAATCACAAGGGATAACCTGATTCCAAAATGCTTGTAAACAGATATGGATTCCTGTTAGTTTCTACTTGTGATTCTAAGTCCAATCAAAGGGAATAAGGAAATAATCAAATTCTTAATTTCAAATGGAGGGTGAAGGAAAGATGATGGATTAATGGTGTCTGGACCATCCTAATAGCAGGAGTACTGAGTAAAGAACTCATTTTTAGACTCTAATGGACTGATGTTTACAAATTTGGCTGTGATGATCAGTGTCAATTAACAATAATAATAACGAGCATCAGTATATCTCTATAAGATTTGCAATCCTCTTTGTAAATATGATCTCACTTGATCCTCACAACCACACAATGTGGACTTCTTAGTTCTATTTTCCATATTTGGAAGCTGAGTCCCATACGGGTTTGATCTGATCCTGGATGTTTTTGATTCTGGGTCCAACACTGCTTCCATTATCCTGCACTGGCAATCATTATTAAAAAAAGATAAATGCATCTCAATAGCTTAGTTCAATAGCTCTCCTAGAATATAGCCCACTGTGTAATTCACTGTACATCTGACTCTTTTGCAAATGGTCTTTTCTGGTGTTTATTCTAGTCCTAAAGAGCTTAGACCAGCACTTAATTCTAATCTATAGATTTACTTTACCCTTGTATCTGATTCAGATAGATCTCACTAACAACTATACTAGATTCAGGCAGAGTTTGCCCAATTGGTTTTGTTGATCTTGTACTTTGTTGATCTTGAGTAAATCTCCTAGGAAGTTGAAAGGAGAAGAGATGAGATGGGAGGAGGTATGGATTTGATGCATGATGCTCCTTCAGCCCTGGACAGTATAGAGAAAGAGAGCAGACAGTTCCAACTATACAACCAATGGAAAGAGACTGCTCCTAATCCACAGGCAGGCGAATAGCCAAACTTCCATCATGCACTGAGTCTCCTTTCTCCCAGAAACAAGTCCTTAGAGTTTCCCATTGGAGGCCTCTGTCTTAAGTAGCCTGGGCATGAATTAAAGCCATATTACAAAAGAAATAGCTCCTTCTTATCTTTATAAGATAAGAATCTTTTTTTACTCTTTTATCTTTTTTTTATTCTTCCTTTCCTCCCCTTAACCTGTGACCTCGTGATATTGTCCTCCTTGCTATTTCCACATATGATACTCCACATCTCAAGTCTAGACATTTTCACTGCTTTTCCCTCATGCTTAGACTGCTCTCTCTCCTCATCTTTCCCTGACTTTCTTCAGGTTCCAGATAAATCCCACCTTCTGAAAGAAGTCTTTCCTGATGCCCCTTAATGTTAATGCTTTCCCTCTAAAATTATCTCCAAATCATTCTGCATGTGTGTGTTCATGTATGTAGTTGTTTACATTTTTGTCTCCTTCATTAGGCTGTGACCTTATTGAGAGGAGGGATTGCTTTTTGCCTTTTTTTGGATCACCAGCACGTAGCATGGTATATGGTATATATTAGGTATTTAATAAATGCTTTTTGATAACATGAAACAATATAATTCTGAAAAAACAGCAATGTGAGAGACTTTGTTGGGTAGACTAAGAAATATATCTAATTTGTCTTGTTTTTGTTTGTCCTTTGTTCTGGAAGAGGACCGTGACATCAGGAAGGTGATTCCATGACTTGTAAGTGAATTGGATTTAAGTGAGGCAGGGCTGTACAAAGTCACCAGCCTCACTTTATCCTCCAGAGCCATATGGTTCCAGTGGCCAGATACAGGTCTGGACAACTGGAGATGGTCCTCAATTTTTCTCAAAACCCTCTCCTGAAATGTGGGTTAGAACTAAAACTATTTATGATCAGCTGAAATTGTCAATTATTAGACTGGATAGATAGTGCAACATATGTAATGCCGGGTTTGGAGTCAGGAAAATGCAAGTTCAAATCCCAACTTAATAGCTATGTAACCCAGAGTAAGTCATATAACCTCTCTGGGCCCTGGTTTCCTCATTTGTAAAGGAGAGGGTTGGAAGGTACGGTTTTCCTCCTCCAAATCTAGGGTGCTATAAACCATGGTTCTATGAACCTATGATCCTAGGACGGGAAAATTCCCTTCCTTGGATTTCTTAAAGATGAGGACTCTATGACCTCATTCAATGCTAAATCTGTAACTCTCCCTTTGGACTTCATATATAATTTTTTTTGGTTACCTCTCTAGTGCACGCACCAAGAATTATTTGGGTTGATAATTATTGGTATATGCTCTATTGCCTTATTTGCTTATAAACTCTAAGAATTCAAAAACCCTGCTTATCTTGACCTCATCTCTTGCTCCGGTCTATTACAGGGCCCTGAACATAAAAGGCCATTGAGGATGTTTTAATTCTTTGAGGAGAGGACAAGGCTAGAAGGCATCCTCTTTTATTACAAGGGAGGGCCTAAAGAACTAGCATTTGTGGCAGTTTTTTTTCCCCTTCCCTGATATGTGAAGAGATACCTGTCATTGAGGCCTCTAAACTAGATTTCAATTTCATCGGGCTATGATAACTGGGTCACAGTTTTGAGGTAAAACAAAAGGAAGGTATTAAATAATGGAGGAATCATCAAAAAATAAGTCCTTTTGGTAAGCAGGGAGACAGCTTAAATAATTCTCTTTCTCCCTCCAATACAATCTGACTGTATGTGACAAATATAAGGGAGACAAAAGGAAAAAGCTACACAAATCACAGTGGGGCCTAATTCTTTGCATTCATGCTAAGTCATCAAAGGAAAAATTAAAAAGTGATATTGGTTTAGAGTTTAGAAAGTGAGCCTTTCATTTCTAAAAAGATGAATACATTTTTGTTTTGGGTTGATGACCCTGCTCTCCTTAATAAATTCAAACTCAACAAATATGAAGGGTCTGCTGTGTATAGAGTGCTCCTTAGGCAAGAAGCAAGTTTTCCT
This sequence comes from Gymnobelideus leadbeateri, assembly GCA_011680675.1. Taxonomy (NCBI): domain Eukaryota; kingdom Metazoa; phylum Chordata; class Mammalia; order Diprotodontia; family Petauridae; genus Gymnobelideus; species Gymnobelideus leadbeateri. Next base: position 208,921 of record WOXC01001751.1, read on the forward strand.
TGGTCCATAAGGTACCCCAAAAGTACCCATTTTGTCCATGAGATCTTGTAACATCCTTGGTATACACTGGCAGAAATGTCAAACGTCAGCATAATCAGATTAAAATATAATTATAAATGTTTAAAAATTAATTAAAATACAATACAGTACAGATGATGTTAATTTGTGGTTTTCAAAGTCAATATGCAGCTTCCAGGGCTCACTTTCTATTTGAGTTTGACAAGAAGGACAAATAATAGGGAACTCCCAGGGAGGAAACTTCCTTTATCAATGCAATTCAGTAGTTGTACTTCAACTTAATGGTCTTGGAGAGTTGCCTGAAACTCGGGGAGGTTAAGTGATTTGCTTAGCATCACATGCTCAATATGTCAGAGGCAGTATTTAATGACTAGCAATAATAATAGCTTATATAGTGCTTTAAGGTTTGAAAGATGCTGTATAGATATTATATGATTTTACCCTGAAAACAACCCTAAGGGGTATATCCTTAAAGCACCCCAAGGCCTCAGGTACTGTTAATATCATTTATTCACAGATGACCTAACTGAGCCACACAAAGGCTAAGGGTTTGCCCAGGTTTATCCTGCTAGGAGGTGTCTGAGGCTGGATTTGAACCAAGGTCATCCTACTCCAAGGTCAGCCCTCTATCAACTGAGTGCCCCACTGACTCTTGCACATGCATTAACACGGAGTGGATTTTAAATAATCTTCATGCTACATAATATCATAGATGTTTTTGCTTTGATAGACTTTTATCGATTGAACCGCATTAGAATCTGCGCCAATTCAAAACCTGATGAGAAAAATGGGGGAAAGGAGCAAACACATATAGCAAACACAATCATTAAGAATTGAATGCCTTGAATAGGTTATAGCTCCTACTGATCCTGTGGAAGTGTCTTGGCAATTCATGAAATCAAAATACAGTATTGCAATATTCGGGTAAACATCTAAACACATTGGAGGCCATGAAATCATGGGTCTCCACCGTACCGAGCAGAAGTAATATGATATTGCATTTGGGAGAAAGAAAGTAAACCAGTTAAGAATCATGAAGGGCCAATGGTAATGTGATAAGCCACCCCTCTTAACTTAATTGTGCTCGAGATGGCCAGGAGAACAACATTTCTGTACTTTCCATTTTCTTTATAAAGACAGATTATTCATAGTCTGTGTCTGAGAATAAACAAGTCTACTGAGCAGGAATCTGGCTATCGAGTCGCACCTGGTAAAGGGTTTGCCAGGTCTCCTGGGAAGTGAGCACCCAGAGTAAGGAGGAATCTGCTAGAGTCTTATTTCTCTCTATTGACTTGGGTGACCTTGAGTTTAACCCCTGGACCAGGGGTGGGGAACCTGTGGCCTTGAGGCCACATATGACCCTTTTGACTGAGTCCAAGTTTTACAGAACAAGTCCTTATATTAAGGGGATTTGTTCTTCAAAGTTTGGATTCAGTCAAAGGGTTGCACTTGAGGACCTAGAGGGCCACATGTGGCCTTGAAGCTGCAGGTTCCCCACCCTTAGCTCAGACTTTATTGAGTCTCCACTACTGGAAAATGGGAGTAAGATCTGTTTTATTTCTTTCACAAGGTTATAAAGAGGACAATGTAATGAGATGACATCTGTGGAAACACCTGGGAAAATTAAAAACACTACGTAAACCATAGTACACCACAGAGATAAGTAGTTGAGTGTCTGCAATATTATATGAAATCTAAATTAAAGGCCTCTATTTGTGAGGGACAGGATGAGGACTAAGGCTGTGATTTCATTGAATGAGGGAACTCCAAATGGGGTAAGTCTCTCTCCCATTGCAGCCCCTTCTATGACACCAATGCTCTTAGAAAACTCCCTTGAGCCTTGAGAGGTTGAGTGAAGCCAGGATCACACAGCCACCATGTTCTGACGCCAGATCTCCCTAGATAAGACCACTTTAGCCAGGTAGCATAATGAATTGAGTGTTAAACTTGGACTAAGGAAGTCTTGAATTCAAATTCCACCTGAGATACTTTTACTGTCTATGTGACCCTGGGAAAAAAATATTTAACTACTTAGTTTCCTCATCTGTCAAATGAAGATATAGTCGCACCCACCTCACAGGTTTGTTGTAAGGACAAAATGAGATAAGAGCTTTGCAAACCTTAATGTGTTATATAAATGCTAGCAATTATTATTATTATTAATAATTATATACCATACTTGTATCATATACATAGCTTTAATAATTTAACCCTTTACTAAGACTTTTGGGAAGTAATATGTATATAAATACACACATACAGTTAGACATACACACATATATACATTGTATATGTATATATAATATATATATATATATATATATATATATATGTCTGTAATGGTAACTAACATTATGCATGTTAACTATCGTTGTCGTCTTCTTGTTAGTCTCCGTGGAAGTGCACTATCATATAGGCCTTGAGCTGGAAGGGACCTCAGAGGCCATCTAGTCCAACCTCTTCATTTTGCAGATGAAGACATCGAGGCAACTTGTCCATAATTACACAGGTACTAAGTAGGACTCACTTTCAAACCTCGGTTCTCTGAATCAAAACTCAGTGTTTATTTATCGGCATCATGTTGGCCATTAGGGATCATCCATGCTATCCGTCTCAATTAAGATGAAGGAACTAAGGAACAAAAAACTAAAGTGACTGGTTGTTGTCAAACCTGGGACTGGTAACACAGTCACCTTGAATAGTGCCTAGCTCTTTGGAGATACTTAATAAATGTTTATTGATCGATTGATCCATTGATTGGCACCAATGTTTGTTCTAAAGGTCCATCCACCTCTGCCCAATATAATAAATTCTACTGGAGGACAGATATATTCTTTCCAACTTTTTGCACATAATTCCCTTCATAGGCAAAATGGAAACAGCTTGGAGTTAGTGTTTGAATAGGTTTGAATCAAAGCGCTTATTAGGTGTGTGATTTACAGTAAGACACAAACTTTCTGGACTGCAATTTCCTCACTTCTAAAATTGGAAGGAGGGAGAGAGGGCAGAATAGTTGAGCTCCAAGTCTCCTTAGTTATTTGCATACTGTCTTCCCCATTTGATTGTGAGTTTCTTGAAGGCATGGGCTGTTTTTGCCTTTCTTTATACCTTAGCACTTAGAGTATATGGCATATAGTGTTGTTAATTTTCAATCATGTCCAATCCTTCGTGATCCCATTTGAAGTTTTCTTGGAAAAGATACTGGAGTGGTTTACCATTTCTTTCTCCAACTCATTTACAGATGAGGGACTAAGGCTAACAGGTTTACGTGACTTGCCCTGGGTCACACAGCTACTAAGTGTCTGAGGCAAGATTTGAACTCAGGAAGATGGCTCTTCCTGATTCCAGGCTTGACTTTCAAACCTCTGAGCCACCTAGCTGCCCTCCAGCATATAGTAGGCTCATATAATAAATAATATCTTAATAAAAGAGGTCTTATATAATAAACGAGGTCTGATATAGCACCCATACTGGAATTCTTCAAGTTGCTTAAAATATGTTTTTTTTTTTTCATCTTAATAGATTGTAAGCTCTTTGGGGCAGGGGACAGGGCATAAATATGACCTGTCTCCTAGCAGACATCATGAGTGCCCCACACTGGGATTTAATAAGTGTGTATGGAATGAATGAAGTGAAAAATCAAGCAATCCAAACAGTTCTCTTACGGAATTTCTATTTCTATGGAAATTTAGATAATCTGGTTACTGAGATTATGATTAATGTTTTAAATGAAATAAACAAAAACCAACTGATCAGTTCAGTAAATTCAATTAACATGCCCGATGCTGAAAATAAGAAAACCAGCCAAGTCAGTTATTTAGCATTGGCATCTTCTTGCTGAAAAAGAAAAAAAAATGAAAGGAAAGGTAAAAAGGAACATATTTAAAATATGGCTATTTTGCTAGTTTACTAGTTTCACTGGTGTCTAGAAGCATAGAAATTAAATAAGTAGCAAAGTCCAGTTTCAAAGACAGATTCAACCCAGACTTGAAATGAATCTCCTGTAGAACACATCCAATAAATACTCCGACTGTCTTCTGCTTGAAGGCACAACCTCTGGAAGCCCCATACAACAAAGAAAAATTTGGAGGTTTTTAACTTTGATTTTATTTGTTTGTTTGCCCTTTGACCCCAAGCCTATATTTGCCTCTGTACCTTCATTGCTCCATCTTATCCTCTGTAGTCAAATGAAACATGTATATTCATTTCCCCTCCCATTTGACAGTCTTTTAAACAGAAAAAGATAGCCATCATATATCCTCCTACCCTGAGACTTTTCTTCTCCAGGCTAAACACTCCTACTTTCTTCAATCAGGCCTCAGAGGACAAGGTTCGAAGGCCTGATTGCCTTTCCCTGGACTCTTGCCAGCTACTCCCTGTCATTCCTGAAACTAGGAGTCTAGAATTTCACAAATTAACCCAGATATGATCAGATGAGGACAGAGTATAGTGGGACTATCCTCTACTTACTCAGAGAAGCTTTAATCCCTTTGTGTTCTGTAGACCTGACCCCAGTTTTAACTATCATTGACACCAGCTTATAGTGTTTGATTTTGGAAGACCTAAAGAATCGACTATGGGAGTCCCAAGTGGACTCAAGTCCCAGGCATTGCTCTAGGGGCAGAATATGTCTGATGCCCACTTTATTCCCTATTTTTGCATATACCCATCCACTGGCAGATGCCCTCAGGGGTCACTCTTGGACAAAGGCATCCTCATTAACTTTGACTTTCATGCTTAGTCTAGGAAATACCTGTTTTCTTTAAAAACGGTTGGCCCTACAGTATTTGCCAATGCTCCAGGAAGGCCCCCAGCAGCCCTATCTTCAAACTTTTGGTCTCCCTTGGTGTAGAATCTCTGGATTTTCTTTGCCTTTGATGAATTTTTTACAAACTCCTTTTGGGCACCTTGCTGAGCACACTTGGTTTCATGCATGAACACTTCCTTGGCTTCTAAAAAAGAAGAAAAACAAAAGGACCTCACACTGTCCCAATCTCCATATGGCATATGAAGAGACAAGATCAAATGAGAAAAGGTGGGGAAAGTGCTTCCTAAATCCTGAAGGGCTGGGCGAATGAGTCATTTTTGGTTTTAGGTGACTGTTTTGGACATTTGTTTAGGTGATGCAGAAAGGGGCTTTCTTTACCTTTTTTCCATTAATGAGTTAGATCCTGGAAGAAGGCTTTGCATATATCTCTCCCTGAATCTTGTTCTATTGAGCATATAAGCTAGGGATTTATTTGTGTCTCCCCCACTCCCTCTCTCGTGGCTTTACTTCCAATACACTTTCTGATGTATGTAATGCCACTGAGCTTCCTTCATTGAATTTACTGTGGAACAGATTCACTGGATATCTAATTATTTCTTTTTCTTTTGCCTATAGCCCAGACATCCTTCACACAGGATAATTCAGGCCTTTGTGGTAGTACCAAGCTTCTTATCCCCAGAGAAGTCTACTTCTGCCCAACTTTGTTTGTTTAATGGTAATTTGCACTTCCAAAGAAATCTGAAGCCTTTGCATGGGTTGGTTTGGGGGAAAATGGTATCCCACTCCTTGTCTCCTCATTCATGTGATACTGCCCCCTGGTGGTGATCACATTCTACCTAATCACCATCTATATAAGTCTGGGAGTCTTAGAATTGTGTCAATATAAGATTTTACTAGTTAATAAATGAATAAAAAGCTACTGTTGACCTTTATATTAAATTGGCCTTTTCCTGTGTAATAATACAAAAGAACACACATAGTTCTGAGTTCATTAAATGATTCT